>JBBDGP010001751.1:695000-1212038 GCA_037952835.1 Lithobates septentrionalis
TCTGGAATTAATCCACTTTTTAATGCATGCCAATATTCTGTTTGCTTTGTTAGCAGCAGTTTGGCATTGCATGCCATTGCTGAGCCTATCATCTACTAGGACCCCCAGGTCATTTTCCATCCTAGATTCCCCCAGAGGTTCTCCCCCAGTGTATAGAATGCATTCATATTTTTGCCACCCAAATGCATTATTTTACATTTTTCTACATTGAACCTAATTTGCCATGTAGTTGTCCACCCCATTAATTTGTTCAGATCTTTTTGCAAGAATAATTCTTATTATCAGCAGTATTTTGATTCATCCGATGGGTGGGATAACCACAGACAGGATTCTTATCCTTATTATAAAAATAACTGCAGAAGGGATACATCCCAATACTCACAAGGAGGCCAGTTACCTATCTCTAATAGATCTGCCCTGTTACAGTATAATGGTACAAGAGAGGGAGGGGATTTTTTGGGGGCTCAGAGTGGCCCGGGGAGGGGTGTACTGATGCACCAACCCAATCCAGCAGATTGGTGGAAACATCAGTCTCAACCATCCCCGCAATCAAAAGGCCAAAGCCAACGCCGAAAAAGAAAAAAGAGAGAGGAAGGAGAGGGGGCATCAGCGTCCGCAGAACTTTTTTCAGGGGGGGGGGCATCATTTTAAGGTTTCCACATCCTGCTGAGAAGTTATTGCCCCGCTTAGCTTGATCCCTTTCACACTGGGGCGTTTTACAGGCGCTATAGCATTAAAAATAGCGCCTGCAAACCGCCCTAAAACAGCTGCTCTATTCACTCCAGTGTGAAAGCCCGAGGGCTTTCACACTGGAGCGGTGCACTGGCAGGGCATCTGAAAAAGTCCTGAACTCACCACTCCTCCACCGTTCCTCCCCAGTGAAATCAATGGGCAGCGCTGCTATACCCCCAGCAAAACGCCGGTGCGGTGGCGTTTTGCAGGCAAATTTGTCCCCTTTTCGGCTGCTAGCGGGGGGGTTAAAACTGCCCCGCTAGCGGCCGAATAGCGCCGCTAAAACGATGGTAAAGCGGTGCTAAAAATAGCGCCGCTTTACCGCTGATGTCCGGGGCAGCACAGTGTGAAAGGGCTCTTAGTATCGTCCGCAACTACAGGGATTGAACTGTTTACCCCATCCTCCAGGTCGTTTATGAACAAATTAAACAGGATTGGTCCCAGCACACAACCCTGGGGGACCCCACTACCCACCCCTGACCATTCCGAGTTTTCCCCATTTATCACCACCCTCTGAACTTGCCCTTGTAGCCAGTATGGATGTATTTTGGGCCCTTTTTAAATATTGGTGCTACATTGGCTTTTCTCCAATCAGCTGGTACCATTCCAGTCAGTAGACTGTCAGTAAAAATTAGGAACAATGGTCTGGCAATTACTTGACTGAGTTCCCTAAGTACCCTTGGGTGCAAGTCATCTGGTTCCGGTGATTTATTAATGTTACGTTTCCCAAGTCTAATTTTAATTCTGTCCTCTGTTAACCATGGAGGTGCTTCCTGTGATGTGTCATGAGGATAAACACTGCAGTTTTGGTTACTGAAGCCCCCCGATTCCCTTGTGAAGACTGAGGAGAAGAATAAATTCAATACCTTCGCCATCTCCCCATCCTTTGTAACCCGATGTCCTTACTCATTCTTTATGGGGCCAATATGGTCTGTCCTCCCTTTTTTACTGTTTACATACTTAAAGAATTTCTTGGGATTTTTTTTGCTCTCCTCTGCTATGTGTCTTTCATGTTCTATCTTAGCCGACCTTATTGCACCCTTACATTTTTGTTGCATTCTTTATAAAGTCTGAATGCTGATGATGATCCCTCAACCCTGTATTTTTTGAAGGCCTTCTCCTTTGCTTTTATATGCATTTTTACATTGGAGTTAAGCCATCCAGGACTTTTGTTCGCTCTTTTAAATTTACTACCCAATGGGATGCATTGGCTAATGCCTTTATTTAACCACTTGCCGCCCGCCATATAGCAAAATGACGGCGGCAAAGTGGTTTCAATATCCTGACCGGACGTCATATGACATCCAGCAGAATATCAAGCCGCTGCGTGCGCCCATCGCGGCGATCGTTGTTGTGGTGTGTCAGTCTGACACCCTGCAACACCGGTCCAGGTAAAGAGTCTCTGACGGAGGCTCTTTATAACGTGATCAGCCGCGCCCAATCACGGCTGATCACAGTGTAAACAGGAAGAGCCAGTGATCGGCTTTTCTTCACTCGTGTCTGTCAGACACGAGTAGAGGAGAGCCGATCGGCTGCTCCTCTGACAGGGGGGTCTGTGCTGACCAGCGCAGCCCCCCCGAGGATGCCCACACTGGACCACCAGGGACGCCACTAGGACCACCAGCGATGCCACCACTAGTCACCACCAGTTATGTCACCCTAGACCACCTAGACCACCAGGGATGCCAATCAGTGCCCACAATGGATGCCAATCAGTGCCCACAATGGGCATCACTGGGCATTATTGTTTGGCACTGATTGGCATCCATCAGTACCATTTATTACTTGTTTACAGTGCCACCTATTAGTGCCCATCCATGCCTATCCGTGCCACCTATCAGTGCCCATCTTTGCCGCCTATCAGTGGCCATCTGTGCTGCCTATCAGTGGCCATCCGTGCCGCCTATCAGTGCCCATTCCTGCCCCCTTTCAGTGCCCATCAGTGCCGCCTATCAGTGCCGCATATTAGTGCCCATCATCCGTGCCCATCAGTGCCACCTCATCGGTGCCCATCAGTGCCGCCTTATCAGTGCTCGTCAGTGCAGCCCCATCAGTGCCAATCAGTGAAGGTGAAAACGTACTTATTTACAAAGTTTTGTAACAGAAACAAAAAAAAACATTTTTTTCCCCCAAATTTTCGGCCTTTTTTTTATTTGTTTAGCAGAAAATAAAAATCCCAGAGGTGATCAAATACCACCAAAAGAAAGCTCTATTTGTGGGAACAAAATGATAAAAATTTAGTTTGGGTACAGTGTAGCATGACCGCACAATTATCATTCAAAATGTGACAGCGCTGAAAGCTGAAAATTGGTCTGGGCAGGAAGGTGTATAAGTGCCCTGTATTGAAGTGGTTAAGTTGCTCTTAAAGCAAACCCATCTCTCCTTTGTGTTCTTTGTTCCTAAGATTTTATCCCAATTTATGCCTTCTAGCAAGGTTTGTAGTTTAGGGAAGTTGGCTCTTTTGAAATTCAGTGTCTTTGTATTCCCCTTATTTCTCCTATTTTTGTGATTTATACTGAAGCCAATTGACCTGTGATCGCTGTTGATCGCTGTTACCTAAATTGCCCTGTATTTCCACATCCGTGATCAGGTCTGTATTGTTGGTCAGTTATCAGTAGATCCAGTAACGCTTTATTTCTAGTTGGTGCGTCTACCATCTGACCCATAAAGTTGTCCTGCAAGACATTTAGGAACTGGCGAGCCTTAGATGAATGCATGGTTCCCTCCGCCCAGTCTACGTCTGGATAATTAAAATCCCCCATTATGATAATACTTCCCATCCTTGCTGCTAATCCAAATTGTGATAGGAGATCTGTCTCTCCTTCCTCCCTCAGGTTAGGGGGCCTATAGCATACTCCCATAATTATTTTCCCATTAGCTTCATCCCTTTGGAGCTCTACCCATAAGGAATCCACCTCCTCCCTAGCTCCCCTAGTGATGTCATCTCTCACATTCACTTGTACATTATTCTTTATATATAGGCATACCCCTCCCCCTTTTTTACCCTCTATATCCTTGCGATAAGGGTATACCCTTGAATGGTTGCCAGCCAATCATGAGAGCTGTTGAACCAGGTCTCTGAAATTCCCACAAAATCCAAATTCTCCTCGTACAACAGTATCTCTAGTTCACCCATCTTGTCCGCCAGGATCCTGGCATTGGTGAACATTCCATGTAGTTTAGACCGGTCGCATATTATCCTCTTATTGGATATTCCGAGATTGCAACTAGAACTTGCTACTATACTTACCTTGGGTTTATGTGCTTTGGTCAACCTACCACTAATGCCCCCAATACTACCCTCTGGAATATCTTCCGCGCTGGCTATCACTGTCTCTGGACCCTCCCCCCCATCGTCTAGTTTAAAAACCCCTCTAACTTTTTGGCCATCTTTATTCCCAGCAGATCTGCACCCTCCTCATTTAGGTGTAGTCCGTCCCTTCTATAGTACCGGTTACCGACTGAGAAGTCGGCCCAGTCCTCCAGGAACCCAAACCCCTCCTTACTACACCAGCTCTTCAGCCACTTGTTTACTTCCCTAATCTCCCTCTGCCTCTCTGGTGTGGCTCGATGTACCGGTAGTATTCCTGAGAACACTACCTTGGAGGTCCTTTTCCTCAATTTAGCTCCTAAGTCCCTAAAATCGTTCTTTAGGACACTCCATCTGCCTCTGACTTTGTCATTGGTGCCAACGTGCACCATGAGAGCCGGGTCTTCCCCAGCCCCTCCCAGTAATCTGTCCACAAGATCCGTGATGTGCCGAACCCGAGCGCCCGGTAGACAACATACTGTTCGGCGCTTCAGGTCTTGGTTACAGATTGCCCTCTCTGTCCTTCTAAGAATTGAGTCCCCTACCACCAGAATCTGTCTTTCCTTTCCCTTTGCTGCCCCCCCACTCTCACTGGAGGAGTTCTTCCCCTGGCAGCTAGGAGAGTCCCTCAACTCCAGCAGTGCTGGTCCCTGACTGGTTACACCAATGTCACTCAATGGAGCGTACTTATTGGGATGCTCCAGTCCTGGATCGGCCTCCCTGGCACTTCCCCCTCTACCCCTCCTGACTACAGGACTTGTCGGACTTTCCACCAACAAATGTTGGCTAGCAGGTTCTTTTCCACCAACAAATGTTGGCTAGCAGGTTCTTTTCCACCAACAAATGTTAGCTAGCAGGTTCTCAAATTTTCCGCCAATAAATGTTTGTTGTCGGATTTTCCAATCATGTGTACACAAGTCCATCGGACAAAAGTCCACGCATGCTCAGAATCAAGTACGAGCCGGAAGCGCTCGGTCTTGTAAAACTAGCGTTCTCAATGGAGATATCACGTACGTCTTGTACGTCACAACGTTCGTAATTGTTGACCAACATTTGTGTGACCGTGTGTATGCAAGACAAGTTGGTGCCAACATCCTTTGAACAAAAATCCACGGTTTTGTTGTCGGAAAGTCCGATCGTGTGTATGGGGCATTAGAGTTTTTTGCCTAGCAGAATCCACCAATGGGGCACACATCATATGAATAATTAATTTTTACAAATATCCTTTTCCCCAGAATTCATCTTTAACCACCTCAATACAGGGCACTTACACCCCCTTCCTGCCCAAGCCATTTTTCAGTTTTCAGCGCTGTCACACTTTGAATGACAATTGCGCGGTCATGTTACACTGCACCTTAATTAAATTTTTTGCATTTTTTTCCCCACAAATAGAGCTTTCTTTTGGTGGTATTTGATCACCTCTGCGGTTTTTATTTATTGCGCTATAAACAAAAGAAGAGGGACAATTTTGAAAAAACACAATATTTTTTACTTTTTGCTATAATAAATATCCATTTTTTTTTTTTTTTAACAAATTTTTTCCTCAGTTTAGGCCGATACGTATTCTTCTACATATTTTTGGTAAAAAAAAATTGCGATAAGCGTATATTGATTGGTTTGCGCAAAAGTTATAGCGTCTACAAAATACGGGATAGATTTATAACATTTTTATTATTTATTTATTTTTTACTAGTAATGGCGGCGATCTGCAATTTTTATTGTGACTACGATATTGCGGCGGACACATCGGACACTTTTGACACATTTTTGGGACCATTCACATTTATACAGCGATCAATGCTATAAAATTGCATTGATTACTGTGTAAATGTGACTGGCAGGGAAGGGGTTAACACTAGGGGGCGCTCGAGGGGTTAATGTATGACCTAAGGAGGTGATTCTAACTGTGGGGGGAGGGGACTGACTGGGGGAGGTGACCGATCGGTGTCCCTATGTACAAGGGACACACCATCGGTCTCCTCTCCTCTCTGACAGGACGTGGATCTGTGTTTACATTCACAGATCCACGCTCCTGCTCTGTTACCCGGCAATCGCGGGTGCCCGGCGGACATCGCGGCCGCCGGGCACGCGCACCGGGTCCCGAGTGACGCAGCGGGCGCGCGCGCGCGCCACCGGCGGCGCGCGCGCGCCCCCTAGTGGCTCGGGAGTGCGAGGACGTCATATGACGCCCACTCAGAACAATAGGCTTACCGTCCGGCCGTCATATGACGGTGGGCGGTAGGCTAGTGGTTAAGGCCCTTTCACATGGGCACTGTCGGGTAGCAAAGTCACACGACTGGGGTGCATTTTTAATTTGCCTCTGCCACCTATCAAAACCAGGCAATGGACAGCCCCATAGACAATGTCGCAACAAAAAAGTAAGGAAACTGCCTGCCCTTTGATAGGGTTGAAATAATGACTTAGAGTTCCACTGTAATTGTGTACATATCAATTGTTCTATTTAAATTGTTTGTGCTCCTTTCTTACCTGTGTACGTATCAATTGTTCTATCTAAATTGTTTGTGCTCCTTTCTTACCTACAGTGCCTTGCGAAAGTATTCGGCCCCCTTGAACTTTTCAACCTTTTGCCACATTTCAGGCTTCAAACATAAAGATATAAAATTTTTATTTTTTGTGAAGAATCACCAACAAGTGGGACACAATTGTGAAGTGGAACGAAATCTATTGGATTGTTGAAACTTTTTTAACTAATAAAAAAATGAAAAGTGGGGCGTGCAAAATTATTCGGCCCCCTTGCGTTAATACTTTGTAGAGCCACCTTTTGCTGCGATTACAGCTGCAAGTCACTTGGGGTATGTCTCTATCAGTTTTGCACATCGAGAGACTGAAATTCTTGCCCATTCTTCCTTGCAAAACAGCTTGAGCTCAGTGAGGTTGGATGGAGAGCGTTTGTGAACAGCAGTTTTCAGCTCTTTCCACAGATTCTCGATTGGATTCAGGTCTGGACTTTGACTTGGCCATTCTAACACCTGGATACGTTTATTTGTGAACCATTCCTTTGTAGATTTTGCTGTATGTTTGGGATCATTGTCTTGTTGGAAGATAAATCTCTGTCCCAGTTTCAGGTCTTTTGCAGACTCCAACAGGTTTTCATCCAGAATGGTCCTGTATTTGGCTGCATCCATCTTCCCCTCAATTTTAACCATCTTCCCTGTCCCTGCTGAAGAAAAGCAGGCCCAAATCATGATGCTGCCACCACCATGTTTGACAGTGGGGATGGTGTGTTGAGGGTGATGAGCTGTGTTGCTTTTACGCCAAACATATCGTTTTGCATTGTGGCCAAAAAGTTCGATTTTGGTTTCATCGGACCAGAGCACCTTCTTCCACATGTTTGGTGTGTCTCCCAGGTGGCTTGTGGCAAACTTTAGACGAGACTTTTTATGGATATCTTTGAGAAATGGCTTTCTTCTTGCCACTCTTCCATAAAGGCCAGATTTGTGCAGTGTATGACTGATTGTTGTCCTATAGACAGACTCTTCCACCTCAGCTGTAGTTCTCTGCAGTTCATCCAGAGTGATCATGGGTCTCTTGGCTGCATCTCTGATCAGTCTTCTCCTTGTCTGAGCTGAAAGTTTAGAGGGACAGCCAGGTCTTGGTAGATTTGCAGTGGTCTGATACACCTTCCATTTCAAAATGATCGCTTGCACAGTGCTCCTTGGGATGTTTAAAGCTTGGGAAATCTTTTTGTATCCAAATCCGGCTTTAAACTTCTCCACAACAGTATTACGGACCTGCCTGGTGTGTTCCTTGGTCTTTATGATGCTCTCTGCGCTTTCAACAGAACCCTGAGACTATCACAGAGCAGGTGCATTTATACAGAGACTTGATTACACACAGGTGGATTCTATTTATCACCATCAGTCATTTAGGACAACATTGGATCATTCAGAGATCCTCGCTGAACTTCTGGAGTGAGTTTTCTGCACTGAAAGTAAAGGGGCCGAATAATTTTGCACGCACCACTTTTCAGTTTTTTATTTGCTAAAAAAGTTTAAAATATCCAATAGATTTTGTTCCACTTCACAATTGTGTCCCACTTGTTGGTGATTCTTCACAAAAAATTAAAATTTTATATCTTTATGTTTGAAGCCTGAAATGTGGCAAAAGGTTGAAAAATTCAAGGGGGCCGAATACTTTTGCAAGGCACTGTATGTACGTATCAATTGTTCTATTTAAATTGTTTGTGCTTTTCTCTTCTGTGTACGTATCAATCTGTATCTAGATGGAATTTGGAACTGCTGAATAATCATTACATGTTCGCTGATGAGAAACTCTTTGTACCTTAACCTCATTTGGTAATGCCGATAAGATTACTGCTTGTATAAAAGGCCTTTGAAAGAGTAAAGGCAGCAGTCCTTTATGCTGAGAACTGTGATACAGACATACCTGACTCCGTGTCATCTTTCTTATAGAAGCAATAATTTGGCAAAGTAATATAAACTTAAGCAACTTGTTTAAAAGTTGAATCTAACATTTTGGCGCCCGAACAGGGACCCACCAAGTTGCTACAAGAGGTGGCTGAGCTACGCTGACGGAACGAAAGGACAGGCATTCCGGGAACCACAGATCAAAAAACCTGGCCAGGTAAGAAAAAGCTTTATTTTTCTTATATTCTGTGCTCCCCTGATTTGTGCCTATCCGTTCTGTCAGTTACGGTTCTCCTGGTTTTAAAACACCAGCCTCTGTAGTGGTGAGTCTAGAATTACTGCATATTTTAGTTTATATTGCTGGAATTATTTGTTTGTTTTGTTGTCTGTGTCTGTCTTGTCTGTCTTGTTGAGAAAGTGAATGAGCCTTGTCAAGGATGGTATGAGTTAGAAGGGGATTGCCGAACTAAGCAACGGAATGCGCCTTACCTCACATGATTGGGAACTTGAGGGCTTGTGAGCTTGGGGGTCTGACGCTTATGCTTAACCTCACATCTAACTCATAAACCATAGACGGGTTGAGAGTATAAGCCCTGTCTGCTCCATAAAGCAGGGATAAGAGTGTATGAGAGGGATTCCCAGATACGGGGAGGGAATAAGATCTCCAAAAGTCCGGAGATCTAGTCGGATACCTGGCCACTTAAAGGAATGCTTGTATATGTTGTAGCCGCATTTTTGTATATGTTGTAGCCGCATTCTGGTTTGTTATTGGGCTAGCATATGAAGTAATTATTTGTTATTGGGCTAGCATATAAAGTAATTTGATTTCAGAAATCTCATTCCGGAAGAGGTTTCTAGTATTCTAGCACCCTAGGAGGAAGGCAACGAGGAACTAGTGTAACTTAGCTGGTTTGTTATTGGGCTAGCATATAAAGTAATTATTCATTCTTGTATATGTTGTAGCCGCATTATATTGTACACTAAGTGTCCCACACGCTACCTAGGCAGGACTGTTAGAATGGGCCAGAGGAACACAAAACCCCCTCAGGGAATTGTGGCGCACTATACGGTGCCACAGAGAATTAAGAACATTTATGGGAAAACCGAAGCACAGGACTTAAAGGATGTCCTTCGTAAATTTAAGGTGAAAGGAGCAGCGGGCTTAGACCCGGATGTATGGAGTGAAATAAAAAGGGACAGACAAGGAGAGGTGTTAGAGAAGCAATGGATGCGTCAGGTTCAATGCTTAATTAAGGTCTCAAATAGAGCGAAAGAAGAGGGGTGGAAGTATAATCCAGATTGTGATGGTTGGGATATGAAAGATAGAAGAACAAAAAATGTCGAGGCTCCCAGCTCAGCCATCCCACCCCCATACACTGACGTAGAACGCAAAACACACAAGATATATCCGGTACTTGAGGGGAGAGGATGGGTTTGTCAGGATTGTGGAGCACAAAACCCAGAATGGGCAGCAGAATGTGTGCATTGTGGGGCACAAAAACCTCATCCAGAAACTGTAGCTCCCGTACGCACTGATACACGCATTGCTCAGGTAAACAATCCAGAATTTGGACAAGCAGCCCATCCAAATGCCCCACCTACTGTCACTCGTAGAATGCAAATAAGGACTTGGGCACCATGGTCGGCAGACACCCTTATGGCATTAATACAGAGCGCCCCAGACCCGGTAGCAAAGCCAGCTGCTTTTTGTAGATTTGTGACACAGTTAATGAATACACATGAAGCGACCTGGCAGGATGGGGAGGATCTATGCAGACACAAAATGACTCTGACCCTATTTAACCAGTTTATGACAGAAATAGGTCCACACAGACCTGCAGGACAAGTTGATGGGGAGGGCAACCTGGAGGCAGGACATGTCAGACATATAGACTCAAGGGCCCCTTTTATTGCTAGATTAGAAGCTTTTTGTCAGGCAAAACAACAGGAGAGGGGGTCCATATCACCCATGAAGCAAATGCCAGGACAGACTGTATCGGAATTTTACTTATCTATGGAAAGTATGATGGCAGATGAGGGATTGGACTTGGCCCTGCCAGTCACAATCCGAGCCTTCAATAGACAATTTATGGAGGGATTAATTCCACAGATAAGTGAGAGACTGAAAGCCTGCACACCAGAGTGGAGGGCAACTAGAGATAGAGGGACGTTGTTACAAAAAGCGCAAGGCATAGAGGCGGACTTAGCAGAAACCAAAGGGAGGAAATCTCATGCTATCAACGCACTCGGGGGTCCCCAAGAGCAAGGTAGAGGTTCCTTTCGCAAACCCCTTACCTGTCACTACTGTAACAAGATTGGTCACATCAGACGCAACTGTAGGAAAAGAATAAGACCCCTTTCACACTGGAGCGGTTTGCAGGCGTTATTGCGCTAAAAATACCGCCTGCAAACCGCCCCTAAACAGCCTCCGCTGTTTGTTCAGTGTGAAAGCCCGAGGGCTTTCACACTGAAGCGGTGCGCTGGCAGGACGGTAAAAAAAGTCCTGCGAGCCGCATCTTTGGAGCGGTGAAGGAGCGGTGTGTTCACCGCTCCTAAGCCGCTCCTGCCCATTGAAATCAATGGGACAGCGCGGCTATACCGCGGTAATACCGCGGCTATAGCCGCGCTGTACGAGCGGGTTTAACCCTTTTTCGGTCGCCAGCGGGGGTTAAAACTGCACCGCTAGCGGCCGAATACAGCCGCAAAAACGACAGTAAAACAGTGCTAAAAATAACGCTGTTTTACCGCCGACGCCCCCACCGCCCCAGTGTGAAAGGGGCTTGTGGGATGAAGGAGAGGAAGGTGTTCATTCTCCAGTTAATCAGAGAAGGAACCAGCCCAGGGACAACAAAAATAGTCATATCAGGCAGCAGGGAGATGGTCCACGAGCATGACTCACCCCGGTTTTAGAAAAATCCAAAACAACAATGCTTAAGACAAATATAACGGTTGGTAATAAGAAAATCTCTTGTTTAGTCGATACAGGAGCTTCACGCTCGTTACTTTCTGACTCTGAACTACTCCCTGGCCAAAAATCACCTGACACTTTACTAATAACTGGATATGATGGCATTTTAGCCGACGCCCCGCTTACAAAACCTCTGAAAGTTAAAGTAGGAAACCACATGTTCCTTTCACGCTTTCTGGTATCCAGAGGAGCCCCCACTAATTTGTTAGGAGCTGACATTTTGCAGAAAATAGGAGCTAACATTACCTATCACCCAGATGGCACTGTCACCTTAGCTATAGGGGATAATCAAGAACACATGGAGATGTGTAACCTGATACAATACCTAGAGGTGGAATCGGAATTGTCCGGCCCACCTCCTTCAGACTTAGATCAGATTTTGTCGTCCCTTCCAGGAGAACTATGGGAGAAACATCCAGCTGATGTTGGACTTTTGCCCATACCTCCGGTTACCCTACAGCTGATTCCAGGAGCAGTGCTTCCCCAACAAAAGCAGTATCCACTTAGTGCACCTCAAGAGGCGGCCATAGAAATGCAGGTCCAATCCTTCTTAAAAAGTGGAGTTCTAAAAGAGGTAAAATCACCGGCAAACACTCCCTTGTACCCGGTTAAAAAGAAATTAGTAGCCGGTAGTCCGGTTAAGTATAGAATGGTCCAAGACCTTAGAGCGGTCAACAAAATACTAGCCCCGATGACACCTTTAGCACCCAATCCACATACATTACTGTCACAAATACCATCAACCAGTATGTACTTTACGGTTATAGATTTAGCGAATGCTTTCTTTTCCGTCCCGCTTGCTGAAGAATGCCAACTTTGGTTCGCATTTTCAATCAAAAATCGGCAACTAACCTGGACACGCCTACCTCAGGGTATGGCGCATTCACCTACCTTGTATTCGCAAGCATTGCAAACGGTGTTGGGAGAATGGGTACCACCAGATTCCTGTGTATTGTTACAATATGTGGATGATTTATTGTTATGCTGCCCGGACAAGGAAACTTGTTTGGCCACCACCCTTAATTTGTTGCGATTTTTGGCAGAAAAAGGTTGCAAGGTTAATAAGAAAAAGTTACAAGTGTGTCAGGAAAAAGTTATCTTTTTGGGACATTGTATATCACAGGGTACGAGACATCTCACGGAGGAGAGGGTTCAAGTGATAAAGGGAATGTTACCCCCACGGAATTTCAAACAATTGCGTATGTTTTTAGGTATCGTGTCATATTGTAGACAATGGATACCACATGCTAGCGCTTTGATGCAGCCATTATACGATTGTTTGAAAATTGTACCGTATATGCTTACAGAAGTAGCATATGAGTCGTTTGTCACTTTGAAAAAGCTATTAATTTCTGCCCCGGCTATTGGTATACCAGATTACACCAAGATATTTAATCTGTACATTGCTGAGATCACTGGACATGCCACAGGTGTTCTGACACAGGCACATGTAAAACAAAGACCAGTCGCTTACTTTTCAGCAGCATTAGATCCAGTATCTAGAGGTTCACCGTCCTGTGTACGGGCGGTAGCTGCAGTGTCAATTATCATAGATAAGTCATCAGAGATTGTTCTAGACAATCCAGTCGTAGTGCATACCACACATGACATACATGCAATCTTGTCTCAGGTACAGCCCAAACACATTTCAATGGCTAGGCAATTAAGATTACAGTGTACTTTACTCTTACCTCCAAATGTTACTTTTCAGCGCTGTACAACCTTAAATTTGGCCACCTTTTTGCCTCTCCAGTCACCAGATTTGGCAAGGGGGAATGATAGTGCTAATAGTACTAGTGAGAAAGGAAATGAGGAAACTGACACTCTTTTGTTTAAGGAAGTAAATGAGCACGATTGTTTTCAGCTCATGGAACAGGAGACAATGGGATTCCCACATGTTACAGATACACCGATTTTAAATGCTGAGCACACTTTGTACATAGATGGCAGTAGGTTTGCTGATGACAAGGGTAAATATCACACAGGGTATGCTGTAGTGACTGATACGCAGGTAATTGAAGCACAGGCCTTACCAGCCCACATGTCAGCACAGGAAGCAGAATTAAAAGCTTTAGAACAAGCCCTAGAATACTTAAAAGGACGAGAAGGGAATATTTACACTGACTCTGCCTACGCTTATGGTGTAGCGCACGATTATGGCCACATATGGAGGGCTAGAGGTTATCTGACAGCAGCAGGTACACCTGTAAAACATGGAGAAGGGATTAAGAGAGTCCTGAACAATCTTCAAAAGGTTAAACGAGTGGCCATCATGAAGATAGCGGCACACACGAGCGCAAAAACAATTGAGGCAAAAGGAAATGCATTTGCAGATTTGACTGCAAAACAGGCAGCTCTAGGGGAAGGAAGCCCTGAGACCTTAGCAGCGGTAGAGGTGAGTATCCCAGAACCAACATGGCAGCAGCTGAGTAAATTACAGGAGCAAGCAGGGGAGAGCGAGAAAGATAAGTGGGTCAGAATGGGAGCAGCACCAGACCTTGACAATGTATGGAGGGAAGGGGGCAAAATATGCCTACCTGCCTCTCTGTACCCAGCAATGGCAGCGGCAGTTCACCTACCCACACACGTCAGTTCCAATTCCATGTATAGGATTGTGAACCAAGGATGGCTCGCCCCTGGATTCAGTAGCACTGCAAGAAACTACTGTGCAGCCTGCCAAATCTGTCTCCTGAATAACCCAGGACAGAGAGTAAAAACCCACGAAAACACCAGGTCCGGGCCCAATACCCCTTCCAGAGACTGCAAATTGATTACATACAAATGCCTAAGAGCGGCCCCTTTGAATTTGTCCTCGTGTGTATCGATTTATTCTCAGGTTGGCCTGAAAGCTATCCAGTAAAATCAGCTACAGCTAAAGCCACAGCTAAGAAACTGATCACTGAGTTAATACCCAGGTTTGGTCTTCCTGAAACCATAGAATCAGATAGGGGGACACACTTTACAGGAGAAATCATGCAGAACGTGATGACCATGTTAGGGGTTCAACAAAGTTTTCACACCCCTTACCACCCACAGAGTTCAGGATCAGTGGAGAGAGTAAATGGGACAATAAAGCTAAAAATACAAAAAGCCATGCAAGAGTTAAACAAGCCTTGGCCAGAATGCCTGCCTCTGGCTTTATTCTCTATAAGGTACACTCCAACAGGAAAAACAGGATTATCCCCATACGAAATACTTTTTGGGAATGCACCTAGATTAGGTTTATACTTTCCACAGAGTATGCAATTGCAATGTGATAGTTTGACTGCATATGTGATACAATTACAACAACGTCTAACTAACATCCACAAAAGTGTGTATTCTTCTCTTCCAGACCCTAATTCAATAATAGGTACACATACGCTGCTACCAGGGGATTATGTATATGTAAAGAAACACACCAGAAAGACATTGGAACCCAGGTTTGAAGGTCCTTACCAAGTACTCTTGACCACAGCCACCTCAGTAAAGCTGGAAGGAAAACCTACCTGGATACACGCATCACATTGCAAGAAACAACCCGAGAAAACAACATGATGAAATATCTACTTACATATTTTTTGTTGAAGATTGTTGTTTTACAAATATATGCATGGACTCCTGGTATTAATGTACTTGAAGTAGAGGAAACAACAACTTTCGAATGGGCTATAGATGATCCTAAAGTAGCAAATGATTATTGACAAAGGTAGACTAGTACATCTTTCCTCACAGATACAACAGGATACTGCACCACATTGGTGGGATATATTCAGTGGAATGTCTTCTACAGCAACCAATACCTTTCACTGGTTGTTAAGTCCAATGGTAATTATTATTCTAATATTAATATCACTTACAATCACGAATATATGTGTATACAGGAAAATAAATAGGAAAATTAGGAGAATAGACAGGGCATACCGATAAATGTGTATTGACATCACCCTACTCCTATAAAACTCCTCTTCTTGAATTTTAAGATGTTGGTAATACCTAGGGGGATGGGTTCTACCCCTCTGACAACTCGCGGTCAGGGAAAGGACTCTGGGGAAAAACTGACTAGAACTTATTCATGAGGACCCAGGGGGAGGGAGAGGATGATGTCAAAGGGGGAAATTGATAGGGTTGAAATAATGACTTAGAGTTCCACTGTAATTGTGTACGTATCAATTGTTCTATTTAAATTGTTTGTGCTCCTTTCTTACCTGTGTACGTATCAATTGTTCTATCTAAATTGTTTGTGCTCCTTTCTTACCTATGTACGTATCAATTGTTCTATTTAAATTGTTTGTGCTTTTCTCTTCTGTGTACGTATCAATCTGTATCTAGATGGAATTTGGAACTGCTGAATAATCATTACATGTTCGCTGATGAGAAACTCTTTGTACCTTAACCTCATTTGGTAATGCCGATAAGATTACTGCTTGTATAAAAGGCCTTTGAAAGAGTAAAGGCAGCAGTCCTTTATGCTGAGAACTGTGATACAGACATACCTGACTCCGTGTCATCTTTCTTATAGAAGCAATAATTTGGCAAAGCAATATAAACTTAAGCAACTTGTTTAAGAGTTGCCCCTAACACCTTGCTCCCCATAAAGGTGAGTTGGATTGTGCCATAACCACATGTCCACATCAAGTGCACGCAGCAGCAGCGCAATGAAGAGAAATTTAAGTGTGACATCCCTCTTCCAACAGGCATGCTGGATGTGGCATACTGCCAGGGCTGCCATTAGAAATCATGAGGCCCCATACAGCCTGACAACACAATCCCCCCCCCACCCGGGAAATATCAAAACAATGTTTTCACTAAAAATACCCGAAAATCATTATCCGTAAGACACAGAAATATCATAACTAACAAAATTCCTGCTAAATCTAAAATATAAAACTGCATCGAGTTAATAAATAAAGTTCTTGTGTAAATGAGGTATTAGGGCTCATTCACATAGATACTGTGGCCTGTAGGGTGTAAATCAGTGGGGTTTTTTTTTATGTGGCTATTGCTGTGTGCTGGCAGGCTATGTTACACTATTGGGACGCAGCAGCTGTAGGCCTCAGGTCCTAATTTGACAGATGTGTGGGTGCAGGTGTATTGCCCCAAACACCGACAGTGTGCATTCAGGGGCCACCTATCCACACCTATCAAATTAGGAAGTGCGTTTACACTGTATGGGCAAGAGAACCCATGCAAATGAGCCCTTCATTGTTTTAATTATTTTTTTACAATTTGTTATTTTATACATTTTTTTTATTATTCTTTACCTTTTTTCTTTACAATGCTGTTGGGGGAGGGGGGCTTGGGTGAAATATCAGGGGTCTAAACAAACCCCTGATATCTCTTCTTTGAGACAGAGAAAGGAATTGAGAACACAGATTCTTAAATTCCTTCCTCTGTAGTCTCAGCTGCATTGAAGATTAATGAAGAGGAGACAGACTTCTTTTCATTTATAAACTGAAGCATAGTAAACTCAGTTTAGCTTCGATCGGTAGCGATCGCTACTGTGTTCAATTCAGCAAATGACCCGCAGCAGCCGAAGGGAGAGGAAATCCAGCGACGCTGCAGGAGGGGGGGCACGGGGGGGCACGGGCACACGGGGGCATCAAATGTGGGCAGCAAACGGAGGGGGATTGGTGCAGGGGGGACAGGAGAATAATTACAGAATGATGCACTGTGTCTGTATCTTTCCCTCCAGCAGCTGAAAGCTGGCGGCAGGGAGAGGGAGAGAAATAGGCTTTCAGCTGCTGGAGGGAGAGACAGACACAGTGCATTGTTCTGTAATTGTCCTCCTGCCCCCCTGTACCAATCCTCCTGCTGTCCGGGCCCCCCCTGTGTACCTCCCCTACAGGGGGCCCGGTGATATCCCCCTGTCGGGGGCACTGCATATCGCCTCCCTATCAGCTGTTCCTGAAAACGCGATCCCCCGCAGAGTGCAACTCAGAAACTAGGCCCATATGAAAGAGTCAGTCCTAAGTTACCCAATATAAAGTATGACTCAAACGACAAACTCTACATTGATCGATGGTTATGCGGTACAAGACTCCACTACTCCTTTTTTTCAGGTTATAATAAAATTGATGGAAAACGTAACAGTTCCCCTTTAACGGAGGCCCAGCGTGTCTGTACTTGTGACCATCACAGATAACTCATGCTTGTTTAGTGCTGGTGATTTACCTGTTATCAGGGCTTTTCTCCCTTCATCTTACTAATTTATCACTTTCTTCTACACTGCAGACAATGGACTGCTGTCATTTTTTTACCAATTAGCTGATAGTGTTGTCTGCAGGTCAGAAAGTCAGCAATGTTGTGACTAATCCAGTGTGTTTAACTGATATGGTCTGTATATTACTAGACAAAGGATGGAACTGACTCTACAGGCTCCTACTGCAAAATATATGTTGTAACCTGGTGCCCCTCATATAACCCATATTAAAGTGGACCTTCACCCGAAAATAAAGCGGAACTAAGTGTAAAAAAAAAAAAAATGCAAACAGGCATTTTTTTTATTAAAGGAGAAGTATGGGAACATTTTTCCCTCATTATACTTAGGTGGATGCAGCATTGGTCCGATGCTGCATCTGTCCCCCGGCGTCTCTGTACTGAGAACCGAGCGATCGAACGCCGCCGATGCATGGGCGGATCCAGAGTCTAGTCTCGGGAGGGGCACTGCCAGAAAATTTTTATTTTTGTGGGCAATTTATCGAAGAAACGGCTGGTGTTGGCGCTTCAATCATCAATCATTAGGATGATTGAAGCGCATTATTTCTATAATTACATTGTAATATAAGATAAAATAGTTCAACTCACCATAATGCAGAATCAGTGGGAGCCGTGAGTGTGTCACTTGCCACTTCACCTGCCACACGTTGCAGATTGTCACTTGCCACGTCGCCTGCCACACCTTGTGGATTGTCACTTGCCTGCCACCAGATGCAGATTGTCATTTGCCACGTCGCCTGCCACACCTTGCGGATTGTCACTTGCCTGCCACCAGATGCAGATTGTCACTTGCCACGTCACCTGCCACACCTTTCGGATTGCCACTTGCCTGTTGAGGTGGCGTTTTGGTTATCTCTTGCTGTGTCCCAGACTGAGTCAGGCAGCAGAGAGATAATGTAATCTCTCTGCTGCTTGCCCAGTGATGGCGGAAGTTACTGCAGGGATGCAGGGCTGGCGGTGAGAGATGATCTCATCTCTCTGCTCCCCCACCCCTGGCTTACTGATTGGCCAGCTGCCAACACACTGAGCCACCTGGCAGCCCGGCCCGCCCACAAACCGCGCCGCCCGCCCGCTATCATAACCGCCCGCTATGTCCCCCGCCCGCGGACCCGCCCACTATGTCGCCCGCTTTGCCGCCCGCTATGTCATCCGCCCGCAGAGCCACCGGAAATGTCACCTGCCTGGCCGGCAACAAATTTTTCGGGGGGGGGCAATTGGCCCGTTGCCTCCCCCCTGGATCCGCCCCTGCGCCGATGGCTCGGTTCTCTCACCTCCCTGAGCAGAGAGCTGCTGACTGTCAATCAGGAGCTCTCCTCTCTGCTCCTCCACACTCACTGGAGGCTGAGACGCCTATCAGTCCAGGCACCTGGTAGATCGAGACTTCCAAAGTCGGGATGACGCGGTGCCTGGACTGATCTGTGTGATGTCGGGACTTCAGACCGCTCTCTGCTGAAAACGGGTCACAGGAGTGCAAAACGAATTGCAGTCCTGTGCCCCATAGGATCAGGACTTTTCCTTTAAAGAAGAGACATGCAATGTCTGTTTTGCAATAAAGTATACTTACCTGCCTATTTGCAATACTCTGAAGAATTTACACTGAGCTGTGCATGCGCAGCCCAGTTTACACACCAGCACCCTACAAGGGTGCCAGGATGACTGCACTCGCAGGAGTGACGTCAACCCAGGCAAGGCAATCAAAATGGCCAAAGACCCCAGGAACAAGATGCTCGCCCACGCAAGGGACTTCACGGGTGTTGGACTGTTAGAACTAAGGTAAGTATTCATGCCTTTAGTTTTGCTTTAAAGTTTTCATTCTTCTCCCACCCATACCCCACCCAGCCTGGTCAGAAACTACAGATGTTTTTTTTTGGGAAGCGAGTACCTTTTTTTGCAGGTAACTGCTTCCACTTCCTGTCTAGGTGAGAATGACATAATCTCTGCTTGCCCCCATACCTTCTGTCTCCTGGGATCATGTCACACATCCTAGGAGCATGCAGGACCAGTCTCACAGCCGGCCGCCGTCTCATCCATGTGTAACAAGGGAGTTTGCTGTGAGTCATTAGGAAGTCACAGCTGGCTCCCAAATCCAAGATGGTGGCACCAGGGAGAGATCCTCAGTGCTGAGTGGAATTGACTGCGAGGAAAACAGCGCTGGACTCCATGGGCTGGTAAGTATCTATTTCTTTTTTACAAAACCAAGTTCCTCTTTAAACCTTTAAGGGTCAGTTCACACCATAGAAACGCATTCCGGATGCGTTACAGATGCTTTTCTGCATGCGCGTTATTGATGCATTTTTAATGCGTTCCAGTGCTTTCTTGATGCATTTTTGTTGCAGTCCAGGGCATTTCCCCCCCCTCTTTTTTCTTAACCTTAAATAAGGACATGTGTCTTCCAGTGCATTTTTGATGCGTTTTACAGTGTTCCAGTATAGTCCAGTGCAGCAAAAATGCAGCATGTTCTACTTTTTTTTTCTGGAACGCACTGGAACTGCAAGCACTAGTGTGAACTATGCCATTGAAAACCATATAACCTACTTTCCATGCGTTTTTGATGCAGAAAAAAAAATGCACTGGACTGCATGTGGTGTGAACTGGCCCTTAGTGTTCTGCTCACTCCTAGAAGTACTATTTGATAATAAAACTGTTGTTATAGATCAACTAGTGAATGAAACAGCAGTTTAGAGTTTGATAAAAGAGCTGTGAAGCAAAGAGTAAAGGAGCGTTAATATGTAGACAACATGTGCCCACATAGTTGATATATAAGTAAGGAGCACAGTTAACACTGGGCCCCTTGACCTCATAGGCCTAGAAGCAGTTGTCCCCAGCTTCCTGCTGTACATTGGTTACAACCTAGGTGGTAGTTAATGGAGAACTACATGTGCTATGGGCTGAGGGCCTGAAGGAGATGTGCTTGAAGGAAACTTGCTGGAGAGCTGGGTGCCTTTCGTTTGTAGCTCCAGGAATGGAAGTATTTCTTGAGGGTGAAACACCAGAAGTTGTTGCTTACTGTCATATTAAAGTCATTTTTAAAAAAAAAATAACAAATATGTTATACTTACCTGCTCTGCACAGTGGTTTTGCACAGAGCAGCCCAGGTCCCCTGCTGGTGCTTCTTCTGCCCCCTCCCTCCTGTCAAGTGCCCCCAGAGCAAGCTTCTTGCAATGGGGGCACCCAAGCAGGCTCGCTCCCGAGCCATGGCTCTGCATGTGAATGGCTGGGCCCCACCCCTTCTCTCTCCTCATTGGCTCCCTGGCTGTGATTGACAGCAGCGGCAGTCAGTGGCTCCCGCTGCTGTCTTTGCCAATGAGGAAGGAGAGTTAAGGCTCTCATACACATTGCTGGAGGAGGATTAGGCTCAGGTAAGTAATGGCCTTCATAGCCTTCACAAGTACTTAAGCATTTTGACTGCTGTTAAAGGGGCTCAGATTTACTGGCTATCCCCTCTTTCTTCAGCATCATTTTGAAGCTGCTGCTAGAGGGCCCTATACTGCTGGAAAGCTGTTCTCCAGGATGTGCCTTTGGGTATCCTACACACTTAACCCTCCTTCCTGCATTTTGTTCTAGATCTGAAATAAATTAAAAAAGAACCTCAGACTGAGCCTGAATTTATCAGTTTGCTTTTGGGACTGAACACAGGGTGGGCAGCCTCTCAACAGGTAAGTGAAAGGAAATAGTAGGTATTCTGGAGGACCACCCGTCTATTAGGTACACCAACAGCGCCCTCAGATATCTGGAGACACCATGAAAGGAGAAGCAAGTTATGCATTCGTAAAATGTCTGCCTTTATTAGGTGTGTTACAGCTTATATATGGTTCAACATACCAATAGAAAGAGGGGAGGGGGGAGTGGTTATTAAATGATGTATTGGTATAAAATATATGGTTATACAAGTCAATGACCCCTAGAATACATCTATCATGAGGTTACAAGAGTCAACAGGCCATCTGGTTATGAGTCATAAATCATGCATCCTTTTTCGTGGCGTACAGAACAGAGAACAGATATATATATATATATATATATATATATATATATATATATATATATATATATATATATATATATAGTACAGTGCTTGTGAAAGCATTTTTCTAAGCATTCTTTTATAGTTTATATGCTATAGTATATAGCAGAGTTAAGCTATCTTGTATACTGAAATGGCAGAGCATGTTTTGGGCATATTACTACAGTAAGGAGGACCTAGTTTAATTCCACCGGCCCCTCCAGGGTTATTGCTACACTGATATATAGTATCAATTCTTTTGTGAGGTCCACATGAGAGAGTTTTGTGGAACTGTTGTTTCACTGTTCACTATGGGGTTGATTTACTAAAGGCAAACAGACTGGACACTTTGCAAGTTCAGATGCTACAGAGCTTAGTAAATGAGGGGAAGATCTGCTGACTTCCAACATCCAATCACGTGCAAGCAAAAATGCATTTTTTTAAATTTTACTTGCATGTGATTGGGTATTCTTTGCAAAGTGAAGCTTCACTTCATTTACTAAGCTCTGGCGTAACTGCACTTGTAATGTGCGCAGTCTATTTACCTTTCGTAAATCCACCCCATAATTGTACACCTTCTGATCACAAAGTGGTTTAACCTGTTGGCGCCGGCCGCACGCAAATATGTGGCCTCTCTACGGGTGGACCTTTGCGCCGAGTGGCTGCATATTTGCGAGAATTGGTGGGATAAAGCTGTGCCGAGAGCATGCCCTGCACACTCCCGGCACAGTTACTGGCAGCTAATGGAGAGCTCACGATCGCTGCTTGTGATCATGAGCTTTCCAATCATGTGACAGCCAATCACAGCGTTCACATGATCATAAACCCCGCCCTGCCTCCCGGAATCCTAAACCCTTTAAAGAGCCAGGACGAGTCGGCTCCAAGGGTCTATAACATAAAACATATATAGTTAAAGCTCAGTTGAGGCTTTAGTTTAAATCAGTTCAATACATTCCATTAAAGTAAAATGTGTGCAATGTCCTTGCAAAACTGCCACAGAGTAGAAAAACCTGTCCACTGCCAGCAGCTGCGAAGTGGAACCCTTGCTTGCTGTGGTGAAGCAGTGGTCTAACACACACTCTACTGCACGGGTCTCCAAACTTTCTAAACAAAGGGCCAGTTTACTGTCCTTCAGATTTTAGGAGGGCCAGACTGTGGCCATCGGGAGTACAAAATGTCTCAGCGACGGTATAGAATCCCCAACATTGGTGTCAGTGGGAGGAATTGTGCCCCATTATTGACGTCATTGGGCTCCATTGTTGGTGTCATTGGGAGAAATTGTGCCGCATCATTGGTGTCATTAGGCCCCATTGCTGGTGCCACTGGGAAGAATTGTGCCCCATTATTGGTGCCGTTGGGAGAAATTGTGCCCTTCATTGGTATCAGTGAATAAAATAGCACCCCAAGGGTCGGATAAAAGCTAGCAACTCCGGGCCGCAGTTTGGAGACCACTGCTCAACTGAGTCAGACCCACAGCTCTGCAATTAGCAAAACTCATGCTCCCCTTTTATTGGACATCTCTAACTTTGACTCAGCGTGGGGGCTTGTTGGACCTTACCAAAGGGCAGAGCAGGACTTAGGGTGGTGGGGGCCCCTGGGCTTGAGTCACTTTTGGGCCCTACCTTATACATTACCGTATTTTTCGGCATATAACACGCACCCCACCCGCACACGCAGTTTAGGAGGGAATTTTAAGGAAAAACACTTTTAGGAGGGAAGTTTAAGGAAAAAACTTACATTTAAATGCCCATTAATGCAGTCTTGCACAGCGTCCATCTGCAGCCTTGTCCAGTGTCATTGCAGCCTTGTCATTCTAGCCTTGTCATTTGCAGCCTTGCCCCAGTGTCATTTGCAGCCTTGTCATTTTCAACCTTGAAGTTTAAAAATGGCGGGGCCGAGATACAGAGTCCTGTGTATCTCGGCGCTCTCGGGTCCTCTCGGCGGCTCTCGGGTCCTCTCGCAGTCCCGAGCGGAGCCGAGAGTAGCCGAGTGTTTGGGTACAGCATCACACAACTGCGCAATTGTCAGTTAAATTGACGCAGTGCCGGATCGCAAAGAAAATGATTGAATTGCAATATTTCTATTATTACATTGTTATTTAAAATAAAATAGTTCAACTCACCATAAGCAGAATGAGTCGGAGCCTGGGCGTGTCACTTGCCAATGTTACCTGCCTTCAGATGCAGATTGTCACTTGCCACACATTGCGGATTGTCACTTGCCACGTCACTTGTCAGCGGATGCAGGGTGTCACTTGTCAGCTGATGCAGGGTGTAACTTGTCACGTCACTTGTCAGCTGATGCAGGGTGTCACTTGTCACGTCACTTATCAGCAGATGCAGGGTGTCACTTGTCAGCGGATGCAGGGTGTCACTTGTCAGCGGATTCAGGGTGTCACTTGTCAGCTGATGCAGGGTGTCACTTGTCACGTCACTTGTCAGCTAATGCAGAGTGTCACTTGCCACGTCACTTGTCAGCGATGCAGGGTGTCACTTGTCAGCGGATGCAGGGTGTCACTTGTCAGCGGATGCAGGGTGTCACTTGTCACGTCACTTGTCAGCGGATGCAGGGTGTCACTTGTCAGCTGATGCAGGGTGTCACTTGCCCCTGGGTTGAAGGGGGCACCGTCAGGTAGGATGTGCGGGGGCCCCATGATTTCTAACATTCAGGGGGGCGGCAAACTCCCATCCGCTAGCAAGCCCATTTCGCCGGCACCGCTGCTTATTTCACGGCAACCGATCGGGCTTGTGTACTCCCACTTCCTGGTAGCGGTGGAATGCACCGTTGGGCGGACGTGATGTCATCAGCCGGAAATGATGCAAGACATGGGAGGCAACGCGGCCATCATTTCTGGCTGATGACATCACGTCCGCCCTGTGGTGCGTTCCACCGCTATCAGGAAGTGGAAGTAAACACAAGCCTGATCGGTCGCCGTGAAATAAGCAGCGATACTGATGAAATGGGCTGGCTAGCGGGCGGGTGTTTGCAGTGGATCCGGCCATGCCCACAGGGCCCGCTATTGGATGGGGCCCATGGGCTTGAGCCCAGTCAAGCCCAATTGTAAGTCCGGCCCTGCCAAAGGGATCTCTGCTTAAACACAGACAGTAATGGTGCATGCTGGCAGGGGACAGGCTATTCTATTTAGGCTGTGGCTGATTTAGAATGAAAGTGAACAGACAATGCACACCTTTTGTTTTGATGCACCTGCAATGCACAATATTTACCCAATTTAAAAAGAAAGTTCAATTGGGCTTTAAGCTTAAGTAACTACTTATACTGTAGAGATAAATGTGTAGGATAGACCAAGAAAAACCCTGATACCGTCTCTGGAAGAGTGCTAATGACTAGCTGCGAGAATCAGATTTTAAATTAACAGTTTTGTGTTTTTGTCACCTTGTCTGTGAAGCCAAAGCAATAAAAAACATTATAAAAAGATTATTGTTGCTGAGGCTTCTGCTTCTTCAGATCTAAAAAAGAAGAATTATTTTGATTATGCCAGAGACGTTGGCCAAAGCACATCGACATAAAGTATCATCTGTTTAGGGACACACGAGAGCAAGGTGTTATCGACATTCAATATTGCCCATCAGAAGAGATGTCTGCAGATGCACTCGCCAAGCCATTGTTAACCACTTGCCCACCTCTGCATGCCGATATACGTTGGCACAATAGCAGCGGTGGGCAAATGGGCGTACTTTTATGTCCACTTTAAGAGCTGGGGGGCTAGCTGGTGCGCACGCCCGATGCGTACAGCGGGACCGCGCCCGTGGGTCTCCCGGCGATTGTGTCACGGAGCTGCAGGACGGGAAAGTGCCCATGTAAACAAGGCATTTCCCTGTTCTGCCTTGTGTCATGACAGAGATCACTGCTCCCTGTCATCAGGAGCAGTGATCGCTGTCATGTGAGTTGAAGCCCATCCCCCCCACAGTTAGAATCACTCCCTAGGACACACTTAAACCCATTATCGCCCCCTAGCGGTTAACCCCTTCTCTGCCAGTGTCATTTACACAGTAATCAGTGCATTTTTATAGCACTGATCGCTGTATAAATGACAGCGGTCCCAAAATAGTGTCAAAAGTGTTCTGATGTGTCCGCCATAATGTTGCAATCCCGATAAAAATCGCAGATCGCTGCCATTACTAATAAAAAAAAATTAATTACAAAAATGCCATAATACTATCCCCTATTTTGTAGACGCTATAACTTTTGCACAAACCAATTTATATACACTTATTGCGATTTTCTTTTTCAGAAGAATCTTAACTTCAAATAGCAAAACATGCTGTTGAGAAGGGGTTCTGGAAGTGCAACAGCATGTACTATGCACTCCGAACTGTAGATGGCACTGTAGTGATATACTAGTGTATGTGTGTTTATATATGCTTCTGCATTCTGTACAGGAAGGACGTCTGTTTTCCTATGCAAGTAAGCCTGAATTCTACATTCCTCAAGATCTCAGTGCCTCATCATATCACATAGCAGTTTTTATTGCAGAGGCCTCTAGACATTCATGTGCATTAGGTCTAAAGCAAATCTTCTGAGAGTAATATGGATGCCAATGCTGACTTCTTCTTCTGAACATGCTAGTTACCTGGCTGTTATAATGACCCTCTTGCTTCAATAGGTAGATTTTTTGTTGTGGAATAATTATGATTTTGACTTTTTCTTCTGGTCTGCATACTGGCTGTTGGTCAGTAAAAGTGGTTGTATACCTGAGTCATGGAATCTGAGCAAAGCATATATATCTGCAGTGTTTACTTATCTCCCTCCAAAGCTCTAAGTGTAATTTTCTCTGGTGCTTTGTTCCTCTGTTATCAATATGAGTTACTTCTGAGACATTTTCCCAACATATGAGATAAATTTGTGTTGGGAGGAAGGGAAGCCAGAGCTCAGAACATTATCTATTCAGAACACAGTTCTTCTGCTGTGTGGAGAGGGGTTTGTTCCTTTCCTCCAATCAGCTCTCACACACTGTAACTGCAGTCTTTCCGCCCTCGCCTCTGTGCTGATGACAGATATACAAAGTTTTTTTTAACATGTAGCCCCCTGGTCTTAAACTGGGGCTATAATATAAATGTAGTTTTTGGCTGGGCTTTAAACAGCTCAGACTGATTGTACAGTTTATCTGGTCTTTCCCTAATCTCAATTGGGTTGTGCATTTCTAACTGTTGCCAGTAAGTTTTACTGGTACCACAGGCCAGTATGAGAAGTAGTCCATACCTCCCAACAGTCCCGGATTCTGCGGGACAGCCCCGGATTCGGACTTATTTCCCGCAGTCCCGCTCAGCTGAGCTGTTTCCCGCATTGCCTCCGCTGCCACTCACTCTTGTAAAGTGCAGGCAGTTTTCAAGGCTAGCTCCTAGATTGACCAATCATTAAATAACATTTGCGGGGCCCCATCCTTACATCAGTGGGGCCCCAGGAGGCAGTAGCAGAGCGGAACTCTTTTTTTTATGTAGGGGCGGAGGCAGCTAGAGCCGCATTTGCCGACAGTTAGTTTAAAGTTCCGGCCCCCAGCCTATCTCTCCCTGGCGGAGTGATATGGAGGGGATGCCTGTCTGCCTGACTCTCTCAGGAAGTGTTGAGAGCAGAAGGCAGGACTGCAGCCAGCGGTGACTGTGAAGGAAAGGTACGTGGAGGGTGTATGGACTGTTCAGGGATTATCATCCAGGCAGCAGTGGCTGCGGCAGGGGCACAGAGCAGGGACAAGGGGGAAGCAGAAATATGACGGCAACATGTGAGCTGGGGGTGCCGGGAGGAGCGTTTCTGCCACTACAAGGCTGACAGGAGTAGTGACAGCTGCATCATTACTCCTGTCAGTTTAGCTCTGGATGAGAAAAATCAAATCAGGAGAACAGGAGAGAGTGCGGAATGTGCTGTCATTCCTCTCCAGCTTCATGATGTCACTGTAGCACTCCTGCATTGCCACTGTCACATTGGAACTTTACAGTTTGCTTACCCACCCCCATCTCCTCCCTGCAATGGAAAGGAAAGCAAACGGTGCCCCCATTCTCAATCCCTGCAGCTAATCTGGTGGGTGATCCCCCCCTGCAAGCTCTCCTCTCAGTCCGGCTCATCTGCTTTGCTTCTCTCCTTCCCCACCACTGACAGCTCCAGCTCTGCTACTCCTCTCCCTGCAATCAGTCCCCCAGCTCTGATTACAGTTCTCATCCCCCGACGGCATCTCTGATCCTAATACTCATCTCCTCTTCACTGTTATCAGTCACTCCTATCCCCACACAGCAGACCTCAGTTCCCTCTTCACCAAATGCCTGCATTGCACCCTTTCCCTGCCACAAGTTCCTGATAGACTCCTGGGCTCCTCCATTCCCTGGATACTTCTCCTGTCCACAGCCCAACTCCCTCCACTTCACACTGTAATCCAGCCTGCACTCTCTCCCTCATAGCTGTCTTCATCCTAGGCTTAGGACCCCTGTCTATGGATTTCATATCCCTGGATCACCCCTCCTAACACCCCCCAGTGCCTGATGTAAAGGGGGACTCTTGATGTCAGGGGAAGACTGCTGATGTAATTGTAAACTACTGATGTTAAAGGGGGACTGATGAGAAAGGGGCCCCAAATTTAAGGGCCATTGCAGATGTAAAGGAGGACTCTTGCTGTAAAAGGGGACTCTGATGTCAAAGGGTGGCTCTTAATGTAAGGAATCTTCTGATGTAAAGGGGAACTACTGGTGTGAAGAAGGGGACTTTAATGTGAAGAGGGCATTCTGACATAAAGGGTGACTAATTATACCTCAGCCCGTGACTGTATCTGAGTGTATACATGGTGTAGATTTATGTCAGTGGGCCTATCACTCATAGCACGGAAATTTGGGAGTATTTTGTGGGTACAAGGACTGCAGACGACTGTGTACAGTATATAACACTGTAAAGCTGTAATAAACCCGAAATCAAAAATGTAATATATTGCAGCTTAGTAATCATCAGATGTGGTGGCTGCATTCGTTTTTTTTTTTTTTTTTAGGATTTTTACCTGGTGATCTGGTCAGTAACACACCTCCTGTATTAGTGAGATACAACTCTGGATGAAAGAGCAATGGGGGCACCTTTGAACAGCAGCATTGTCAATCTGGAGGGAGGGGAGTGTTACATGGACCAGAAGATTTAAATACACTAACACTTTATAAGCAATTCCAGCAAACATATTTTTTCTTTCAGGATCTTACATAAATAAATAAAAGCTGATCATTGTAAGCACCCCTGTCAATGGTAAATGGTTTGTCTCTACTCTCTAATGGCTACATCTGCAGGACAGCTTGTTCTTTTGAAACACAAAAAAACCCATACTGGCTGGATCACCAGGTGAAAAAAGAAGAAAGCCTAAAAAAAGAAAGAAAAAGAAAACTAATGCAGCCATCACATCTAAGAATTTGTAAGCTGAAATATAATAAATGTTTGCTTGTGGGTTTAATACCGCTTTTAGACTCTATTTAACCATGTTCCTTTAAGCTACCTCAAAATTCAACGCATTTAAGCCACGTCCATTATTGTCGCGATGCTCTCCGCATGTTTTTTCCATCCCTAGGTGTCCCTCATTCTCAAGTTCCAAAGTTGGGAGGTATGGTACAACTAGGGTTGAGTTATGAAGATTTTTTTCTTCCAGCCAGCCTAGTAGCAGCTTCTTAGGCGCTGGTGTATTCTAGGAAAGGATATATATTTGGGCGGGGCCATGTGGTCTGGCTTTCTTGCCTCAGGCCCTTCTGACCTGAGGACACGCTGCTGAAGTGAGCTCTGAAAGTAGGCCCAGAAGCGTGTCTGTAGTCCTAATCCTGAAGTAGTCCTTAGGCTGTCTTGCCCAGCATGGAAGAAGCCAAGCCAAGCTGAGAAGATACAGGGGAGAACCCTTACTGGAGAGGGCCAGGATGACAGCTGGTCTCTTAGGAGGGCCTGGTAACTCATTTTGGAGGACGCACCTACATCTAAAACGTGCTTACAGTGTTGCCAGGTTGGCTTAAAGCTTCTGACACTGTAAAGCTAAATCTTGTTCTACAATCTGAAACGTGTTTGCAGTATCGCCAGGTCAGCTTAAAGGTTCTGGTACTGTCAAGCTGTTCTTTTTCTGGATCCATGGAGTCTATAAGTGATCTGCTACTGGTAAGACCCCTAACCCTCTCTCCTACTACCTCCTTTCAAGTTCTGCATTAAAGCTTTGAAAATATCAAAAGTGACTGGCACCTAATTTGTGTTCCAAACTCCCCATTATAGCCATGGACTCAGCCCTGGTGTAAATGCTAGATTGCCCACTGCCTCTGAAGGTTACTCCCTGCCTTCAGTAAACCAAGGTGGGGGCGCTACAAACACGAACCACACTTTTGAAGGGGTGTAGAGGGGGGAAGACTACAGATAAACAAGTAAAACCTATGTAGGAGGATTTGTTTAATCTCTGTGTATCTGAGGCTGTTCACTTCACTGGGTATATGCGAGAGCAGGTTCTCTATTTTTCCGACGGAAAAAGTTCCTATCGAAAATTCCGATCTTCTGTAGCAATTCCGACGCACAAAATTCCCACGCATGCTCGGAAACAATTCGACGCATGCTCGGAAGCATTGAACTTAATTTTCTCAGCTCGTCGTAGTGTTGTAGGTCACCGCGTTCTTGACGGTCGAAAGTTCAGAGAACTTTTGTGTGACCGTGTGTATGCAAGGCAAACTTGAGCGGAATTCTGTCGGAAAAAAACATCCCAGGTTTTTCTGACGGAAATTCTGATCGTGTGTACGGGGCATTCGTTTAGGGATGGCTGCGGTGGCAGAAAATGTAAGTGGCTGCGCTGCGGTTATATCTATCCCGACCGCCCACCTAAATGAAACAATGCAGCTGCTCCAGATTGTATCAATTGCACGGCCATGATGCCTTGTTTTTTCGCTGCAGAATAAGTTAAACAGCATGTCGCATTGTGTAGGTGGTACCACTGTCGAATGCGACCCATTTAAACAAATAAGACATCACAAACATACATTTCCCAGCACACTTACCGGCTAGCCTGCAAACAAACCAGATTGACCCTGTCTTAATAATTCACGTAAAAAATTAAGGGTTTCATTGCACACATCTGCAAATATATCTGGAAGACGCAGTGGCCATGTCAAGGCTCCTCTGTATACTGCGGTCCTAGCTCTAAAGATTTTGAGAGTCTCCAAATTAGAGCATATATAGCAGGGGATAAATTAAAGCTGTGTTCCAGTCGTTTTTACATTTACGAAAAGACTTTTAATAAACAGACACTCACCTGTCCCACACTCCAGCAATGCGGCCACCTGAAGCTTCGCTCCTCCCCCTCTCCTCTCCACGGCGTCGGCATTGCAAGCGTTGACACTTGGCTGTAACAGCTCGCGGCGTCACAGCACGGTGCGCACTGTGCATGCACGAGTCGTGCTGCGCATTCTCAGTGGCTGGGTAATCTTCTGGGACCTGTGACGTGTCTCAGAAGATTGCAGGGAGGGAGGGGGAGAGGAGGAGTTGCCTAGGCGGCGAGAGCGGAAGTGGGAACTGGGTACCTGACAAAAATAGGTACCTGCTCCCCCCCCCAAAAAAAAATGACCTGTCAAATGACAAACAATGCACCACAGATCACCTTCCAGGGGGGTGGCAGTTTAGCGGTACGTGTGAATAAGGCCTAACTCAGAAAGTAGAGGGTCAGGGTGACAAAAACTAGCCTTTTAAGATGGAAGTACGCAATGGTGGCCCACATAATTCCCTTATGTCAGGTTTACTTTAAGTGGAAATGTTCATGCTGGATTTGGATTTAGCTTTGAATGAAATTGAGGTATACTTTACAGGAGTTCTGACTTCCTCTAGATAAACTGACGTCCTTGAAGATGAAAGGACCTGGTGCTCTTTGGAAGATGAAAGGTTGAACTTGTCGGCCTTATGTTTTTATCTAACCAGCCATGTAACTTTGTGACCCCGCAGGTTACATTTGGTAGAAGAATGTTTTCATTGCGACTTGTATCAGCGTTGTACCTCCTCCATCTCACAGGAAAAAATCTGACCTAAAGTAAACTACTATGTAGCCAAAAATGATCATTAATCTGTCTGATTGAGACCTTTACATAATTTTGTTTGACGTCATATTCATCATCACTACTAGTAAAGCAGGAATAGAAATAAGGGATTAAATTTCCTTCATCCAGGAACTGTCAACATTGAAACTATGGCAAATATTGCCTAATACTTAATTGCTGGAGCATTGTGTATGAAAACTCGAGGCCTTAACATTTTTTTTTTCCTCTATAGATTATGGGATAAAATGTCAAGATCCCAGGAACGGACAATGTTAGGGTCTGTGAGTATAATAAAAACAAAGGGGTTGATTGACTAAAGGCAAATAGGCTGTGCACTGTGCAAGTGAAGTTGCTCCAGAGCTTAGTAAATGAGCAGAAGCTCTGCTGACTTCCATCATCCAATCATATGCAAGCAAAAATGTTTTTTTTTTTTTTTTTTTCCTTGCATCACTAGCTATTCTTTTTGTATCCAAGAGCTGGATACTTACCTATTCCTGCAATCAGAAGATGCTGTGTGGCATGTTTTCAGGGGAAGCTGTTCCCTCTAGTGTTAAAGTGTGGGATGTCCTGTCACTTTCTTAATCAGAGAGAAGACAGAGCAAAGCATCTTGGGACATGTAGTCCATACGGATAGGGTTCCCCCTCTGGCTGTATTATGTGAAACTACAACTACCAGCTGGCTGATGGAGAAGAGAAGACCACTGGGAGGGACTATAAGAGGGAAGGCTTGAGGCCTGGCATCGCTCTCTTGCGACCAGCGTGGATCTGCATACAGGGAATCTGTTACGGGGTGAGGTGCAGCTGAGTTGCGGCCTGCTCTGGCAGAGTTACCCAGCAGATATCTGGAAGGACACCTGCAGACAGTTCCCCTTCACTGTCCGGCGGCAGCCCAGAAGGCTGCTCCGGTTTCATCCACCCTGCATAGATATCGTATCCATGTGACCCGTGGTGCAGTGCGGCAGAGGCCAGATGTCATTCCTTGAGCCACATTCCTGAAAGATCATCATCATGTCCATCATCATCATCATCATCATCATCATCATCATCATCCTCATCATCATCATCATTTGTTCCAGTGTGGTGAGCGGGCAATAGCCCAGTCTTATTGACACTGTATATAGACATCGTCTCCTGTCCTCATTACCATCTTTAGTTCAAGGATCTGTTCCAGCATATCATAGACACTATATACAGACATCTTTGCCATCTATTGTTCTGCTGTTGCTTGTAGTTCCACAGAATTTAACATCTTTTAAGTCAGTTATCACTGTGAATCCAATTACAGTTCTGATTTGCATGAATATTGTCTGTTGGTTATACACCATCTATTGGATCAGCTATTTTGTTTTACCATTCAATATTTCTTGCATGCAATTAAACACCTGAGAGCTAGCTGGAGATTAACCGGATTGCCACACAGCAACACAGGACTACTTTCACCTCCCTCCCCACTTCAGGGATTTATTTTGCTGAAGCTTGTAAAGCTGCAGTTCACCAATGACTCTCCTGTTTGCTAAAGTTGTACTTGTTTATCTACTGTTTTTTCCATGTGTGTGTGAAGAAGCAGTAGAAAGGGGTCTGACCAGGGCTGGATTTGCCACAAGGCCACCGAGGCCAGGCCTCGGGGCGGCAGTGGTGCAGGGGCGGCGCCGCTCCTGCGGTGACTTTGCGGCCGCCCCCCTTCAGGCTGCCCGTTAAAGTCGATTAAGGGCACCGGTGCCCTTAGAAATGATGGCCGCGAGCCGACCACTACTGCGCATGCGCTGTTCCGAAGCCGGCCGGGCTTGGGAAAGCTCGTACGTGCTCGGCTGGGCGGCGCATGCGCAGTAGCGTGATTGCGCTGGCCGGCGCCATTTTTTAAAAGATCGAGGAGTAATGTCAGCGGTGCGGCGGCGGGGGAGAGAGATGACATCTCTCATTGCCCGCACAGCTGTTCCACCCTCCTCCATCTGGTGACAGCCAGGCAGCGTGACAAGTGACATCTCCATCTGGTGGCAGCGTGGCAAGTGACATCTCCATCTGGTGGCAGCGTGGCAAGTGACATCTCCATCTGGTGGCAGCGTGGCAAGTGACATCTCCATCTGGTGGCAGGCAGGCAGCGTGGCAAGTGACATCTCAATCTGGTGGCAGGCAGGCAGCGTGGCAAGTGACATCTCCATCTGGTGGCAGGCAGCGTGGCTAGTGACATCTCAATCTGGTGGCAGGCAGCGTGGCTAGTGACATCTCAATCTGGTGGCAGGCAGCGTGGCTAGTGACATCTCCATCTGGTGGCAGGCATAGTGGCAAGTGACATGCTCAGGGCTCCCAATGATTCTGCATTATGGTGAGTTGAACTATTTCATTTTACATTACAATGTAATGATAGAAGTAATGTGTTTCAATCATCCTGACACCATAACAACCATGGTGCCGGGGATGATTGAAGCACTAACACCAGCCATTGCCCTGAAAAATTGCCCGCAAAAAATCCTTACCCCGCGCGCGCTTACCCTGAAGTATTTTTAGTCTGTACAATTAAAGTCAGTTATTTTCAGTGTTCTCGTGTGTGGAGATATGTTTTTAACTGATCTATTGTAGCAGTCATCGATAAAGGACGTGAATGGTGGTGTGTGTGTGTGTGTGTGGGGGGGGGGGGGGGGCGGCATTGAAGGACCCGGCCTTGGGGCGGCAAAGGGAGTAAATCCGGGCCTGGGTCTGACACTAATAAGAGTCATTCCTCTGCTCTTCTGTAGCCTATTCACATAGACATTATATGCACTTATTTGAGCATAGACATAATAGTATTCACTGTTGAATGTTTGAATCTTAGAGGTGATAATTGTCTTGCTATCAATAACATTCTTTGGGAAACAACATTTTGAGGTATAAGCTCAAGTTAACTCTTTGATTTCTTTTCCATTCATATCATTGAGTAAACTATTTTTGATTTAACCAATTCTGGTGAATTTCCTTATTGCTGCTGTTATCTAGTGAGAAAAAATGTTTGAACCCAGGATGTCAAAGGTGGCAAAGGACTCAAAGGGCCAGGGTAACCAGAGCGGTACTGCTTTATCTTGCGACCTTAAAGAGGGCAGCGCTACATTTGCACAGTGAAGCTTTACCTAATTTACTAAGCTTTGGTGCAACTGCACTTTGCACAGTGCACAGGCTATTTGCCTTTAGTAAATTAACTACAAAATGTGTTTCAAGATATAGGATGATAGGGCACAAACACTGACTAGAATCAAGCAAACAATTCTGACTTTTGGCTTTGGTGTTATAATGATATTAAATCCTCAGTTTTCTTAAAACTCGATTTCAGGATAAGTAAATAGAATCTAATTACAAGAGTTATTCTTCATTAAATCTTTTATGTTTTGTGTATTTTTCCTGATCAGTAATCCAGTGTGAAACTTTCCATCTGTGCAAGAGCTTCAGGTAATAAAGACTGCCCACTGCTGCTCTCTCTCCTTGTGCAGGGTGACAGGTCTGGTCTCCACCCCCTCTTGTAGTTTTCTGCAAGCTACTTGTAGTGGGTGGGGCCTGACAGATCCCTCCCACAGCTCTGCTCTCTTCAAAAGCTCAGTGATGATTTTGCTACAAGTTTTACATGGTATTAACTGGACTTTCAAAAGCATCTGTTGTTCACTAAGTAAATTTATATCCATTGCAACTGTTAAGGAATGTGTTTAAAAGATTTTTTTTTTTTTGCCCAGAGTTTAGCTTTAAACACTTTCAGTAGCTGATTTAGGGGTCAATTCACTAACGTTTAATGCATGCGATAACATGGTCCCGTGACTAATTTGCATAAATTATCGCATGCAGTAAATAAAGTCCAATTCATTAAAAAAAAAATGTTTATGCGGTAAGTGATACTAAAGTCTAGTTTTTCTTTTTTTTTTAATAAAAAAGATGTTATACTTACCTCCTCTTTGCAGTAGATCCTCCCCTTCTCGGGTCCCTCTTTGCTGCTCCTGACCCCTCCCTCCTGCCGAGTGCCCCCACAGGGCATGAGGGCACCTGAGCTGAGCTGCAACTCTGTGTGTGTGTGTCCATTCAGACACGGAGCTGTAGTTTGGCCCAGCCCCCTCTCTCTCCTGATTGGCTAACTGTCTTTGATTGACAGCAGCGAGAGACAATGACGCCGCTGCTGTGTCGCAACCAATCAGGAGAGAGAGTTCCAGACGGCCGAGGGACTCGTGGACCTTGCTGGATAGAGATGGGGTAAGTAATAGGGGGGCTGAAGGGGGCTGCTGCACACAGAAGGCTTTTTATCTTAATGCATAGAATTCATTAAGATAAAAAAAACCTTCTGTCTTTACAACCTCTTTAAGTCCAATTCACAAACAGAACAGAGAGTAAAAAACATGCAATATTTATCACCAGGGTTTTGCTGGCGGTATCACATGTAGTATTTGTTAGAAACAGCCTGGGGTCCCCCCCCCAATAGCTGGTTGCTAAGGAGCGAGCCAGAAAGCCCTGAGTCCGTGGAGTCCTTAACAACGGATGACTTATCAGCTGTCAAAGGGTTCCCCTGCTGACAGCTGAATGGGAAAAAAAGCATGAAAGAAAGGTGTAGAAATTGCGCCAACTCCTAAATGTGAAGAAAGCAGCCAACACAGCAATATGACCGTTGCAAATGAGAATTAAAAATAAAAAAGTGTGGCGCTAGTGAAAAGTGAGGCTCCTGTTGCTAAACAGGTAAATATGGTTATTTGAGGAGGAAGGAAAAACACTTTCAGTGTAAATAGGTGAAGTGAAGAAAAGTTGTTTTGTGAAACATCCAAAACAATTATAAAGGGAAAAATAAAAACTTATATGTGTAGAGAAATAGGGTACTCAGTGATAACCTATAGGTTGAATAAGAAACAATTCTGCATATGAAACCTTATTCCAAAGGAAAAACAAAGCAAGTACATATCAATGCAAGGTATCTCGATGGACTGAGTATGTTGTTTGACAAAACTGAAATACAATAGAAATGGGAGCCAAGGGGAAGGACATCGGAAATCCCTGAGGGAGGGCGAACATAAATGGGAACTCAAAAGTCTCTCAAATGACAAGAAGTGGCAGTCCCACTCAGTCCCATAGACCACAGGGTGCAAACCGTCTTCTCAAGAGGTAGGTAAAGGTTGTTAGGAGGGGTCCTGATAACTACGCTGAATCTCGACTCATGTGGATGATTCCAACCAGGAGAAGGGAAAAAGCAAAAGGATGCCCTTACCAGATCAGGTGGACTCACAGGCCGTGGCGGTGAGTCAAACGAGCATGTACCGTCAGACGGTGTGGAGTGAAGATTTGTGGGAAGACTTGTGGAACATCTTGTCAGCAGTCCTCAATTGAAGAACCAACTTGGAGTCTGGGGTCCCCAGGGTACGGTTTCGATCGCCGAATGACCGTTTCCTCAGAGGTCCGTCAAATGGGCAAATAAGCAAGAAAGAGAAAAAAAGAAAAAAACTTCCACATAGTGTGAATCCGTGATTTGTAAAAAAGCATAAGAGCACTTTATTTGAGGAGTGTACTCCCAAAAAAATATTTTTACAAGCGGGGGGCAGTAAAAACTAGGCTCAATATAAAAACCGGCATAGAGAAGTATAAAAATAGCGCAGTGGGTAGTGGTGGGGTATAATCATATGAACCCGACGCGTTTCGCCTCCAAAGGCTTCTGCTGGGGTAGCAGAAGCAGAAGCCCCAGCAGAAGCCTTTGGAGGCGAAACGCGTCGGGTTCATATGATTATACCCCACCACTACCCACTGCGCTATTTTTATACTTCTCTATGCCGGTTTTTATATTGAGCCTAGTTTTTACTGCCCCCCGCTTGTAAAAATATTTTTTTGGGAGTACACTCCTCAAATAAAGTGCTCTTATGCTTTTTTACAAATCACGGATTCACACTATGTGGAAGTTTTTTTCTTTTTTTCTCTTTCTTGCTTATTTGCACATTTGACGGACCTCTGAGGAAACGGTCATTCGGCGATCGAAACCGTACCCTGGGGACCCCAGACTCCAAGTTGGTTCTTCAATTGAGGACTGCTGACAAGATGTTCCACAAGTCTTCCCACAAATCTTCACTCCACACCGTCTGACGGTACACGCTCGTTTGACTCACCGCCACGGCCTGTGAGTCCACCTGATCTGGTAAGGGCATCCTTTTGCTTTTTCCCTTCTCCTGGTTGGAATCATCCACATGAGTCGAGATTCAGCGTAGTTATCAGGACCCCTCCTAACAACCTTTACCTACCTCTTGAGAAGACGGTTTGCACCCTGTGGTCTATGGGACTGAGTGGGACTGCCACTTCTTGTCATTTGAGAGACTTTTGAGTTCCCATTTATGTTCGCCCTCCCTCAGGGATTTCCGATGTCCTTCCCCTTGGCTCCCATTTCTATTGTATTTCAGTTTTGTCAAACAACATACTCAGTCCATCGAGATACCTTGCATTGATATGTACTTGCTTTGTTTTTCCTTTGGAATAAGGTTTCATATGCAGAATTGTTTCTTATTCAACCTATAGGTTATCACTGAGTACCCTATTTCTCTACACATATAAGTTTTTATTTTTCCCTTTATAATTGTTTTGGATGTTTCACAAAACAACTTTTCTTCACTTCACCTATTTACACTGAAAGTGTTTTTCCTTCCTCCTGAAAAAAAGCATGACAAGTTAGGTATCCATTTACTCGGCGTAACATCATCTTTCAGATTTTACAAAAAAATTGGGATAAATATTGTGTTTTTTTATTATTAATTAAAGTGTATTTTTTCCCAAAAAATTGCGTTTGCAAAACCGCTGCGCAAATACAGTGTGACATAAAAAATTGCAATGATCGCCATTTTATTCGCTAGGAACTCTGCTAAAAAAAAATGTATAATGTTTGGGGGTTATAAGTAAATTTCTAGCAAAAATACTGATTTAAACTTGTAAACAAAGGGTGCAAGAAAAAGCCTGGTCTTAAAGTCCATTACTCCAGGTTTCCTCTTTTTCTTGCAGCATCCTACGGAGCCACCCTTGTACGCAGGGACTGTGTGAATGTATAGATACACACAGCTCATACACATAGCCTAGAATGGCAAGACACTCCCCTGCTCCTTCCTCCTCCTTCCAAGCTAACAGACTGACTGGAGACTGCACTGTCCACTGTTAATGCTTTCCCACGAAGACCATTCAGAGAGCAAGAACTAGCAGCATTAAAAGTTGTAAACTGCAAGTGCTTGGGTAAGAATTTTAATAGTTTACTGGGTAATGTTTATTTTATAGTGCTCAATGTGTTAAGCAAAATACGCTAAGGGTTTTATACCACTTTAGGTCTAATGATGGACCTGACCACAGACCCCCCCAGGGAGAATACGTTTAATATTTGTAGTCATTCCTCATAATTCTATTCTATTTCATTACCATTGAGATGTTGTTCTAGACCCTTTATTACTTTGATTCTGTTGGGCACAAATATTTTTTTATCTGAAAATTCAAGAAAAAAAAAATCAGTTGAATTCTATGTTTTACTATGACTTTAATTGTGATTGGAAAAAACCTCTTTACAAATTTTATGGTAGCCATAGACAAGAGAGATGATGGACAGAGAGATAAATTCCTGGCATCAAAGGAGACGGAGCATCAGGACCAGGGGTGGACAAGTCATCTGTGCAGAATATGCAGGTTCACAAGGGCCCTCTGAGATTTAGGGGCCCAATTACTGTAGCTGTAGATCAAGCAGGTATTGGACCACACTCATTGCCATGTAGACCTAGATACTGCTCATTTCTAGAGCAGATAAGAAGGGATTATTTGTGATGTTCTAATTATTATCATGGCTTGTAATATCCAAGTGGTGTTGGACTGTGTACCTGTTCACAGAATACAAAGTGACCTGTGAATGGACAAAGGGAGAGGGGGGTTGGGTAAGCGACAGGATCTCCTGTTGTATGGTGACACCTGTCTGGGCATCCACAGTCTGGGCACAGATGCACTTTAAGCAGCCTTTTTTATGTCAAGGTTGGAATGCAGACTAATGGCCCCCTGAAAGCTCTAAAAATTGACATTTTGAAAAACCTACCCCAATCACTATTATTCTACAGCAAAACAAGCATATTGGCAGCATCTGCTTACACCACTCGTCTCTCCCCTTTTTTATCAACCTGTTTAGTTGGCAGAGCTGAACTTACAAACTTAGGAAATTGTCTACAGCTGGGTTCTCCAAACTTTCTAAACAAAGGGCGACTTTACTGTCGTTCAGACCTTAGTGGGCCTGACTGTGATGCCGCGTACACACAAGCGGACTTTACGGAAGACTTTGCTCGTCGGACTTTTCGACAGACTTTACGACGGACTTTCTGAATGAACGGACTTGCCTACACACAATCCACCAAAGTCCGTCGAATTCGTACGTGATGACGTACGACCGGACTAAAACAAGGAAGTTCATAGCCAGTAGCCAATAGCTGCCCTAGCGTGGCTTTTTTTCCATCGAACTAGCATACAGACGAGCGGACTTTTCGACCGGACTCGATTTCGACGGATTGATTTAAAACATGTTTCAAATCTAAGTCCGTCCAACTTTGGAGAAAACAAAGTCCGCTAGAGCCCACACACACGATCGAATTGTCTGACGAAATCCAGTCCGCCGGGCAAAGTCTGCCGTAAAGTCCGCTCGTGTGTACGCGGCATGACTGTGGTTCAGTGTTCAGAGATCTGCCGACCTAAACTTGCTGACCATTCATAATCATGAAAGCAGGGTAGAAGCCATGAAGAGCTGAAGGAGGCTTCACAGCAACCAGCCAAAAACATTTCAATGCATGTATGGCCACTGTGGTTGAAAAGAAGTTGATCTACTGGTCGACTTATGTTCCACCACCCTGTTGGAAAAAAGCCGTTTAATCAGCGCTGTAGGCTATAAACTGCAGTGATGATCTGCCCATTCTGACGGTGGGGAAGGATCCCTGCTGTCAGAATACAATGACACAGCAGGGAGTATTCCCACATCCATATTGAATGTGTGGATGGAGGAATCGGGGCAGCTTCTGAACAGTTGAATAAAAAAAACTGATTCATCTATGGCCAGCCTAGCTCATAGATGAGTCGCTTTTTTCATTCAACCATTCAAAAACTGCCTCAATTCCACCATCCACACATTCAATATGGATGTGGGAAAACTCCCTACTGTGTCATTGTATTCTGACAGCAGGGAGACTTCCCTGCTGTTGTTTCATATGTCAACATGGATGTTACACCACTTCCTCAAACTACATTTTTCTAAAACCGAGCTTGTAATATTCTATTCCCCCCACCCACGCCCTCCTCCCTGACTTTTACATAAAGATCAACAATATCAATCCCTCCCCTCACACCAGGGTTCTAGGTGTAGTCACAACCTCTGACCTATCCTTTCGGGCCCAAATCCAATCACTGTCAAAAGCTTGTAGACTTCACCTCCGTAACATCTAAAATTCACCCCTTTTTAACTAATGAAACTACCAAACTACTCATTCACTCACCTTGTTATTTCTAGCCTTGACCATTGCAACTCCTTGTCCTTAGTCCTACCTCTATAATAGGCTATCTCCCTGTCTATCATGAATCCCACTGTCAGACTCATCTACCTTACCAACTGCTCAGTGTCTGCCACCCCTCTACACCAATCTCCCCACTGGCTTCTAATTGCTCAGCAAATTAAATTAAAAATACTAACAACATCATAGAAAGCAGTGGTGGGTGCTCCATTAGGGGTGCTGCCCCCCCTCATCCATGCACCCAGCCCCTAATCTACATGCAGGGTGTCGGATGCATGGATTTCAATGGGGATTTTTTTTTTGAAGCACACGATTAGAGCCTGAAGTTTTAATTGGCTTCAAAAAAATGTCTTACTGCTTCTCCTCCCGGCCAATCAGGAAGGGAATCCTGAGACCCGATTGGCCAGGGAGTCTTAGGACTCCTGGCCAATTGAGTCCCAGGACCCATTTGCTATTCGGCCGGAAGGAGAAGCAACGGCCCCCGGCTCTTCCCTCGGCAAGCTGGAACGAGGAGCAGCAGGTGGAGGGGCAGCAACAGCCTCTTCCAGCTTCCAGGAGCCCTACCCTGGATCCAGCACCATCAGCCTCCTAAGGTAAGGCCACTGATTGCCACCTTCCCGTCCATCCGTCCTGCCCCCCCAAAATATTGAGCACCAGCCACCACTGATAGAGAGTCATACACAACTCCGCCCCAAGCTACATCTCCAATCTTATCTCTAAATATCACCCACTGTACTCTCGCTCCTCCTAGGACCCCCTGCTCTCTAGTTCTCTTTTCTCCTTCTCCCATGCTCATCTCCAGGACTTTTCCAGAGCCTCTCCCATCCTCTGGAACCCTATACCTCAAACTGTCTGGCTATCTTCTACTCACCTTTAGGTGATCCCTAAAAACTCACCTCTCCAGGAAAGCCTATCCTGCCTCCACCTAACAACTGAACTTTTAATTCTTCCATCAGCTCATCCCTCGCAGTTATTACCTTTTATACCACATGCCCCACCCTATTAGAGTGTAAGCTTCTAACCCTCTTGTATTTTATTGTATTGTAACTGTACTGTGTCCATTTATATTGTAAGGCGCTGCACAAACCGTTGGCACTATATAAATCCTGTATAATAGTAATAATATATATGATGTAAGAAGTGGATTGCAGCCCTACTGTCTATGTGCATGCACCTGTTGTCTCCTGCTCGGTTCTATATACGTTCCAGCCCACTTCCCCCTCTAGCACCCTCTGGGTTTCCATGACGATATATGGTGGCTCCTTGCTCTAAGTGGTCATAGCTCACCCTGCTTCTCTCATTATCTGCGCTCCTCGCTACCCTACCCACTCTCATTGGTCACGCTCCAGCTCTGTTGCCAAGCAGCTTAACATAACAGTACTTAATCAAACACACACACATCTAGATGTCTCAACCCTGTGTGTTTTTGCATACACTGAAGAAATGTCAGTGCAGGAATGGCCTTTTGACATCATTAGGGTGTGCTAGTTCTAAGTGTAGAGAAAGAAGGAGCCTCTAATGTTCGTAACAGAGTGCCTGCAATGGCAATAAACAGCACGGGGAGAATTTATGTTTCAATAAATAGCAAATTTAGAATAGTGTGCAGAATCAGAAGGTTGCAGGTTACAGTAAATTTTCAAATCTAAATCTTTAGGAATGAAACAGATATTCTCTAAGATACTGTCAAGAGTAAGCTCAGTGCAAGATGGTGTGTGGTTAACCACCTCAATACCAGGCACTTTCACCCCCTTCCTGAATGACAATTGCGCGGTCATGCAACACTGTACTCAAATTCATTTTTTATCTTTATCTTAACACAAATAGAGCTTTCTTTTGGTGGTATTTAATCACTGCTGGGATTTTTTTTTTTACCAAAAAAAAAAAAGGAAAAAGACCGAAAATTTTGAAAAAATTAACAAGTTTTTTTAGTTTCTCTCAGTAAATTTTGTAAGTAAGTAATTCTTCTCCTTCACTGATGTGTGCTGATGAGGCGGCACTGATGGGCACCGATGAGGTGGCACTTATGGGCACTGATTAGGTGGCACTGATGAGGAGGCACTGATATGCCACACTGATGAGCACTGATAGGCGGCACTGGTGGGCACTGATAGGGAGCACTAATGGGCACTGATGGGCAGCACTGATGGGCACTAACGGGAGGCACGGATGGACATTGATGGGCAGCACTGATGAGCAGGCTCTGATTGGCACTGAAAGGCTGCACTGACTGGCATCACTTATGGGCATTGATTGGTGGCACTGCTAGGGCTTTCCTATAATCAGGGCACTGACAATCAGTGCCCTGATTTTAAGCCCAGGTCTCCCCTGCGAGGAGATGCCGCTGATCGGCACTCCTTGCCACACACTCTGTCAGTGTTAGGCGAGGAGAGCCGATCCAAGGCACTTCCTTGTTTACACATGACTGGCTGTGATTGGACACAGTCGATCACATGGTTAAACAGCCGTGGCCACGGGTCTTTACAGAGATCAGGGTCACGTCGTGTTGCTAGGCGTGGGCGTGCGAGAGCAGCTGTTCTGGGTGCCGTCATATGACGTCTACCCAGAACGAGAGCCGCACCGTCCCTCCATCATTTGACGGTGGGCGGGCAGCAATTGGTTAAAGTGTCTGTTAGGTCAGTGAGTACCATTACTGCCAGCCCCCTGTTATAAAAAGGTATAATACACAGCGTCAGGCTGGGTTCACACTAGCACGAATTGGATGTGGATTTCCCTGCATCCAATTCGCATGAGAGGCGATTTTAACCAGCTCTCTATGAAGCCGGTTCACATATCTCTGTTGCGGCTGCGGAGCAGCTTGCACAGGAGTCCTGTGTGTCTTTGGCTCCATTTCAGCCTAGGTTCACATATGTGCGATGTGGGAACCAGCGCAATTCCAGCGCCAGTTCTCACATCGCATCTCTCACCCAGGCAGTTCACACTGCCCTCTGCGAACTGCTGCAGACGTCAATACAATGTTAATGACACTCGCAGATCTTTTCACAGATCGCAGTGCGAACTGTGAACTCGCACAGGAATCAGATTGCATGGGTGAAAACAACCATGCGATTCGATTCTAGTGCAGGGAAAAAAAAGTCCCTGCACTATTTTCCTGCGAATCTAATGCGAGTTCAGCCATGCAACTGTATGGCTAAACTCGCATTGCACAGACATCACATTTGATCGGCACCGCAGTACGGATGCGAATCACATGCGATGTCTGTGCTCGCACAAGTGTGAACCTGGGCTCGGGGCCGAATTCAGGCAAAAATTCGTCCCTGATTCGTCCCTGAAATGGAGAACAGGGACGCACCAGACTCCAGCTGTGAGCCACATCTGTCGGAGGTGTGAATCCAGTCTCAATGTTTTTTTAAAATGATGCTGCTAAATACCTTATTTCAGAGCGCCGATGTACGGTCACGTGACCTCCAGCCGCTCTCCTCCCCCAATCTAGGGACTACTGCGGGAGCGGCTGAGATTACCCTCTGATGTCAACCAGGAGGTCCCGTGACTGCTGTGGTGTCCGCTCAGCCCCTCCTTCTGTAGTCCTAAGATCGGGGGGAGGAGAATAGCAAGAGGTCACGTGACCGCACAGCGGTGCTCTGAAATAAGGTATTAAGCAGCATAATTTTAAAAATATTGACACTGCGTATTATGACTTGTTATAACAGAGGGGCTGACAGAAATGTTATTTACTGCCACACTAAATAGCAGCAGGAAGGGAGGGGCGGGGCAGGTTTGGAGATCGCTCACACACTAGGAACTGACAAGCAAGGAGGGAGGGGGAGATAGGAGAGACTCTAACACGACGGAATGACAGGATCAGCAGCGATGATTACCGTGGTCAGTTCACATAGGGGACACAGGAACAGGCAGGATCAACCAGGTATTTTACAGCAGAGAAAGATGCAAATTACACAGCACAGGCACTATGCTGTTGAAACATGCTTTAAAGAAACAGGATCTTTTTTTTTTCTTTTTTTGGGGGGTTACAACCTCTTTAATGCCCAAGGAATGAACTATGATTCCCAGCAAAGTGTGTACAGATTAGTGGCCTGTGTCCTGCTAACTTCAATTAATGTGGACCTGAACGTGAAGATTTGCTGTGTTATAGGAAACCTTTTGAAATCCTGATTGTGCTTAGCTAGCATCCTTAAAATGTACCATTTGTCTGGAATCCACCTGAACAATAGTAGAGCACTTCCTGGTATGTGAGGGTGCCTAGTCTCTGCTGTGCCTACAGCCTCCTAACTGTATATCTGCAATGTGATATCTAAAGCACTGCAACCTTGGAGTGCTAGCCTCAGGTGATTTGGAGTGAGATTTGGTGATGTCACTACTGTGATGTTTACTGTTCTCCTTGTTGGAGGTCCTGACAGGAGGAAGCATAACTCTGCCTCTACCAAGGTGTGTGCTTCCTTGCAGAGACATGGTGAACAGTGGCGGCTGGTGTTTTTTTTTTTTTTTTTGTATAGTAGTTTATACTAGCTACTTTTGTAGATGCACCATGGGGTCCAAATTTCTCTAAATGTTTAATCTTCATCTTGCAGTGAAATTTATGTATTATTGATGTATTATACCTTTTATTATTACTTTACAGATTTTAGTATATAGCGCCAACAGTTTGCACAGTGCTTTACAATATATAGGGAGACAGTACAGTTACAAAACAATTCAAGACAAAAGTGTCTGGCCACTGTTAAATGGTCCTGCCGAAAAACTAACATTCTATTGCCCCGTACACACGGTCGGATTTTCCGACGGAAAATGTGTGATAGGACCTTGTTGTCGGAAATTCCGACCGTGTGTAGGCTCCATCACACATTTATCATCGGATTTTCCGACACACAAAGTTTGAGAGCAGGATATAAAATTTTCCGACAACAAAATCCATTGTCGGAAATTCCGATCGAGACATGTACGGAGCTGTAGTGAAAAGGAAGCAGAGTACAGACATGAAAGGGTGCAAGGAACTTAGGGAAGGAAGAAGTGGGATAAGGAGGGGTTTAAGGAAGTTAGGGATATGCTGGGATTGGTGGATCAGTGTAGAAGGGGAGGAGAGTTTTTGATCAGTGATTAAGCCAGGGGTAATTTACAGCAGTCGTGAGTTGGAGAGTCAGGAAGAACGTTCCCTGAGGTAGCTGAGAGATAGCAGGTAGCATGAGTGGTTTAGAGCAGCTATGGGTACAGCTTAGGGAAGCAGCGGAGACCCATGGAGCAGAATGGCTGCAGAGCCAGATTGCATCCACACTACAGGGGGTTGAGCAGGGCCCATCCAATGCGAGGCCTGTCTCATCACGGGCTAGGAGGTCTAGACCTCCGGAGCGCCTTAGTCCTGACAACACTCCCAGGACTCAGAGGAGACTGGGGAGCCCGAGTCGGACCCCCTCTGGACCCCCGCCGGCAAAGCAGACACCAAAAAGAGCGGGCGGGGGGGCAGCAAGGAGAGACAGATTGCAGCAAAGTCACAGGGGGGGAGGCGTAATGCAGACAGCCAGGCCAGCCCCCAGTGGGGCATCTCCACGGGATAGACAGCAGGCTGCCACCACCGGCGATGCTCCGGTCGGGGTGGCAACCCGGCGAGGGAGAACGGGACAGTCGGGCGCCGGCATGGCCTGTGAAACGGCCGGCGGCTTGCCTCGTGGCGGCACCATCTTACCTCAGGGAAGAGGTCCAGCCAGTCAGCACAGGGATCGTCAGTCGGGAGGCCCCGCCTCCAGGTTCATTGAAGGGCCTGGGAGGGTTGGCCAGCGCAATGCCTGCGTGAGAGACAGGTCGCCGGGTGATGACATCATTTCCCCATACGAGGAAAATGGAGGAAGGAACCCTCAGATGGATGTCGCCCCCCCTCCGGTCGCTCAGGCTGCAGGACGGAAGTCGGCCAGAAGAACAGCAGTGGAAGAACAGCAACTGATACAGAGGGACAGCGGCAGCAGCAGCAGCGAGGAGGGCGAGCTGAGCGATGATCCACAGGAGGCAGCGGTGGAGTCGGGTCGGACGGCTGGTGGGTCCTCTCACCTAAGGCAGCCTGGTAAGCGAAAGTCTGTTTCCGTTACTAATGTTATTGGGTTGACTGAAGCAGGGGGAGTCAGAGTGGGGGGGGGTGAGCAGGGTGCCTTAAGGGGGGGAGATGGGGATTTATGGGAGTCAGTAAAGGAGCTACTTCGCCGCCTAGAGAGCGGGGCTCCGCAGCCCTCATCCCCCATCAGCCCCTGGGTACCACAGCCCCCAAGTGTTAGGGATCCCGTGGTGGTAGTGGACCCCCCGCAAAGGCCGACGGCGTTGGTGGTGGCCGAGACACAGACGGGAGGTGACGGCGTGGGAGATTCTGGAAAAAATACAACGCAGGAAAAGGATGCGGAAAAGGTGAGACTGGCTGATGCGGCCAAGTGTGAGGTCTACGTTTGCTTCGAGGGACCTTTGGGGGCGCATTTGAAAAAAGAGGTAAGAGAAAAAATTTGGAAAAACGAGTTTGTGGAGATTTTCTCCTTGCTCCCATTAGAAAAGTTTAATTTAGACAGGGTAAAGCCAGATGAGAGTAAAAAAGAGGAGGAAGAGAAGAGAAGGTACAGATTAATTCCGCGCACGTTTGCTAACTGGTTGCAAGCTTTTGCGATTCTGGCTAGCGTGATCGGGGAAAAAGCCCCCGAGAATTGCTCGGCATTATTCTGTTATTTAGAAGCGATCAGCGAGGCACATCGAGTATATGGGGGTTTAGCATGGCTTCATTATGACAAGCAGTTTCGTCAAAGAAAGGCTATTCGCCCATCGATTAGATGGGACCATAAGGATATAAGCCTCTGGATGAAGTTGATGACGTCATCCAGGGCTGCGAGCCCGTTTTTTCAAGGGGGGGTCGGCGGCACCTCCTCCACTGGATCGCCGGCCCCAAAAAAGAAAGGGGTGTGCTGGCAGTTCAATGAAGGCAACTGTCGGTTCGGGACTTCATGTCGCTACAAACATGAATGCTCCGGATGTAGTGGGGGGCACCCTTTTGCGCGCTGCTTCAAGCAAGGAAAAGGTCGCACAGGAGACATCGTTGGAAAAAGGGATGACGCCGGTGAGACTAGAAAGGATGCTACCTTTCCTAAATAGGTACCCGGATAGGGCGGCGGCCATGTTATTAGAAACAGGGTTCAGGGAAGGTTTTCGAATTCCGAGTTCATTGCGGGAGGTTCCGCCAGTTGCAGACAATTTGAAGTCGGCACGCCTCCATCCGGAGGTGGTGTCGGCTAAGCTGTTTAAGGAAGTTGCATTGGGCCGCATGGCTGGGCCATTCGCTTCCCCGCCGTTACCAGGGTTAATAGTTTCCCCGTTGGGAGTTGTTCCGAAGAAGGAGTTGGGGCAATATAGGATGATACATCATCTGTCCTACCCAAGAGGTGGTTCCGTGAACGATGGTATCGACCCGCAGGATTGTGCGGTTACCTATACATCGTTCGACGCAGCTGTCTCGTGGGTTAGAAAATATGGTAAGGGCGCCCTCATGGCTAAAACGGATGTGGAATCGGCATTTTGATTATTGCCGGTACACCCGCACAGTGTGCATTTGTTGGGATGCTGTTGGCAAGGTTCGTACTTTGTGGACCGTTGCTTGCCAATGGGTTGTTCCATTTCATGCGCACTGTTTGAGGCCTTTAGCTCATTCTTTGAATGGGCGGTTAGGGAAGCGGCAGGGATGAATTCAATTATCCATTATTTGGATGATTTCTTGTGCATAGGCCCCCCAGACTCCAGATGTTGTGCAGTGTTATTGGGAACGTTACAACACCTGGCTGACAGATTTGGGATTCCGCTGGCAGCTGACAAGACGGAGGGCCCAACATCGGAATTAGTTTTTTTGGGCATCACGATTGATTCCATGGCGATGGAGTGTAGACTGCCTGAGGACAAATTGGTGGCGTTACGGAAGGAGGTGAGTATGGCGGGTAAGAAGCGGAAGCTGCGGCTGAAGGAATTGCAATCCTTATTGGGAAAATTGAATTTTGCATGCAGAATCATTCCCATGGGTCGTATATTCTGTAGGAGGTTGGCAGTGGCCACGGCTGGGGTGAGAGTTCCCAATCACTTTGTCAGATTGACCAGAGAATTGCAGGCTGATTTAAAGGTGTGGGATGCGTTTTTGGAATGTTTTAATGGGAGGTCTGTGTGGCAAGTGGGACCGGTCAGCAATGCTGACTTGGTCCTGTTCACAGATGCGGCAGGATCGGCAGGATACGGGGCGTATTACCAGGGTAGATGGAGTGCAGGACCGTGGCCGGAGATTTGGAGAGAGGCAGGTTTCCTGAAAAACCTGGTCCTCCTAGAACTGTTTCCCATTGTTCTGGCAGTAGAACTGTGGGGGGAAGAATTGCGGAACAAAAAAGTTAGGTTCAATTGCGACAATTTGGGGGTAGTTTGGGGCAATTAATAATATCACGGCCTCATCCCCACCTGTGATTAGATTGTTAAGACACTTGGTGCTCAGTTGTTTGCGCATAAATGCATTTATTTATGCTGTACATATCCCTGGAGTGGACAATAAGTTAGCGGATGCTTTGTCTCGTTTCCAGTGGGAAGAATTTCGCAAGCTGGCACCGGAGGCAAACCGGGTAGGGGAGCCATGCCCATCGGAACTGTGGAGAGTTGCGTTGGTATCACCGCAGGATTGATACGGCAGTCTCTCAGCGCAGGAACATGGAGGGCTTATGAAAAAGTGTGGCAAGAATGGTTTGCTTTTATGGAGGAGGTAGGAGGGTCAGAGGACTCTAATGACGTACAAACTTGGGTGTTGTGTTTCATTTGTAGGAATTATGAAAAAGGGGTCTCTGGGTCGGTAATAGGAAAGAAGATGGCGGCGTTAGCCTTTTTATTCCAATTAAAAGGACACAGGGATGTCACAAAATCATTTATGGTTCGCAGGGCTTTGCGGGGTTATAGAAAAGGTTCTCACAAGAAGGACTCCAGACGCCCAGTGTCATTTGAGGTGCTGGGGACGATTCTGACAAGCCTCCACAAGGTGTGTTCAGAGTATTTTGAACAAGTACTCTTTCGAGCAGCCTTTGTGGTGGCATTTTTTGGAGCATTTAGAATCGGGGAATTGGTCTCGCCATCAAAAAGGGTGGGGGGAGGTCTGAGGTTGGGTGATGTGCAGTTTTCAGATCAGTCAGTTCTGATCTGGATACGGCGATCGAAAACGGACCAGGAAGGAAAAGGGGTCAGAGTGGAGTTGTTTAAGGGTTTAGAACCCCAGTTTTGTCCGGTAACGACCCTGAGGCAGTTCTTGGATGTGCGTCCGACAGGGGAGGGAGCATTTTTTATACATAAGTATGGTTTGTGTTTATCCAGGTTTCAGTTCACGGCAGTGCTGAGGAAGTGTTTAAAAGAAGGAGGGCTTTCCCCGGGTGACTATGCAGGGCATTCTTTCCATATAGGGGCAGCCACGGAAGCAGCTCGCTGGGGACTTCCAGAAAATGTAATAAAGAAGATAGGCAGATGGGAATCAAACAGATTTCAGATATATGTACGTCCACAGTTAATGTGAAGTATAGTTGGTTACATAGGTTAAGATTAGTAGACGGTAAAAAAACGTTGGCATGTTGTTGGTATGTTTCTTTGTTATTTCTTTTCAGATCCCCCCAGATGTCTCATTTGGATTTTGGGACACTCATACGTTTTCTGGGGGGCAAAACGGGCGGACATCAGACCTGAAGGTAGACAGCTACGACTTAAGAGAGAGGAGGGCACGGTTAGGTGGTTGGGTATACCAGGCATGAGGTGGCAGCAAGTGGTTCCCGAGGTACATAGATTCTCCAGGTTGGACAGGGTCCCTGACATATTGGTTCTTCATGTGGGAGGAAATGACTTGGGTATTAGACCAATGAGGCAGGTCATAAAAGATATCAAATGGGACTTTCTCAGGCTCCGGGCATCCTTTCCAGACATGCTGTTCGTATGGTCCGATATAGTTGCCCGTATGTCTTGGAGGGGGGCACGGTCGTGGGAAAAACTCAATAAGACCCGTGTAAAAGTCAACAAGGAGGTGGGCAGGTTTGTTGCCAGTAATGGGGGTATTGTGATACGACATTGGGAATTAGAAACCGACACTTGGATGTACCTGAGAGGGGATGGTGTTCACCTTAACCCGGTGGGGATTGATCTTTGGTCCCTGGGGCTGGAGGATGGCATTAGAAGAGCATTTTTAGTGTGGCTGCGGGCACAAGCGTAAGGTGTCACACTTGTGCCGCGGTGGCGCTTGGTCCTTGGCGACAATAGTTAATATATATATGGATATATATATTTATATTGTTTACAATGAGGATTGAAAACGTTGGGACACATCCCAAGATGGAGTTTCCGGTTGGTCCAGTCAGTTTTTGGACCAACTGGTAATAAATGGGGGTCTGGGTCAGTTAGTGGGTCCTCGCGGCGAGCTAGCGGCTGGGGACAGATCTAACAAATGGGGCTCAGGCTCAAAAGTGATTGGGGTCGTCAGGGACCAGCAACAACAATAAGGTTACTGAGAGTCAGAGTTAAAATATTTTAAATATTTTGAATATTTAAATGTTATAAATATTAAAAATAAAAGTTATCGTTTTTTATTGGTGTTTGTTAAATAAAGGCCGATAAGGCCATTTACATCCAATCCAGGTGTCGGTGTCATTACTTAATAATAAATGTGTATGCATGTATTAGTAGGGAAGTAAGGTATCTGGCTACCCTATTCAAGACATGTACGGAGCTGTAGTGAAAAGGAAGCAGAGTACAGACATGAAAGGGTGCAAGGAACTTAGGGAAGGAAGAAGTGGGATAAGGAGGGGTTTAAGGAAGTTAGGGATATGCTGGGATTGGTGGATCAGTGTAGAAGGGGAGGAGAGTTTTTGATCAGTGATTAAGCCAGGGGTAATTTACAGCAGTCGTGAGTTGGAGAGTCAGGAAGAACGTTCCCGCCCTCCCGCCCTAGCTGAGGGGTTGTTAATATTTTAGGAGAAGGTGGTTGGCGTTTGGTCCTTGGCGACAATAGTTAATATATATATGGATATATATATTTATATTGTTTACAATGAGGATTGAAAACGTTGGGACACATCCCAAGATGGAGTTTCCGGTTGGTCCAGTCAGTTTTTGGACCAACTGGTAATAAATGGGGGTCTGGGTCAGTTAGTGGGTCCTCGCGGCGAGCTAGCGGCTGGGGACAGATCTAACAAATGGGGCTCAGGCTCAAAAGTGATTGGGGTCGTCAGGGATCAGCAACAACAATAAGGTTACTGAGAGTCAGAGTTAAAATATTTTAAATATTTTGAATATTTAAATGTTATAAATATTAAAAATAAAAGTTATAGTTTTTTATTGGTTTTTGTTAAATAAAGGCCGATAAGGCCATTTACATCCAATCCAGGTGTCGGTGTCATTACTTAATAATAAATGTGTATGCATGTATTAGTAGGGAAGTAAGGTATCTGGCTACCCTATTCATGTGTACACAAATCCGACGGACAAAGTGCCACGCATGCTCAGAATAAATACAGAGATGAAAGCTATTGGCCACTGCCCCGTTTATAGTCCCGACGTACGTGTTTTACGTCACCGCGTTTAGAACGATCGGATTTTCCGACAACTTTGTGTGACTGTGTGTATGCAGGACAAGTTTGAGCCAACATCCGTCTGAAAAAATCCTAGGATTTTGTTGTCGGAATGTCCGAACAAAGTCCGACCGTGTGTACGGGGCATTACAGTGCATACAGCCAATGGGTTGAAGTACTGATCAGTGTATTCTGATGGCGGGGAAGACCCACTGTCAAAATACAAATGTATGGATGGGGAATTCCATTCAGTTTTTCCGTTCAGCTGGCTGACTGAATGAAAAAAGCTGAGGAGTGTATGGCCAGCTCGTGAGAGTTTACAATCTATTATGGAGTGACATGTGGTACAAAAGGTAATAACTGTGTGGGGAATGAGTTTTTCATTCTACCCCGAGGTTTAATTGAAAAAAAAAAAACGTAATGTATGGGCCTAAGAGCTCAGTTGGCAGAAGTGGTATAGGCTTCCCTCCAGAGATACGTTTTCAGGGATCATCTAAAGGTGAAAAAAGAGGGGAAAGGTAATGGGGGAATGGTGGGACTTTATATGAAGCACAACACCAGAACCAAATGAATCAATTAGTAGATACTATTTAATGGTGCACATGGATGCATGTGGGACAGTAATTAACATATAATAAATGACATAATAAGTACATATAATGTATACACACACATAAGTGTTCCTACATAGTAAATAATATATATTAAAATGTATTAAATGTAGCCCAAACTTGCATATAGACATAATTGATTGCACACATAATGTAAAATTGATTCAAATTTCTTCAAGGTAGTCGCATAGTAAACGCATGGTATATATATCGCATTTGCTCCTGATGAGTGGAAGTTATCCACGAAATGTGCGTAGAGCTATATACCGATGTATTGTCACAGCTACCATACATCTACTATGCGACTACCTTGAAGAAATTTTAATCAATTTTACATTATGTGTGCAATCAATTAAGTCTATATGCAAGTTTGAGCCACATTTAATAGATTTTATTATATATTATTTACTATGTAGGAACACTTATGAGTGTGTATACATTATATGTACTTATTATGTTATTTATTATATGTTATTTACTGTCCCACATGCATCCATTTGCACCATTAAATAGTATCTACTAATTGATTCATTTGGTTCTGGTGTTGTGCTTCATATAAAGTCCCACCATTCCCCCATTACCCTTTCCCCTTTTTTTTATATGATTCAGGGATGGAGACATACGAACTCTGCCGCAGTCGTTGCCTCATATAAAGTCACAACAATTTTATTATTGATCACCAAAAGGTGAATAGAGTAGGAGATAACCAGAATGATTGGGCCAGGAAGCTCTAGTCTGAAGATGTTCCTGACGTGGGCATGGGAGGAGGTGACAAGGGTACTAGAAGGAGGAGGTCATGGAAGAAACAGAGAGGATGGTTTGGTTGATATTTTGAGATGAGGCTGGCAAAATCTAGTTGATGGCAGAGTTTTGGATGGCTTTTATGTTGTTGCTAGTATTTTAAATTGTATTTGTTGGGCAGTCAGAAGCCAGTGGAGAGTTTAACAGAGTGGGATGGTGGACACAGCGGTTGGTAAGGTAGATGAGTCTGGCAGCAGCATTCATTATAGACCCAAGGGGGGGATAGCCTGTGTGGAGGTAGGCCAATTTGGGAGAGAGTTGCAATAGTGGAGACGAGAGACAAATCTTACTTACAAATGTGACTTCCAATTTTACATATAAAAATATCAAACCTTCAAGTCACACATAACCTTTTATTGAAGTCTGTTACACTTGTTTAAGATGCATGCCAAACCGTGCAGAGTTTGTGATCTTCCATTTTCTGCCATAGGAATCGCTTGTGACTCATGCAACGCTAACGTTAATTAGAGCACAGTGAAAGCAGTGGATCCTTTGTACAAATATTCATTGAATGCTAAATTGGTTGTTGCTATTGCTAATCCAAAGTGAGCTCTACCCACCGATAAGCTGTCTGCCAATCTTTTTAATTGTATCAGCGCTCTGTGAATTTGGCCCCAGAGATTGCATCAATCTCTCATAAGTGTGTTTTTCTTAGAGAACTGAGCCATGAGTGGAGAGAAGAAGAGGTGGAGTGGAAACTATTTAAAGAGGAATTATAGTCTTTAAAAGTTTTTTTTGGAATATGTGTAAAAGAAGTCAATAGAGATCAAGAGAAGCATGCGTTGATGTTTTTTTAATGACTTTTATATTTGTAAAACTGCCCATAGATATAAGAGAACATTTATGTATGCACTATACGATTGTCTGACAATGAATTTTTAGAAAATTTCTACTCAAAACAGGAACATTCTGATCTTACAAGCAGGGCCGTCTTAATGAATGAATACACCTGGGCACTATCCAGGGGCCCCAGGTGCGTGAGGGCCCCGTGATTGGGGCCAAAACAAGGGGGAGGCTGGGAGCTGTGTTGGGGGAGTGCGCTGGCAATTTGGCTGTATGTGCCGCTCTTTTTTGACGGGAGTAACTGCAATGTCATTCCCTCTTAGAAAGAGCAGTGGCTAGCTTCTGCAGGAGTGAGAATTCAGCTTTCTCCTCCCTCCTGCAGGGGGCAGAAGAAAGCCAACACTAAGACTAAGAACTTACCTCAGTCTCAACATGGGAGAAGAAGGAGGAGCTGCCGTCATTGCAGGTGGGAACAGCATATTTGATCTATGTGTACAGGGGATGTAAGGGGACACCTGATGTAAGGGGTCACTGTGATGTATGGGGACACTGTGAGGGGGGAACCTGATATATGGGGACACCTGATATATAAAGACAATGTCATTGGGACACCTGATGTATGGAAGCACTGTAATGGGGACACCCAATGTATAGGGGGCACTGTGAAGGGAACACCTGATGTATGGGGGCACTGTGATGGGGACACCTAATGTAAGAGGACACTGATAGGGGCACCTGATATATATGGACACTGTGATGGGGACACCTGATGTATGGGGAAACTTTGATGGAGGAACTTGATGTTTAGGAACATCTGATGCACGGGATACTGTGATAGGGACACCTAATGTACTGTATATGGACACTGTGATAGGGGAACCTGATTCTGGCTGGTAGAGGCCTCAGTGTATTACTTTGCACAGGGGCCCATGATGCTATTAAGATGGTACTATTTACAAGAACTCCTATTTATGTCTGACAATGTATGTGGATGTAAGGAAGGTAAGAGATTGTGTTTCCACTGGCATGTGTGGGAGGACCAGCCTGCCTATTCTCACAGGGTGCAAAGCTCCTGACAGCCAAATGGTACAAGGTTAGGTTCCCTGGCATATCTGTGAGGCTATGGCTGCCCATCTAGCAATGAAGCCCACTAAGAGGGTTTCAAGATGGGCAGCTTTTGCGGAATTGAAAGAAGGAAGTGGTACTATATAGGCTGAAGAAGCCATTGCCCACACTGGCCTACTTTGTGTTTTTCCCCCTGTGTTCAGCAGCCTTCTACTGTCTCTTGCTCACAGACTCCCTCTGTTAGCATGACATCTGTGAAATCATCAAGGAACTGCCACCCGTGTCTGAGCATTCCGGTAACTGGAAGTCACATGTCAGTGTTATTCCCGCACTAAGATATGCTGCCAGCTGGCAAACAAGAAGAGAAAATTCCCTATTTGTACTAAGGCAAGCAAATGAGTTCACACTCAAAAATATATCAGCTGATCGTAGAACAGATCATGCTAAACAAATAAAAAGAAAAAAAGCATAGGATAAAGGGTTAGAGATGAGGGTGGGTCAATAATACAGAAAAGAAGGTAAGACATAAAACCATAATAAACGTACCTCAAAAAACAACCTAAACTTTTAAAAAACAAAACAAAAAACCCCCCATAAAATAACGAACATCACATTAAAAGAAAAGATGGGGGTAAGTTACTAAAAAAATGCATTATATCAAAAAACAAAGTTATAGTGATAGGGTGTTTAAACCTCTGGGAGCCACCATTTGCATAGCTTGTATCCAAATACAATCCAAATCCAAATAGCTTGTAGTAAAATATGATTTCTGTCAACACCATGACTAAAACAACGGACATGATTAATGACCATGCCCCCAAATTCGTGGGTTTGATACTGGACAGTAAAAAACGAAACTGTAACAGGTTTGTTGCAGTAATTTTCTATGTAGATGGGGGTTTTCCAGGGCCACCATTATGTTGCTCTGTTTTTGAAAACTACGCTTAGAGGGTCCAGTAGTGTTTTTAAGAGAAGTACAGCCAAAGCTCAATTGTTACTGATCATCATTGCAATTTTGTCTGGCTCATGACAATAAAGAAATTTCTACAGCATCTTTTGGATTCCAGTGTGTGATCAATCTTTTCTTCTCTTCTTGATACTAACGAGTCACATGACACCGGGGGAAGGAAATGGCTAATTGGGCCCAATTTGGACATTTTCACTTAGGGGTGTACTCACTTTTGTTGCCAGCGGTTTAGACATTAATGGCTGTGTATTGAGTTATTTTGAGGAGGCAGCAAATTTACACTGTTATACAATCTGTACACTCACTACTTTACATTGTAGCAAAGTGTCATTTCTTCAGTGTTGTCACATGAAAAGATATAAGAAAATATTTACAAAAATGTCAGGGGTGTACTCACTTTTGTGAGATACTGTATATATAAACGTATGGTTTAAATGTATATACAAATGTTTTGCCTTTCACTTCTATTTTATCCCCTTGAGCTCCGGAAGATTTTACCCCCTTCATTTTTTGCTATTTAAAACTGCACTATTTTAACTGGTAATTGTGTGGCCTTGCAAACTAAATTTATATCATTTTTTTCACACTAATAGAGCTTTCTTTTGGTGGTATTTGATCACCACTGTTTTTTGGTTTTTTTTGGGATATAAACAAAAAAGACCCAAAATTTTGGAAAAGCAACAATATTTTCTGGTTTCTGCTTTAAAACATATCCAATAAAAAAAAAAAAAAATTCTTCATAAATTTTGGTCAGAATGTATTCTGTTACATGGCCCATGAGTCAGCCGAGCAGAAGGTGTAATCAACACCAGTAAGGGAATTTCCACACCACTTGTACTGACCGCAATGGGAGATGATCCCTGGATCCTTGATGTAACTTGGTACCGTGGTGATTGGATAGACTCAGCAAATGGCGGACAAAAAGGCAAACACTATACGCCACTCAGACGATATATCCAAGAGAAACAATGAGAGACTCCATGTAGTGTAAATTCGTAGGTATAAAATTTATTGTAAAAAGGTCAAGAACACGCACATGTCCATGGATAAAAAAGCGCTTAAAATTCAATCAACATATTGCAATGGTACCCTTAGAGCTGAATAGATATCATCTGGGGTATGAGCCTGTCTTGGTCATTGCGCTTAAATGGAAAACATGACCCCCAAATGAAGTACCAACCTGTGACACAACGTAAACTGTTTGTATGTAATCTGGCGAGTACTTCCTGTATACAAAGATGTCGCAGACGCGTGCGGGTCTAGCCTCGTTCTAATGACGTGGCCGGCCACTACATCCATCATAACATCAACTACTAACTTCCTGGAAGGGAGAGATGGCGCGGACGTTTGGGGGCCAAGCCTTGTTCCAGAAAGAACAGGCTGGCATCTACATCCGCTGTGTCATCATCCCATTTCCCCTGGAAATAAAAAATGTAAAACCAAGCCTCAGTTTGGAAAAAAATTACACAAGGAAAAAATAGAGAAAAAAAAATTGAACTTATAATGGTTAAACAACACAGTAATGTAGTATTGAACGTAGTTCATTTACAGCTGATAATTCATATCGGGTCTAAATGACTAATACTATGAATATAGTATTATAATACTATAATATAGTATTATAATAGTAATATAATAAAATAGAATAACAACATAAATAAACCAAAAAATCCCTATTTTTTTGCTAGAAAATTACTTAGAACCACCAAACATTATATATATATATATATATATATATATATATATATATATATATATATATAGCAGAGAATCTAGAGAATAAAATGGTGATTGTTGCAATATTTTATGTCACACAGTATTTGTGCAGCGGTGTTTTAAATGCAACTTTTTGTGAAAAGGGACAATTTCATGAATTTTAAAAAAACAAAACAGTATAGTTATCCCAATTTTTTGTATAATGTGAAAGATGATGTTACGCCGAGTATATAGATAATTGCACGCACCCTTGGAATGGTGACAAACTTTGGTACCTAAAAATTTCCATAGGCGATGCTTTAATTTGTTTTCAGGGTTACCAGGTTAGAGTTGCAGAGGAGGTCTAATACTAGAATTATTGCTCTCACTCTGACGATAGCAGCGATACCTCACATGTGTGATTTGAACACCGTTTACATATGTGGGTGCGAACCGAACGGGGGGGGGGGGGTGTTCACTCTCACCAAAAAAGAACGAATAGTTCTACCGACATATTGTTTGCCACAAGGGCAAGTCAATAAATATATTTTGTTCTTAGCACAATTAAAAAAGTGTTTCATACAATAAGAATGATTCGTAACTGTAGATTTGAATTGTGTCTTACACCTGCCCCGTGTTTTATGTTCGCATACAATACACTTTTTACATGGATAGTAAGCAACAAAATTATGGAAAAATGAAGGTCTGACGGGAGGGTTAATGATGTCAGGGGCAATTTTACTCTGTAAAGAGGGAGCCCCTCTATAAATAACCTTTACCCTATCTGGTAGCAATGGGCCCAAAACACAGTGTTTATTAATGATGTTTTTAATTTGTCTATGTTGAATAGAAAAAGAAGTGAACACTGACCATTTAAATGAATCATCATTAACTGGGCTGTGTTTATCCGCCAGTAGGGACTTCCTATCAACTTTCAGAGTTTTCTGGAGTTCTAGGTCAAACTCCCCCTCATCGTACCCTTTATCAAGATACCTCTGTCTTAAAACCAGTTGTTGTTTAAAGTTTTCAGTACTCATGCAATTTCGTCGTAAACGTAAGAACTGGCTGCGAGGAACTGATTGTAGCCATGATCTGGGATGACAACTGTCGATTAGGATAAAACCGTTACGATCAGTAGGTTTGAAGTAAGTTTTTTTTATCAAAGAAAAGTTTATTAATTTAACATATCCATGGTACATACACATTGTAACATACTGTTCTGGGTGTAGTATACAGCATTGCATAAATTCCGTTTATAATCGAATTTCGAACAGACATTTGTTGTGACATATATTTGACAATGCGCAATAAAGACTTACACAATTATGCGGCCTCATGTTTTGTGTTCATGTCTTATATCATCAGCTATCTGTATCTTAAAGTTAATAAGCATGCGATTTATAGGCTCAATCACGAACAGGTGTCTGAGTCTTGTAGCCATCTGTCCCAAATTTTTTCATATTTCATGGGGCATCCTCTGTTAGTGTATATGAATTTTTTGTACGGTAAAGTGTTATTTATTTCTGCTTTCCATTCAGCTAATCCTGGGGGCGACCTCCTCATCCATTTCCTAGCTATTACTTTTCTCACTGAAAACAGGGTTTCTTGTAAAAAGATTTTAGTGTATTTGTCAGTGGACTCAGGCAGTATCCCAAGTAGGCACAACTTAGGATCTAGTGTAATCGGTGATCCCATATTATCATGTAAGAACTTTACTACCTGAGTCCAAAGACCCTGTATTTGGTGGCATGACCACAGTAAATGAATAAATGTGCCCGACTCTTTTCCACACAATGTACAGAGGCTAGATTGAGTCTCCTTGTATCTAGCGACCCTAAGCGGGGTTAAGTATGCATGGTGCAGTATGAAAATCTGTATTAGTCTATCCGATAGTTTAGGCGAAACAGCTCTAACCGACTCCATGCCCTCTTCCCATTCCTCATCCTCCATAGGTCCTATTGCCCTCTCCCAGCGTGGCTTGAGGCCATATGCTAGTTTGGAGGCTGTAGGGGTAAGGAGAATATTATAGAACGCCGAAATTAATTTTCGGGGATCGTTGTCCTTTACTATTGCCATAAGGGTATTAGGAGTTGGTTGAGGAAAAGAGGTCCGAAACTGTTTCTGCAGTGCATGTTTGACTTGTAGATATCTGTATAGCATATGAGGAAGAAGGGAAAACTCCTCTGCAAGTACCCTAAAGGATTTGAGCATACCATTTGCAATCAATTGATGTAGGTATAGGATCCCATAATTAATCCATAACTCTACACCAGGTAACCGCATAAGTTCCGGCAGGTTCTTGTTAAACCATAACGGGGTATAATCATCGTACCGAGGTGCTCCCAACTTCCCCAAAGCTATGGTCCATATCTTACTATAGTGGTATAGTATGGACTTGTTGTGGCTGTGTGGTTCTGTACTGCTGAGTTCCACCACTATCGCGTATATGGAGTCCCTAGTTCTCTTAATTCGTTTGGGGCATAGTAATTGTAGAAACCTTTCTTTATCTGTCTTGTCAATGTGATATAACTGGGACATCTGTGATGCTATATAATATAGGTTAAAATCTGGCAGTGCAGTGCCTCCAAGATCTGTAGGGTTCTTGAGTATCTGCCAAGCCAGTTTGTGTCTATTGGTTCCCCACACAAATGGTTTGAGAAGAGTTTCAATTATTTTGAAGTATTTTAGGGGTATGTAGATTGGGGTATGCCACATTATATATAGAATTTTGGGTAGGAGGATCATCTTAATTAAATTTATACGGCCCCAAACCCCTAGTGGGAGACGAGCCCATACCTTAATTTTGGATTTTATATAAGTGATTAACGGCTCTATATTTAGTGGGATGTAGTCAGCTGGTATTCTAGATACATAGATTCCTAAGTATTTTATGATACTAACCCGCTGCAGTGGTAAGTCGGCTCGTATCTCGGATGGGGGGAAGCTATCTATAGACAATATTTGGGATTTTTCCCAATTAATTTTCAAGCCAGAGAATGTACCAAACTGCTCAATGGTTTGTAGTGCTTTTTTTAAGGAAGGACCTGAATCTGCCAAGTACAACAGTGTATCATCTGCGTACATACTTATTTTCTCTATAAGGGTACCTGATTCTAATCCCCGTATTTCCGGATCTGCCCGAATGGACATGGCCAGTGGTTCCGCAGCCAAGGCATATAGAAGTGGGGACAAGGGACAACCTTGTCTCGTTCCTCTGCTGAGAGTGAACTGTTCGGAGGTCCAGCCGTTAGCCACCACCTTGGCCGTTGGTGATTGGTACAGTAATTGTACCCATGTGATAAATTTTGGGCCAAAACCATATCCCTCAAGGCATCTCCACAAATACTCCCACTCTACCGAGTCAAATGCCTTAGCTGTATCTAAGGTCACTATTACTCTTGAACCAACTTCCGCATGTTCGGCTTGTAAATTTATATATAATTTACGAAGATTAAAGGATGTATTGCGGCCTGGCATAAAGCCCGCCTGATCGGCATGAATTAGGGACAATATTACTTGGTTAAGTCGCAATGCCAGAACCTTTGCTAGGATTTTTATATCCACGTGGAGTAGAGATATGGGTCTGTAGGATTCTGGATAACCCAGATCCTTTCCTGGTTTGGGGAGAAGAATTATTGTGGCCTCTCTCATGGATGGGGCTAGTGTAAATGTTTCAAATAGGTGATTATATAATTTGAGTAACTGGGGTGTAATTACTTCACTGAACTCAGAGTAAAACTCGATGGGAAGTCCATCTGAGCCTGGGGATTTCGATCTGGCAAAACTCGCCACTGCAGCAGTTATTTCATCTATGTCTAAGGGTGCCTCTAGCATTTCTACTTGTTCATTTGTTAATTGTGGAAGAGTGATTTTGTGGAGGAAATTTTCTCTCAAATCTACGGATCCTGTTGTTTTTGACATGTACAGGTCTCGAAAAAAATCCCTGAATCTTTTTGTTACTGTACAGGGGTCTGTAATGGGATTACCATCTGGATCTCTTAGAGTAATGACTATTGGAGGTCTATCTTCACTGTGCACTAAGTACGCTAGTAATTTACCCGCTTTTTCCCCATGTTCAAATAATTTTTGTTTGGAGAAGAATAGCTTTTGTCTGGCTTTAGAAAATTGGATTTGGTTTACTATCCTAGATTGGAGTTTAAGCCTAGCTGCTATGTCTGGGGTGGGGTTGGAGATATATTCCTGTTCAGTGACATTTAATGCCTCTATTGCCTTATTGAATGTGTCAGCAGAGTCTTCCTTTATTTTCTTTATTAAAGTGGACAATGTCGTACGTACGTATATCTTAAAGGAGTCCCATATTGCTGCAAAAGAAGCTGTTTGATTATTGTCCGTAAAATAACGTCCCCAAAGGTTTTGGAGTTCATCATCTTCCGGCAACAAAGATAACCAGAACGGGTTGAGACGCCATGGTCTTGCAGGTTTATCTATAGGTACATTTAGGGTAGTCCAGTAAGGGCTATGGTCAGATAGTAGTCTAGGGCAAAAAGCAGCTTCAGTGATGCGTGGCGACAAGGAACTCGACACCAGTACAAAATCAATACGTGACATGGAGTTGTGGGTGCTGGAGAAACAGGAGTATGCCTTAGTTTTAGGATTCTTAAGACGCCATGTGTCCACTAAGTGGAAGGCGGAAATCATTTTAGCAAATCTTGTCCTGTCCGTCTCCAGCCCCAACGATTGCTCCACCTGAAGTCTGTCTAAAGCTGGGCACAAAGTGGTATTGAAATCCCCCAGCCACACTGCTTGTGTATTGGGGAATCGTGACATAAAGGAGAAACCTTCTGTTATAACAGTTGTACAGAATGGGGGTGGGATATAGAAAGCCATAACAAGAAACGGTTCTCCATACAGTTTAGCATGTAAAAATACATATCGGCCTTGTGGATCTGTACGCACCTCACACATTTCAAAGTGGACTGACTTTGCTATTAAAATTGAGACCCCTCTTGCATGGGTTGTATGGGTAGAGTGGTAAGCCCACCCCACCCATGGTCTACGCAAGGCCATCTGGAGTCTACCCTCTTTATGTGTTTCTACCAGCACGATTATATCTGCTCTCTGTTTCTGCAAAAAGGCTAGGGCAGCCGACCACTTAATCCTGTCTCGAAGGCCCCTTACGTTCCATGTTAGGAACTTGATAGACGTCATTTTAGTATAAATGTTAAGTATATTATCTCGGTTCTGTTTGGCGTCACGTAGCTACACGAGCGAGTATTCAAGCTCCAGTATCCACGCAACACCATTACTCGCAATGAACGTAAATATATAGGCAATTCCCATACAGTTTGTCTATGTGTATACCTTTTCTCTTTCCATACGTTCCCAAATGCACCATGGATTATCTTGCTTAACTGTAAGAACTTCCCCTCCCCCCTCCCCGCCCTGCACCCACCCCAACTTGTGCGGGCATCCTCCCTGAACTTTTGTAAATTACCTACTGGTGATAATACTATCATACAATGTATTAGCAATAGGGACATGAGTAGACATATTGGATTTAATCGTCTATACAAAGCTAATATGGTCCCATATTCCGTTTCCCTCCTGTCAACAGATCTGGAGGTTTGTAAATCCAGTGGTAATTGGAGCAAAATTCGCTGCGCAATGCTGGCAGTGTGCAGGACACACTCGTTTCCCTGTCTCGGCATACATACATAAAAAATAAAAAAAAACCCTAAATATCAGAAAAAGAAAAAAAACCCCTTAAGTAAGAAAAAGAAGAGTTTTTGCATAGATTAAAGTTATAGTGCAGGAGTGTAGAATACTTCAAATCCCCATCAGCACAGGTTAAAATATATTGAGGCTTGTTCAATCGACTCCCAAATGTCAGCAGTGACATGTGCTGGGCAGGATTCCATGAATTCCGTTCATATGGCCCCGGTGGAAAAGTTCAGAGGATCTCTGTCCAGTTACTTGGGGCACAGTCAGCTGAGGTGAACTGTAAGTGGCCCCCCAGCTATTAACTCAAAACAAAAGGGGGGAAAAAAAGAACCGCTCCCCCCCAAAAAAAGGGGGGCAGATTTGCCTAAACAGTGCTGTACAGGGCCAGGGTCTCACAGCTTTCCCATCATATTGTGGCACAGGCATATAATGGAGTTATGTCTCACCACATCACACAGAGATGTTCAGATCAATCTTCTCTGTTAGGTTCCATTCTTCTTTCCAACCAGGATGTCGCTTCCATCGGGTCATCAAAGAACAGTACACGATCCCCATTTTCAACTCGCAAACGAGCAGGGTATAGCATGGAGTATTTTAGGTTGTGTGTGCGAAGCATCCGCTTTGCTTCCATGAAGCCCTGTCGCCGTTTCTGGATGTCTGCAGAAAAATCCGGGAAGATTGCCACCTTGTTGTTTCCCACAGGAATATTACCCTTCACTCTGGCCATCCGAAGCGCAGCATCCCGGTCTTTGTAATTCAGCAGCTTAGCGATGAAGGTACGTGGGGGGGCTCCTATAGGCGGAGGCCGGGCCGGCATGCAGTGTGCTCTCTCCACTGTTAGCATGGGAGAGAAGGCCTCGCGGCCATATGTGGTAATAAGTAGCTGTTCCAGGTAAGTAGAAGGATCCTTACCCTCTGCTCCCTCCGGGAGACCGATCAAACGGATATTGCATCTCCTCATGCGATTCTCCATTTCATCCTGTTTTGCAATCAGTTGTGTGATCTGTCTCTGCATGCGGTCTGTCTTGGATTGTAATGGCGGGATGGCGTCCTCAGCAGTGCTTATGCGTGTTTCTGCTTCTGTGACTCTCTCCCTTAGTTTTTGGAAGTCCTGTCTTATTAGCGAGATGTCTGTTTTAACCTCCTCAATTTGGGCTGTCAGGGAGGTGCGGCACAGCGTTATGGCTTCGAGCAGTCTGTCTGTGTCTTTCATACCTCCTGCCTCACGCTCGGCGCCGCCATCTTCCTCCCCCTCTTCTCCTTCTTGTCGGCGGTATTGTGCCAGTTTAGACGCCGCTGCCTTGTTAGATTTCGGCGGAGACATGCTGTCCGGGACTCAGGGCACCTCTCCACACAAGTCTGGAAGGGATTGTAGGGCTTGAAGTATCAGGATAGACGGGTATTCAGGAGTATTCGGCGGAGCTCAGGGAAGAAACGTCCTACGCCATGCAGAGTCAGGCCACGCCCCCCCGTTTGAAGTAAGTTTTAAACTTAAATTGACGCTCAGAGAGTTCGATCTCCAGATCCCAAAAAATGTATTTTGGTATAACTAGATTCATGTGTCAATGAAATGCCACGATCATTCTCATTCAATGAAATGAAGAACTGATCCAAAGACTCTGTCCCACAGGAGGAGGATGTCGTCTATTTATATCTAGCCCAAAGAAACAGAGGGGATCCGTTCTAGGCAGAGACGACATCCTACTCCCATTTAGCCATAAACAAATTGACAAGACTGGGGCAAACTTCCATCGCAGGGCCGTCTTTAAGGCAGGGCAAAAGGGGCAGCTGCCCTGGGCTCTGTCATTGTTGTGGGGCCCAAAGCAGCTGCCTCATACTTCCCAACTATCCCAGTTTAAATTCCCTCGTCCCTTGAGGTTTTAGTCCCGTGCTGTGTCCTGATATCTCAGTGTGAAGTTCTGTTATTAATGCTGCCCAGCTCTGCCCTATTGTTGTGTACAGATGACTCACCTGCAGACCATGTGTTTACATGTAAATACCAGCATTGATATGTAAATGGCGGCGGCTTTCATATGTAAATAGCGGTGGACCGTCATCATTCATATGTAAATATGAATGATGTCCCCCTGAGGTCATATCCATTAATACCTATACTAAATACTGCCCACTGGGGAGATAAAGGGGCATGCCTGAAAGTCCTGCCTATAACTGTGATGATTAAGCCTACCATCAGCCTGTTCTGCAAAGGTAAGCAAATTAGTGTGGGGGGAGGAAGGGTTGTGTGGGGTGCGCAGAGGTAGGCAGAGAAGGAATTACAGTTTGTGGTGCACAGGTGAGCAAGGAGGGGATGTATGGAGGTAAGGAAGGTGGGTGCAAAGATGAGCAGAGGAGGCAGGTAGAGTTAAAGGGGAGGGGGATTGGAGTGGAGAGGATGGGGGAGGTTTGGGGTGCAGAGGTTAGCATGGGTTTTAGGATGCAAAGGTGTACTGACAGGGTGGATAAAGATGTAGGTCACGTGTAGGGCAGCCCATTCATTTCATAGGGATGCTCTATGCACTACAAATGCGGAAGAAATTCCCAAACCCTTTTCAAAATCACGCAATGCCAAGGCACATGTCAGCAGATGTGTGAGGGTGTCATTAACAATTAATGGCACTGCTGTGTATCTGCTAAAGGGCAGCACGTTTCTGTGGTGTCAGGAAAGCGATTTTGCATGCGTTCCCAACACACACAAATGTGAACCCAGGCTAAATGTCTCAGTTACATTGGTGGTCAGTGTAAATCTTCTCATTACATTGGTGCTTGGTGTAGAATCCTTTCAATCACACTAATGGGCGGTGTGAATGTCCCCCTTACATTGGTGGTCAGTGTAAATCCCTACTTACATTGGTGGTTACTTTGAATGCTTCTATTACATTAGTGGTCATTGTAAACCCCTATTACATTAGTGATCTGTGTAAACCCCTATTACATTGGTGGCCAGTGTTGAAACTCCTCTTTGAATTGGTAGTCGGTAAATAAAAGAAAATCAGCATTGCCATTGATCACACCCTCCCCTCCCCCCAGCACTGCCACTGATCCCAGGAGTCCTAGGATCCCTAGGAGTTTTCTATCTATTAATGGGTAAACCTCACCTCCCCGTCCATGGTGTGCAGGCAGTGAGGAGATGATGTGCTGTAACCTCTAGCAACAAATCAGTAAGAAGTAATTATGTGCAGTAACCTCTAGCAACCAATCAGTGAGCGGTATTGATAAACAGTATTTTCTAGCAACCAATCAACAAGCAGAAATCATGTGCTGTGACCTCTAGCAACTAATCAGTGAGCCGTAATGTGTGCTGTAACCTCTAGCAACCAGTCAGTGAACGATAATGATACACTGTAACCTCTGGCGACCAATTGCAATTGCAGCCTGATCTGATTCAGTAAACAGATTTTGAGTCTAGCTGCTATTTATTGTATGACTCAGAGCAGGTGGAGAGCGAAACCGCATTGAGGGGGGCCCAAGAAAATTTTTTCCCAGGGTCCAATCAACATTAAAGTGGAGGGCCACCCTGAAAAAAAAAATGACACCAAAGATCGTAAAAAAAGTAAAAAAAATTTTTTAAAACTTACCTAAACCCTTGTTGCTAGGCAGTCTTCATAATCTGCCTCTTCCTTTTCCGCGGCATCTTCTGCTCCTCGGTGAGCGGTTGTCTTCTGGGAACTGTGTGTGTTCCCAGAACACCATGGGGCCATTCACGGAGCGACGCGCCGCTCGCGCGTGCGCAATAGGAAACTGGCAGTGAAGCTGCAAGGCTCCACTGCCTGTTTCCCTTACCTAGGATGACGGTGCCGGGACCCGAGAGCGGGACATTGCAGGCACCCAGGACAGGTAAGTTCTTATTTAAAGTCAGCAGTTCTGGTGTTTGTAGCTGCTGACTTTTAATTTTTTTTCTTTTAGGCCGGAATCCCGCTTTAAAGACGGCCCTGCCCCATCCCCTCACCTTTCTGTTGTAAAACGGTTATCGAACCAAAAGTGTTTAGTGGCAAACTCTAATAACTCGATAATAAAATTACATTGGACTCTGGACAGAGAATTGTCATGGCTCAAATAATGTTGAACCGCTTCAATGCCCAATTGATGAGGTATACAGGTGTATAGAGAGGCCACATCAGCAGTGGCCAATATATAAACACCTTGTATGTTAATACTGTCAAAGAGTTTAATCGTATCTGACATATAATCACATACATAGGTTGGACTTGGTGAACTTGCGTTTTTTCAACCTCACCTATGTAACTATGTATGTATCCTTAGTATCCTTAAGAAAGGAAGGCGTTTGTTTAACTAGTAGCTGTAAATAAAAATCAATATAACGTCCAATCTGTGAAGTGACTGAATCAATGCCACGTATGATTGGACACCGGGAAGGGTGTAGAGGGTCCTTGTGGACTTTTCGTAAATGTATTCATCAAGACCTTTGGCAATAAGATTCACAAGATGCCTTTTATATTTTGAGGTGGGATCGTAGGGTAATTCTATGTAGGTATCATGGTCACTCAAGATCCTGTTCATCTTCTTTTGATAATCTGCTTTATTTAGAATTACAATACCCCCTCCTTTTATCCACAGGGCTTATGACTAGATACTTCCTATCGCATGGGGATTTTAAACCCACATTAGCCATGGAATGATTGGATATATCTTTTGTTGGTTCTAAACTCTTAAGGACCAAATTCCTAAAAACTTTAATAGCTGGAGCAGTGGGTACGAGAGGGTTGAAAAGGGATGGATTTGCCAAACCAGATCGAACTGTTCTGGAAGAAATTGTTCTAGGTGGATTTCTATATGGGTTAGTAATCAAATACCTTTGAATGTTAACCTTTCTGATATATTTGTGTATATCAATAAAGGTATTGCATTTATCCAGTTTCTTGGGGGGGAGCAAACTTAGGACCCTTATCTAAAATGGTCTTTTCCTCCTTATTCAGTTCTTTATTACTGAGGTTAAACATGCCTTGACAGGTCATGTTCTTTTTCCTTTGAGTTCTCCGCCCCCCTCGGGAACCTCTCTTTGGTCTGGAACTCTTTTTCTCCCTTGAGTGTCCTGATGAAAAACCTGACCCTCACGTGAATTAGGGCTATGGTGGCTATACCCATGATCATATCAATCATTGTCACCTTCCGTATATGGATATTGTTCTTCATTATAAGAGTCCTTCAGTGGAGAATATCTATTATAGGTATTCACTGGTGGAGAATGGTAAGAGTTAGAGCTGTATGACATTGGGTGATCATCATAACACACAGGGGAAAACCTTTGATGTTGACCACCAGGCCCTGGATTGTGGTAAGTTGTGGAGTTGTAATGGTTACCTCTATTATAACCTCTACCACCTCTCCTATTAGAGTTGGTATCTCAGCCTCTCTGGTAGTTGTTTGGAGTGTGGAAGCTAGGGTGTCGTCCCCGTTGATGTTTGGAACTTTCCCTTTGGTTAGGTCTTCTGACACTGAATACTTGGGTAGGTTTATCATTAGAAATGGCAGCAGAGCCAATACCAACTTGGCCTTATTGAGTCCACTCGCTCCGGTAAGCCTTTTCAAAATTAATGGTGGATATTTTCACTCAGGTGATTTCTGCTGTTGGCATTGGGATTCAATCCACCCCCCCCCCCCCCCTCCTCGAACAACCCAAAGAACATTTTGTTTTTTCACATATAGATTCACTGGACTTTTTTCTCTAAAGTTTTTCTTAATTCAAGATTTTATGTGTTATTACATGTTTGTCACTGTTTTCATTTGGACACACTAATTACACAAGGCACTTTATAGTGTTTGGTTTATTTTTCAGACTGTACTGTAGCCATACAGGTTTGCTCGTTTATTAGCGCTGCACATAATAACTGTGTCCTTTTTTACACAAATTTTGTCTTTTGCTGTGCTGGCTGCTTCAACACACTTATGCCGTGTACACACAGCCAGACTTTTCGACCACACTTGTCCGATGGAACAAATCCGTCGGAAAATTCGACCGTGTGGGGGCTTCATCAGGCCTGCAGCGGACCTTCTCTGTCGAAAATGTGACAGACTTTAGATTTAGAACATATTTCAAATCTTTCCGACGTCTGTTAGTCCGTTTGTCTGTATGCTAGTCTGACGGACGAAAACTGACGCTAGGGCAGCTATTGGCTACTGGCTATGAACTTCCTTATTCTAGTCTGGTCATGTGTCATCACGGTCGAACTTTGGTGTGATTGTGTGTAGACAAGTCCGATTCAACGGAAGTCCGTCGAAAGTCCATCGAAAAGTCCGACGTGATTCAGTCCGTCGAAAGTCCGGTCGTGTGTACATGGCATTAGGGATAAGCGCGGTTTTAACTTTTTCTTTTTATATTCTGCTACATGTCTTTAGTAAAATAATTCCAATAAGTGTATATTGATTGATTTATGTGAAAGTTATAGCGTCTACAAACTATGATATATATACTGGAATTTTTTTTTATTTAGACTAGTAATGGCGGTGATCAGTGACTTATAGTGGGACTGCAATAGTATGGCGGGCAATCTGACATTTACTAAGGCTGGGTGGGAACTGACTAACTGCCACTGACAGGCTGATCCCCAACCCCTTCAACTTCTGCAGCAATGCTGGCAGCACTCATACATCTATTTCCCAAAGACAACCTCTGGATAGCACGTGCACTCAACTTCTTTGGTCGACCATGGCGAGGCCTGTTCTAATGGAACCTGTCCTGTTAAACCACTGTATGGTCTTGGCCACCGTGCTGCAGCTCAGTTTTAGGGTCTTGGCAATCTTCTTATAGCCTAGGCCATCTTTATGTAGAGCAACAATTCTTTTTTCGGATCCTCAGAGAGTTCTTTAGCATGAGGTGCCATGCTGAACTTCCAGTGACCAATTAGGAGAGAGTGAGAGCGATAACACCAAATTTAACACACCTGCTTCCTATTCACACCTGAGACCTTGTAACACTAACGCGTCACATGACACTGGGAAGGGAAAATAGGTAATTGAGCCCAATTTGAACATTTTCACTTAGGGGTGTACTCACTTTTGTTGCCAGTGGTTTAGATATTAATGGCTGTGTGTTGAGTTATTTTGAGGGGACAGCAAATTTACATTGTTTTACAAGCTGTACACTCACTACTTTACATTGTAGCAAAGTGTAATTTCTTCAGTGTTGTCACTTGAAAAGATATATTAAAATGTAGCACTAACTCACGGTGGAGCTGCTGGTTTAAGCGGGTCTGTTACCTTCACTTTTCTTCCCTCTGTTTCACCGGCACCGGGTCTAGGGGTTCTGTTGAGTTTACTGCTGGATGACACACGCACCAACACTGGAGTACGTTTTTAATGCTTTATTGAACAGTCAAACTTTAGGAAGTAGCAGGAAAGAGATGGAAAAGGAAACCTTCAGGAGAAACTCAAATATCTTCTTGCAAAATCTTAGCGACAAATGTCCCGGTAGAATTCAGATAATTATGTGGAATGCATTCCCCTCATGGGATGCACTCCTTGCTCATCTGGATAGGCCTCTCTCACCGGTCTAGCAGCCAGTACGCAGCACGAATCTAAAGTCTCTGCCACAGACTCATTTGGGGGGGTAAATCTGCACGATCTTCTGCCACAGTATGTATCAGATCTTCTGCAGTGAACAGTCAGTCACAGTGCCTGAACCTTTAAGCCGAACCGGCGACACTATGCTGTATAATTACTTCTTTTGGATACGTCCTGCAACCGAGTCACCAGGCCCCTCCATAGACCAGCACGCTGCGTGATCTCTCCAAGATGGGTCCTCCTCTGGGATCTCCTCGGCTGTCCAGCTTCGTCACACAGGACCGACAGCTCAGGACCATTCCTCGGCCACGGTGGTAGGCCCCAGACAAGCCTCTGGACCCACCCCTGCGTCGTAGCATCGTGGGTCTCCCGAACGGAGGACCATGAGGTAGCTCCTGAACGCATACCTGTCGGCCAGGAGGGCCAGCAGGTGGCTGCAAAACGACCTTAGAACATGGGCGTCTGTCCCATAAATACTCTCGCCCAGAATGCAACTCAGAGGACCACCTCCACCGAACTTGCCTGAGAGAGAGGAGCATCTATACACTTTGACACGTTGCCCTTCCAACACTGACTAATGGTAACAGCGACACCCACCGGTCAGCACGGAAGCACACACAATGTCAGCCAAGCTGGAACAGAGGTGAACTTTAACCTTCCTAACACACCATTTACTAAATTTACCTAATCTGCGGTAGATTGTAAATCTACCAGCACTACATACTCCCCCCACTACAATAGACGTTGTCCCCAACGTCTGTCCTAAACGCAGTAACAGTAACTCTCAAGCATGAGAGTAGCATTTGAGTTTCTCATAACTTTAGATAGACAAAGAGAGAGAAAAGGACAGTTTAAAGACATTATGAGACTTATCTCTATAAAACATTATGTTCACAGCCACGAACAAAACCACAATATAATTTTTTTTTCAACCTCAATAAATAACTAGCTGAAAAGCCTCCCAGCTCTATATATGATCCGATGATCCCTGAAAAAGAAACATATTTAAACACACATATATACACACTACGTAACACCAGGAGCAAAGCCTCATTTAAAAATGAGACTCTCTTCCTTTGATTTGTATTATAAAGAATATGTACTTTTGAAGTCCATCCCTACACAAAAACTTTTCTTATAAAAGAAATCCGGCTAGCAAACAGAAGTCCTTGGATTTAAACACAGAACAGGATCTGTAGATCTTGACCACGCAGATATCTTTGCCCTGTCGCTATCTAACTAGCTAACTTCAAAGTAATAGTGTCCACAATTACCAGTAAAACTGAGGATCTGGTAGAGTCACATATTTTCCTTCTTTATCTCCGGATCTAATAAAGTATACAGCATTGTCCTTTCCCGGTCTGCAGATTACCACTTTATCAGCATAGATATGCCGACCATAGTTCCAATGAACAAAGCATCCGTTAAAATGTTCATCCATCCGGACAGAACATCCAGTCTTTCTAAAGGGCTTAGGCACAGACAAGTAGTCCCAAATAGCTTCGTTGTACCAAAGTTCCCGATTAGCTTCAATCTCCTGCATGACATCCTGGGGCACATAGGGGAACTCTAATCCATACTCTGTGGCCACACGCCTGTTCAACATCCTTTGCAAGCGAGCAAATTTTGGCAAAGATCTGTCTTTTCCCATACCAGGCGGTACACAGGATTCTAATGACTTTTTCACCATAGACCCAGCCGGTGTCTGTAGTGAATCAATAACTTGTGACAAAGTTCCAGCAACAGCACTGTGCGTCTCAACACAGGGCGACGTCTTCCCAGAACTCATGGCAGTCCATTCAGGAAGAGTCATTGTGGAGGCAACATCCTCGCCTTGTGACCACAATAGCTCTTGTGACATGGTTTCGAACAAGTCATCATCCCCGGAAAGATCCGACATGGATTCTATTTCCGAGTCTCTCAATTCTTCTGCTGGCAAATACTTATTTACAGTCCCCAACAATGGCTTACCCGTTCCAGACGTAGACTCTGGTAGCTCTGGCTCAGGTAACCTCTGGGGTAGGCCTCGACCACGGCCGCGAGAAGCCTTCACATAGCCCACCTTCTTCTGAGTAGGCACCACAGGAGCAGGTGTAGTGGATTCAGGAATCAAAGTAATGTCTCCTGATGAGACGGCAGCAGCAGCGTCTCTTTCTGAAACATTTTCGGTAGCAACAGGCAAAGTAGCGGCCCGTCGCTCTCTCTCTGTAGCGGCAGCAGCTTCCACTGTAGCGATACCTGTCACCCAATCCACCCGATAGGCACGGGGGGGCATAGTAGGTGGCTCCACTACAAACAAATACTCTCCACGCTGCAGACATCGGCCGAATGGACGAAGATGCGCGGCCAATCCTCCATCGATGGCAGGTCATGCCCAGTCCCTCAACATCTCCCGAGGTATACAGAACAAACTTCCCCTGCAGTTTCATTCGAACTCCAGTATCCGTGAGCAGAGTTCCAGATTGCACAGTATTCATCACGGTTCTTGCAGGGAGCACTCTGGGTCCCACAACCGATTGCAAAGCCGGAAAAAGACATCGCCACACTCTGATCTTTTCAGCACGATCACGAGGCTTCTCTTCTGATGCCAAGCACACTACACGCATCCCATGCGGTAGCAAGTAGGGTAACTCCTCCCACTTGTTCTTTCAGTCACGTAGCTCCCGGGCCTCTTCTGGCGCCCAGCGTCTACGCACCCAAAAGCAAAGTCCTGCAGTTTAACCTTTCCTCTTCCTGAAAAGATTTTTTTTTTTCAAAGTCCAGCTCTCTCTGTAAACTCCCGGTAAAACACTCCACTGGGTTGCAATAATTGTCGGTCAACAAATCCCGGACGACACCCCCACATGTAGCACTAACTCCCGGTGGAGCTGCTGGTTTAAGCGGGTCTGTTACCTTCACTTTGCTTCCCTCTGTTTCACCGGCACCGGGTCTAGGGGTTCCGTTGAGTTTACTGCTGGACGACACACGCACCAACACCGGAGTACGTTTTCAATGCTTTATTGAACAGTCAAACTTTAGGAAGTAGCAGGAAAAAGACGGAAAAGGAAACCTTCAGGAGAAACTCAAATATCTTCTTGCAAAATCTTAGCGACAAATGTCCCGGTAGAATTCAGATAATTATGTGGAATGCGTTCCCCTCATGGTATGCACTCCTTGCTCGTCTGGATAGGCCTCTCTCACCGGTCTAGCAGCCAGTACGCAGCACGCATCTAAAGTCTCTGCCACAGACTCATTTGGGGGGGTAAATCTGCAGGATCCTCTGCCACAGGATGTATCAGATCTTCTGCAGTGAACAGTCATTCACAGTGCCTGAACCTTTAAGCCGAACCGGCGACACTATGCTGTATAATTACTTCTTTTGGATACGTCCTGCAACCGAGTCACCAGGCTCCTCCATAGACCAGCACGCTGCGTGATCTCTCCAAGACGGGTCCTCCCCTGGGATCTCCTCGGCTGTCCAGCTTCGTCACACAGGACCGACAGCTCAGGACCATTCCTCGGCCGCGGTGGTAGGCCCCAGACAAGCCTCTGGACCCACCCCTGCGCCGTAGCATCATGGGCCTCCCAATCGGAGGACCATGAGGTAGCTCCTTAACGCATACCTGTCGGCCAGGAGGGCCAGCAGGTGGCTGCAAAACGACCTTAGAACATGGCGTCTGTCCCATAAATACCCTCGCCCAGAATGCAACTCGAAGGACCACCTCCACCAAGCTTGCCTCCGAGACAGAGGAGCATCTATACACTTTGACACGTTGCCCTTCCAACACTGACTAATGGTAACAGCGACACCCACCGGAGAGCACGGAAGCACATACAACGTCAGCCAAGCTGGAACAGAGGCAAACTTTAACCTTCCTAACACACAATTTACTAAATTTACCTAATCTGTGGTAGATTGTAAATCTACCAGCGCTACAAAAATAATTACAAAAATGTGAGGGGTGTACTCACTTTTTTGAGATACTGTATATAGCAGTAGGGCAGTGGACAGTGTCAGTAGGGCAGAGATTGGTTTGTTTATTTTTTAATATTTTTTTTTTATTATTACTTTTTTACATTTACATTTTTACAATATTTTTTTACAATCATTTTTTTATTTGTTATTTTTTTAGGAGCCCCATTGGGAGCTTTGGAGAAAAAAAAGGGGTCCAAACAGACCCCTGATGTCTCTTTTTTGGGACAGAGAAATGGACTAAGAACAGAGATTTCCAAGTCCCTTTCTCTGCAGCCAAGCAGCAGGGGAAATCTGTGCAGCACAGGGTGATTAGGGTGTGCCCAGGCACACCTGGCACAACCTGTGCGCACACCTATGTGCAACAGGAAACCCGTCTAGACCTCCACGTCAACAGAGACGAGGGGGAAGGGGAAGGCTCCCGGAGTGCATTGCAGCTCCTGGGAATAGAAAATAAACCCCACAGCCCTGTAACCCAACATGAACGTGTAACAAGAAAGGGCCTGAGGACCAATGATTTAACATGTGAACTAATGATGTGTGGCCAAGAATAGTGTCAAAATATCCAAGCGCTCTGTGTGTATTGCACATCATCTGTATTAACCGACTGCTTATTTGCATAATAACCATAAAGCTATCATTGGGATTGCCAGCTGTAGTCATGCACCTCCATCCCTAGTCAGTTATGAAAGGAAAAGGGGGGTATGTTGGTGTTAGATTCAACTTTTAAACAAGTTGCTTAAGTTTATATTGCTTTTCCAAATTATTGCTTCTATAAGAAAGATGACACGGAGTCAGGTATGTCTGTATCACAGTTCTCAGCATAAAGGACTGCTGTCTTTACTCTTTCAAAGGCCTTTTATAGGCAATTATACAAACAATAGCATTAGCACAACCCCCACTAAAACAGGTTTTGGAACAATCAGAGTTGTTAAGACAACACATAGAAACACTAGAACATACCCTAAAGAATAACCTTGTATCCGCAATTATTGACAAAGGTAGACTAGTGCATCTTTCCTCACAGATACAACAGGATACTGCACCACATTGGTGGGATATATTCAGTGGAATGTCTTCTACAGCAACCAATACCTTTCACTGGTTGTTAAGTCCAATGGTAATTATTATTCTAATATTAATATCACTTACAATCAGGAATATATGTGTATACAGGAAAATAAATAGGAAAATTAGGAGAATAGACAGGGCATACCGATAAATGTGTATTGACATCACCCTACTCCTATAAAACTCCTCTTCTTGAATTTTAAGATGTTGGTAATACCTAGGGGGATGGGTTCTACCCCTCTGACAACTCGCGGTCAGGGAAAGGACTCTGGGGAAAAACTGACTAGAACTTATTCATGAGGACCCAGGGGGAAGGAGAGGATGATGTCAAAGGGGGAAATTGATAAGGTCAGGGATTTAATTTAGAGTTCTCACTTAATATAATGCCTACGTGTAAATCTGTTATGAATGTAACTTTTGGCTGTTGAACTCAGTTGAAGCTGCTTTTGTTTTCTTGTAACTGTATTGCCATGGTGTTGAAGCTTGTGTTCGTAGCCCAGGTGACTCCTGTTGTTGTTTACCCTTGCCCTTTGTGGGGGTTGTGCTAATGCTATTGTTTGTATAATTGCCTATAACCCCTAACATGGGCATCACATTCTGCATGATTTCTCCTGTAAAGTGTGTCCCCCTATCTGATTCTATGGTTTCAGGAAGACCAAACCTAGGTATTAACTCAGTGATCAGTTTCTTAGCTGTGGCTTTAGCTGTAGCCGATTTTACTGGATAACTTTCGGGCCAACCTGAGAATAAATCGATACACACGAGGACAAATTCAAAGGGGCCGCTCTTAGGCATTTGTATGTAATCAATTTGCAGTCTCTGGAAGGGGTATTGGGCCCGGACCTGGTGTTTTCGTGGGGTTTTTACTCTCTGTCCTGGGTTATTCAGGAGACAGATTTGGCAGGCTGCACAGTAGTTTCTTGCAGTGCTACTGAATCCAGGGGCAAGCCATCCTTGGTTCACAATCCTATACATGGAATTGGAACTGACGTGTGTGGGTAGGTGAACTGCCGCTGCCATTGCTGGGTACAGAGAGGCAGGTAGGCATATTTTGCCCCCTTCCCTCCATACATTGTCAAGGTTTGGTGCTGCTCCCATTCTGACCCACTTATCTTTCTCGCTCTCCCCTGCTTGCTCCTGTAATTTACTCAGCTGCTGCCATGTTGATTCTGGGATACTCACCTCTACCGCTGCTAAGGTCTCAGGGCTTCCTTCCCCTAGAGCTGCCTGTTTTGCTGTCAATTCTGCAAATGCATTTCCTTTTGCCTCAATTGTTTTTGCGCTCATGTGTGCCGCTATCTTCATGATGGCCACTCGTTTAACCTTTTGAAGATTGTTCAGGACTCTCTTAATCCCTTCTCCATGTTTTACAGTTGTACCTGCTGCTGTCAGATAACCTCTAGCCCTCCATATGTGGCCATAATCGTGCGCTACACCATAAGCGTAGGCAGAGTCAGTGTAAATATTCCCTTCTCGTCCTTTTAAGTATTCTAGGGCTTGTTCTAAAGCTTTTAATTCTGCTTCCTGTGCTGACATGTGGGCTGGTAAGGCCTGTGCTTCAATTACCTGCGTATCAGTCACTACAGCATACCCTGTGTGATATTTACCCTTGTCATCAGCAAACCTACTGCCATCTATGTACAAGGTGTACTCAGCATTTAAAATCGGTGTATCTGTAACATGTGGGAATCCCATTGTCTCCTGTTCCATGAGCTGAAAACAATCGTGCTGATCTACTTCTTTAAACAAAAGAGTGTCAGTGTCCTCATTTCTTTTCTCACTAGTACTACTAGTACTATCATTCCCCCTTGCCAAATCTGGTGACTGAAGAGGCAAAAAGGTGGCCAAATTTAAGGTTGTACAGCGCTGAAAAGTGACATTTGGAGGTAAGAGTAAAGTACACTGTAATCTTAATTGCCTAGCCATTGAAATGTGTTTGAGCTGTACCTGAGACAAGATTGCATGTATGTCATGTGTGGTATGCACTACGACTGGATTGTCTAGAACAATCTCTGATGACTTATCTATGATAATTGACACTGCAGCTACCGCCCGTACACAGGACGGTGAACCTCTAGATACTGGATCTAATGCTGCTGAAAAGTAAGCGACTGGTCTTTGTTTTACATGTGCCTGTGTCAGAACACCTGTGGCATGTCCAGTGATCTCAGCAATGTACAGATTAAATATCTTGGTGTAATCTGGTATACCAATAGCCGGGGCAGAAATCAACAACTTTTTCAAAGTGATAAACGACTGATATGCTACTTCTGTAAGCACATACGGTACAATTTTCAAACAATCGTATAATGGCTGCATCAAAGCGCTAGCATGTGGTATCCACTGTCTACAATATGACACGATACCTAAAAACATACGCAATTGTTTGAAATTCCGTGGGGGTAACATTCCCTTTATCACTTGAACCCTCTCCTCAGTGAGATGTCTCGTACCCTGTGATATACAATGTCCCAAAAAGATAACTTTTTCCTGACACACTTGTAACTTTTTCTTATTAACCTTGCAACCTTTTTCTGCCAAAAATCGCAACAAATTAAGGGTGGTGGCCAAACAAGTTTCCTTGTCAGGGCAGCATAACAATAAATCATCCACATATTGTAACAATACACAGGAATCTGGTGGTACCCATTCTCCCAACACCGTTTGCAATGCTTGCGAATACAAGGTAGGTGAATGCGCCATACCCTGAGGTAGGCGTGTCCAGGTTAGTTGCCGATTTTTGATTGAAAATGCGAACCAAAGTTGGCATTCTTCAGCAAGCGGGACGGAAAAGAAAGCATTCGTTAAATCTATAACCGTAAAGTACATACTGGTTGATGGTATTTGTGACAGTAATGTATGTGGATTGGGTACTAAAGGTGTCATCGGGGCTAGTATTTTGTTGACCGCTCTAAGGTCTTGGACCATTCTATACTTAACCGGACTACCGGCTACTAATTTCTTTTTAACCGGGTACAAGGGAGTGTTTGCCGGTGATTTTACCTCTTTTAGAACTCCACTTTTTAAGAAGGATTGGACCTGCATTTCTATGGCCGCCTCTTGAGGTGCACTAAGTGGATACTGCTTTTGTTGGGGAAGCACTGCTCCTGGAATCAGCTGTAGGGTAACCGGAGGTATGGGCAAAAGTCCAACATCAGCTGGATGTTTCTCCCATAGTTCTCCTGGAAGGGACGACAAAATCTGATCTAAGTCTGAAGGAGGTGGGCCGGACAATTCCGATTCCTCCTCTAGGTATTGTATCAGGTTACACATCTCCATGTGTTCTTGATTATCCCCTATAGTTAAGGTGACAGTGCCATCTGGGTGATAGGTAATGTTAGCTCCTATTTTCTGCAAAATGTCAGCTCCTAACAAATTAGTGGGGGCTCCTCTGGATACCAGAAAGCGTGAAAGGAACATGTGGTTTCCTACTTTAACTTTCAGAGGTTTTGTAAGCGGGGCGTCGGCTAAAATGCCATCATATCCAGTTATTAGTAAAGTGTCAGGTGATTTTTGGCCAGGGAGTAGTTCAGAGTCAGAAAGTAACGAGCGTGAAGCTCCTGTATCGACTAAACAAGAGATTTTCTTATTACCAACCGTTATATTTGTCTTAAGCATTGTTGTTTTGGATTTTTCTAAAACCGGGGCGAGTCATGCTCGTGGACCATCTCCCTGCTGCCTGATATGACTATTTTTGTTGTCCCTGGGCTGGTTCCTTCTCTGATTAACTGGAGAATCAACACCTTCCTCTCCTTCATCCCTTATTCTTTTCCTACAGTTGCGTCTGATGTGACCAATCTTGTTACAGTAGTGACAGGTAAGGGGTTTGCGAAAGGAACCTCTACCTTGCTCTTGGGGACCCCCGAGTGCGTTGATAGCATGAGATTTCCTCCCTTTGGTTTCTGCTAAGTCCGCCTCTATGCCTTGCGCTTTTTGTAACAACGTCCCTCTATCTCTAGTTGCCCTCCACTCTGGTGTGCAGGCTTTCAGTCTCTCACTTATCTGTGGAATTAATCCCTCCATAAATTGTCTATTGAAGGCTCGGATTGTGACTGGCAGGGCCAAGTCCAATCCCTCATCTGCCATCATACTTTCCATAGATAAGTAAAATTCCGATACAGTCTGTCCTGGCATTTGCTTCATGGGTGATATGGACCCCCTCTCCTGTTGTTTTGCCTGACAAAAAGCTTCTAATCTAGCAATAAAAGGGGCCCTTGAGTCTATATGTCTGACATGTCCTGCCTCCAGGTTGCCCTCCCCATCAACTTGTCCTGCAGGTCTGTGTGGACCTATTTCTGTCATAAACTGGTTAAACAGGGTCAGAGTCATTTTGTGTCTGCTTAGATCCTCCCCATCCTGCCAGGTCGCTTCATGTGTATTCATTAACTGTGTCACAAATCTACAAAAAGCAGCTGGCTTTGCTACCGGGTCTGGGGCGCTCTGTATTAATGCCATAAGGGTGTCTGCCGACCATGGTGCCCAAGTCCTTATTCGCATTCTACGAGTGACAGTAGGTGGGGCATTTGGATGGGCTGCTTGTCCAAATTCTGGATTGTTTACCTGAACAATGCGTGTATCAGTGCGTACGGGAGCTACAGTTTCTGGATGAGGTTTTTGTGCCCCACAATGCACACATTCTACTGCCCATTCTGGGTTTTGTGCTCCACAATCCTGACAAACCCATCCTCTCCCCTCAAGTACCGGATATATCTTGTGTGGTTTGCGTTCTACGTCAGTGTATGGGGGTGGGATGGCTGAGCTGGGAGCCTCGACATTTTTTGTTCTTCTATCTTTCATATCCCAACCATCACAATCTGGATTATACTTCCACCCCTCTTCTTTCGCTCTATTTGAGACCTTAATTAAGCATTGAACCTGACGCATCCATTGCTTCTCTAACACCTCTCCTTGTCTGTCCCTTTTTATTTCACTCCATACATCCGGGTCTAAGCCCGCTGCTCCTTTCACCTTAAATTTACGAAGGACATCCTTTAAGTCCTGTGCTTCGGTTTTCCCATAAATGTTCTTAATTATCTGTGGCACCGTATAGTGCGCCACAATTCCCTGACGGGGTTTTGTGTTCCTCTGGCCCATTCTAACAGTCCTGCCTAGGTAGCGTGTGGGACACTTAGTGTACAATATAATGCGGCTACAACATATACAAGAATGAATAATTACTTTATATGCTAGCCCAATAACAAACCAGCTAAGTTACACTAGTTCCTCGTTGCCTTCCTCCTAGGGTGCTAGAATTCTAAAAACCTCTCCGGAATGAGATTTCTGAAACCGAATTACTTTATATGCTAGCCCAATACTTTATATGCTAGCCCAATAACAAACCAGAATGTGGCTACAACATATAAAAAAATGCGGCTACAACATATACAAGCATTCCTTTAAGTGGCCAGGTATCCGACTAGATCTCTGGACTTTTGGAGATCTTATTCCCTCCCCGTATCTGGGAATCCCTCTCATACACTCTTATCCCTGCTTTATGGAGCAGACAGGGCTTATACTCTCAACCCGTCTATGGTTTATGAGTTAGATGTGAGGTTAAGCATAAGCGTCAGACCCCCAAGCTCACAAGCCCTCAAGTTCCCAATCATGTGAGGTAAGGCGCATTCCGTTGCTTAGTTCGGCAATCCCCTTCTAACTCATACCATCCTTGACAAGGCTCATTCACTTTCTCAACAAGACAGACAAGACAGACACAGACAACAAAACAAACAAATAATTCCAGCAATATAAACTAAAATATGCAGTAATTCTAGACTCACCACTACAGAGGCTGGTGTTTTAAAACCAGGAGAACCGTAACTGACAGAACGGATAGGCACAAATCAGGGGAGCACAGAATATAAGAAAAATAAAGCTTTTTCTTACCTGGCCAGGTTTTTTGATCTGTGGTTCCTGGAATGCCTGTCCTTTCGTTCCGTCAGCGTAGCTCAGCCACCTCTTGTAGCAACTTGGTGGGTCCCTGTTCGGGCGCCAAAATGTTAGATTCAACTTTTAAACAAGTTGCTTAAGTTTATATTGCTTTGCCAAATTATTGCTTCTATAAGAAAGATGACACGGAGTCAGGTATGTCTGTATCACAGTTCTCAGCATAAAGGACTGCTGTCTTTACTCTTTCAAAGGCCTTTTATAGGCAATTATACAAACAATAGCATTAGCACAACCCCCACAAAGGGCAAGGGTAAACAACAACAGGAGTCACCTGGGCTACGAACACAAGCTTCAACACCATGGCAATACAGTTACAAGAAAACAAAAGCAGCTTCAACTGAGTTCAACAGCCAAAAGTTACATTCATAACAGATTTACACGTAGGCATTATATTAAGTGAGAACTCTAAATTAAATCCCTGACCTTATCAGTTGGGGACTTTAAATGAATCACAAAGCCATTTAGAGCTCTCGGCCTCCATGCCTGTTGCAATAGAGATTCCAGTCTGACAACTTGCAAAAGGGTCACTTTACTAAGTTAATATACATGTATTATTTGCCATTACAATTGTTTTTTTCTTCAGAAAATATAATTAGTACTTTGAATTCACCTAACTTTTCCAGCTAGTTTAGGGTTTGTGAATTAATCTGATCATTATGAATACATACACAGTCAAATGGTTTGCCAAAAAAAATCAAAGATCCCAACTGTCCCTCATTTGGAGAGGCTGTCCCTCTTTTGAGACCAAATCCAGCTGTCCTTCAATCCTCCTTAACCTCTTGAGCTCTGAAAGGTTTTACCCCCTTCCTGACCAGAGCATTTTCACCATACGGCACTGCGTTACTTTAACTGACAATTGCGCGGTCGTGTGACACTGTAACCAGTGTCATTGGTGGTATTTGTTCACCTCGGCAGTTTTTATTTTTTTGCGCTATAAACCAAAAAAAATTAAAAATCAAACTTCTTCATCAATTTAGGCCAATATATATTCTGCTATGAATTTTTGGTAAAAAAAATCCCAATAAGTGTATATTGATTGGTTTGCGCAAAAGTTATAGCATCTACAAACTATGGTATATTTTTAATTATTTTTTACCAGAAATGGCAGTGATCAGCGACTTATAGCGGGAATGTGATATTGCAGTGGACAAATCGGACATCTAACTGACACTTTTGACACTTTTTGGGGACCTGTGACACTAATACAGTGATCAGTGCTAAAAAAAAAATGCACTGTTACTATACTAATGACACTGGCTGGGAAGGGGTTAACATCAGGGGCGATCAAAGGTTTAACTGTCTGCCTAGGTTGTGCTTACTCACTGTGGGGGAGATGCTTTGACTGGGGGAAGGCAAATATCCATGTTCCTGCTTAGCAGAAACACAGGATCAATGCCTTCCCTTCTGACAGAACGACAATCTGCCTTGTTTACATAAGTAGATTGTCGTTTTGCCTTTGTACTGTGTAATTGGCAGGTGCTGGTGGACATCGAGTCCATGGTACTTGCTACTGGGCTTCCGCTGTGTGTGATGACAGCGAAAGCGGGTCTCTGGTGGTGCGCGCGTGCGCGCCCCAGACATGGAAGTGTTAGATCATGTACTAGGTACGTGATTTGGTGCACAGTGGCCGCCCTGCAGCAGTATATCTATGGTGGGCAGTCCGCAAGTGATTGAAGTGGTTGTAAACCTCAGGCATGAAATATGGACAAAGCACATCCTTCTATAATGTGTAGTTGTCTCTATCCAGAGCACAATGTTTCATTTCTCTCTGCTGTCTCATTCCTCTGTTATCAGCATGAGTCATTTCTGACAAGTTTTCCTGACACCAAGATAAAAATGGTGACAAGGGAGGGACCTCCAGCTGCTTGACAGCCTCAGCTCTGTTCCTGTGTGCTGTGTGAAGAGGGGAGGGGGGATAGGTGTCCCTTCTCTCCAATCAGCTCTTAGAGCTCTCCTCACTGAGCTCTGCAGAGTGTAATTTCAGCTCTCCTCCCCTTTTTCTCTGGATGCGCAGGCAAGTTTATACATTCTGGCATTTTAATGGATTTAGAGAAGAGAAGACTGCAGATAAACTGGTACAACTTATGTATGTGGATTTGTTTCAGCGCTGTGTATCACCTGAGGCCAGTCACTTCACTAGGTATATGTGAACGTTTACAACCACTTTATGGGCCAGTTCACACCAGAATTACACAGGAACGTAGTCCATGTTCTTGTGCGATTCAGTATGGTGCGATTTTCAGCCCATTTATTTGAATGGGCTGAAATCACACTGGATTGCACCAAAAGTATGCATGCACTACTTTTAAAAATGTACTGTAACGAATCGCATGGTATTGAGGTACCATGTGATCTGGTGCAGGCAAATGCACTGTGTTTGCAATCTGTGTCTGGGGTGCTGTTAGGAATACATTGACACCCACAGCAGATCACACACCCGGTGAATTTTGAACGCAGTGTGGGAAATCTACATGGAACAGTGATTTCTGTACTGTGTTCTGGTGTAATCAAGCCCTAAATGCCCCTTTTTTACCTCCAGTCAGGCCTGTACTGGCCATAGGGACTACCGGGAGATTCCCGGTGGGCTGATGGCTCAGTGGGCCAGTCAGGTGCAGTCCTGGAGCCGCTCCTCTCTGACAGTGAGTGATCGCAATTTCACTCCTGTCAGGAGGAGAAGCTTCCTTCCATTAGGCGTTATGCTCCTTCCAGCCTGCAGGGGGAGATAGACCAACGGCAGACTTTCCTTCCTCTCTCTCCTATCACTTGTTATCACATGACTGGAGAGAGGAACGAGAAGCTGCCTTCAAAACGGTGAGTACATGTGGGAGGGGGAGGAGAGGGAGGACACTGATGTGAAGGGCTGCTGATGGGGGCTCTCTGATGGGGACTGTGATGTGAAGTGGGCTGCTGGTGGGGACTCTGATGTGAAGGGAGCTGCTGGTGGGGACTGTGATGTGAAGTGGGCTACTGGTGGGGCCTCTGATGTGAAGTGAGCTGCTGGTGGGGACTCTGATGTGAAGTGGGCTGCTGGTGGGGACTGCTATGTGAAGTGGGCTGCTGGTGGGGACTCTGATTTGAAGTGGGCTGCTGGTGGGGACACTCTGATGTAAGGGGGACGCTGTTGGGGATACTCTGATGTAAGGGGGACGCTGTTGGGGACACTCTGATGTAAGGGGGACTCTGTTGGGGACACTCTTATGTAAGGGGGATGCTGTTGGGGACACTCTGATGTAAGGGGGGCGCTGTTGAGGACACTTTGATGTAAGGGGGACGCTGTTGGGGACATTCTGATGTAAGGAGGGTGCTGTTGGGGACACTTTGATGTAAGGGGGACGCTGTTGGGGACACTCTGATGTAAGGGGGGCACTGTTGGGGACACTCTGATGTAAGGGGGGTGCTATTGGGGACACTCTGATGTAAGGGGGATACTGTTGGGGACACTCTGATGTAAGGGGGATGCTGTTGGGGACACTCTGATGTAAGGGGGACGCTGTTGGGGACACTCTGATGTTAGGGGGACGCTGCTGGGGACACTCTGATGTAAGGGGGATGCTGAGGGGGACCCTGTTGGGGACACTCTGATGTAAGGGGGACGCTGTTGGGGACACTCTAATGTAAGTGGGGTGCTGTTGGGGACACTCTGATGTAAGGGGGATGCTGTTGGGGACACTCTGATGTAAGGGGGACGCTGTTGGGGACACTCTGATGTAAGGGGGACGCTGCTGGGGACACTCTGATGTAAGGGGGATGCTGAGGGGGACCCTGTTGGTGACACTCTGATGTAAGGGGGACTCTGTTGGGGACACTCTTATGTAAGGGGGACGCTGTTGGGGACACTCTGATGTAAGGGGGATGCTGTTGGGGACACTCTGATGTAAGGGGGGCGCTGTTGGGGACACTCTAATGTAATGGGGGCGCTGTTGGGGACACTCTGATGTAAAGGGGGCGCTGTTGGGGACACTCTGATGTAAGGAGGGTGCTGTTGGGGACACTTTGATGTAAGGGGGACGCTGTTGGGGACACTCTGATGTAAGGGGGGCACTGTTGGGGACACTCTGATGTAAGGGGGATACTGTTGGGGACACTCTGATGTAAGGGGGATGCTGTTGGGGACACTCTGATGTAAGGGGGACGCTGTTGGGGACACTCTGATGTTAGGGGGACGCTGCTGGGGACACTCTGATGTAAGGGGGATGCTGAGGGGGACCCTGTTGGGGACACTCTGATGTAAGGGGGACGCTGTTGGGGACACTCTAATGTAAGTGGGGTGCTGTTGGGGACACTCTGATGTAAGGGGGATACTGTTGGGGACACTCTGATGTAAGGGGGACGCTGTTGGGGACACTCTGATGTAAGGGGGACGCTGCTGGGGACTTTCTGATGTAAGGGGGATGCTGAGGGGGACCCTGTTGGGGACACTCTGATGTAAGGGGGACTCTGTTGGGGACACTCTTATGTAAGGGGGACGCTGTTGGGGACACTCTGATGTAAGGGGGATGCTGTTGGGGACACTCTGATGTAAGGGGGGCGCTGTTGGGGACACTCTAATGTAATGGGGGCGCTGTTGGGGACACTCTGATGTAAAGGGGGCGCTGTTGGGGACACTCTGATGTAAGGGGGGCGCTGTTGGGGACACTCTGATGTAAGGGGGCGCTGTTGGGGGACACTCTGATGTAAGGGGGGCGCTGTTGGGGACACTCTGATGTAAGGGGGGCGCTGTTGGGGACACTCTGATGTAAGGGGGGCGCTGTTGGGGACACTCTGATGTAAGGGGGCGCTGTTGGGGACACTCTGATGTAAGGGGGGTGCTGTTGGGGACACTCTGATGTAAGGGGGACGCTGTTGGGGACACTCTGAAGTAAGGGGGACGCTGTTGGGGACACTCTGATGTAAGGGGGACGCTGTTGGGGACACTCTGATGTAAGGGGGACGCAGTTGGGGACACTCAAAATTAAAGTGGGCCAGTCATGAGGAAGTCCAGGGCCAAATTTTCGTCCCAGTCCAGCCCTGCCTCCAGTGTAAAGATCTTTATAAAAACATGTATTTTTAATCACCAAAGTTGTTCATTTTGTACTAAACTTTCCAGCCATCCTTCATATTATTGCATTCCTTAGTTTTAAGTGCTTACCGAAAGCGAGTGGTTAAAAAAAAACAGTAGATCAAAAATGTATGTTAAAACAAAACTTTTTTTCTGTAATGGATAGAGTGTGACAGGGTTAGAACTTCTGTCATGTTTTTATAGCTATCTGTGACCCTCACTTGTGGTCATGGTGATCATTATCTTTGGTACAGAAAGTGGGGGGTAATCCAAAATTCCTTAGTTTTGGGAACAAATAAGAGGAAATCTTTTAGGCTGGGTTCACACTATTGTGAATTGGATGTGGGTTTCTCCGCATCCAATTCACATGTCAGGAGATTGTGACCGGCTCTCAATGAAGCCGGTTCACATATCTCCAGAGTGGCTCCAGAGCAAATTGCACAGGAGTCCTGTGCATCTTCTGGTCCCTTTTAGGTCCGAATTCAGCCAAAAATTCAGACCGAAATTGGACCTGAAATGAAGAACAGGGATGCACCGGACCCCTGCTGTGAGCCCCTCCACACAGCAACGTGAACCCAGCCTAAAAGGAAAAAGCTGTCCTGGTGTATAGCATGGGTAATAACCCCCACTTTGGAGAGTTTTCCTTTTACTTCCTGCTGTGTATCTAAGACAGGAAGTGAAGGGAAATCTAACTGATGGGACAACAACAGCAAAAAAAAAGACATGCAATGTTTCTGGAGCATTACCCACCCTATCCAAACATTATAACCTGTTCCCGACCAGGCAGAAGGGCACAGGCAGGCGAATCGTCTTTATGTTACGTCACTCCTTCTGGTGGCCACTAGGGGCGCACCCGCCCTCAGCTCACCCCCGGAACCTATGCGAGTGCCCGGCGGTCTCGATCGCTCGTAACACGGCGAGAACCGGGATCTCTGTGTGTAAACACAGAGATCCCTGTTCTCTGAGGAGAGAAGTGACAGATCGTCTGTTCATACAAAGTATGAACAGTGATCTGTCATCTCCCCTAGTCAGTCCCCTCCCCCCTTCAGTTAGAACACACACTAGGGAACACAATTAACCCCTTGATTGCCCCCTAATGTTAACATCTTCACTGCCAGTGACATTTTTACAGTAATCAATGCATTTTTATAGCACTGATCGCTGTATTAATGCCCCAGTGGTCCCAAAAATGTGTCAAAATTGTCGGATGTGTCCGCCATAATGTTTCAGTCACGATAAAAATCGCCGCCATTACTAGTAAAAAAAATAAATAATAATAAAAATGCTATAAATCTATCCCCTATTTTGTAGACGCTATAACTTTTGCGCAAACATATCAGTATACGCTTATTGCGATTTTTATTACCAAAAATATGTAGAGGAATACATATCGGCCTAAACTGAGAAAAAATTTGCTTTTTTAAAAAAAAAAACAGAGATATTTATTATAGAGTACAAAATATTGTGTTTTTTTCAAAATTGTTGCACTTTTTTGTTTATAGCGCAAAAAATAATAACTGCAGAGATGATCAAATACCACCAAAAGAAAGCTCTATTTGTGGGGGGAAAAAAGACGTCAATTCTGTTTGGGTACAACATCGCACGACCGCGCAATTGTCAGTTTAAGCTGCGCAGTGCCGAATCGCTAAAAGTGCTCTGGTCAGGAAGGGGGTAAAATCTTCCGGGGCTGAAGCGGTTAATCAGGAATTGGCATGCCAAGAGTTTTACATTTGCCTATACATTCTGAGCTAAAAAGGAGTCCCTCTTTCCCATCTCAGGTCAGCATCCTCCTTATAGTATGACCATTTGTGTTCACATATAAGTTACTTTGTAGACCCCCGAAGAGACAGCTATGGCAATGAAAGAGTGCTGTTTGCCCAACTAATCCTACATTTGTACAAACAAGATCAAACAGCTATCTGAGAATCATCACCAGCAAGGTTGGCAAAGTTCCTTCCAATCTGCAAAGGACCCTGGCGCCGGGCTCTGACCTGATCTAAGAAGAAAGCTTTGGACAACTTCACTATCTCCAACCAAGTCAATATTGACCAAAATCTCTATGTATTAGGCAGGCATGATGTCACTCAGATCTCCAAATGGAGTTTGCTCACTTTGATAAGGCGAAAAAGAAAAAAAAAAGGAGCCAACCAGGAAATTTGGCTTCTGCTAGACTTGAGTAAGGAGCTTTAATTTGGGCTCTTCGCTGCTTGTGCATTCCAGTGTAAGTAAAGAAAGGAGCAGAGGCACAGTGGCTTATTCTGTTTACACTGAGACTGAGAGCAGGCCGGGCCTGGAGCCAGCACTGTCCTATATGAGGCAATATAGAGGTCTATGATGTATGTGCTCATTGTTGCAGGATGCCAATTGGGAAATAATTGCAGAATGTTCTCTCATGTTTGCTCTCATAAAACAAAAATCAGAGACTAAATCATCATTAATCAGCCGGGAGCGACAACTCCCATCCATTACCCTCTCTCAGGGCTGCAGCTCTTTCATGCCTTGCAGCCTGCGTAGGCCGCAACAATTTCTAATGGAGAGATATATGACTGTTACATGGTGGCCTTGTAATACAGCCAGAGTGTTGACTTTAATGGAAAAGCAGTGTATTGTTTATTTTGGTGTTGTGATGTAAGTTTGCTGGTAAGGCAGGTTTTATGAAAACTACAAAGATTCTTAGCCAGTTTCTCACACGTAATGATTTGTGATATACGGTGTGTTAAAACTGGCATGGTTATTTTGGCTGCAGTAAGATGGCGCCATGAATGTTTCCCATGACAGGTTAGACAGGAGTGTACTTTTCTTTGTTATTGATATGTATCATGTATTATGTATTATGCCCCGTACACACGGTCGGACTTTGTTCGGACATTCCGACAACAAAATCCTAGAATTTTTTCCGACAGATGTTGGCTCAAACTTGTCTTGCATACACACGGTCACACAAAGTTGTCGGAAAATCCGATCGTTCTGAACGCGGTGACGTAAAACACGTACGTCGGGACTATAAACGGGGCAGTGGCCAATAGCTTTCATCTCTTTATTTATTCTGAGCATGTGTGGCACTTTGTCCGTCGGATTTGTGTACACACGATCGGAATTTCCGACAACGGATTTTGTTGTCGGAAAATTTTATATCCTGCTCTCAAACTTTGTGTGTCGGAAAATCCGATGGAAAATGTGTGATGGAGCCTACACACGGTCGGAATTTCTGACAACAAGGTCCTATCACACATTTTCTGTCGGAAAATCCGACCGTGTGTACGGGGCATTAGGCAGCGTTGGCTAGATACAACACATGATAAGTATAGGGCATATCAGTTAAAATTTAGTAAGTAGTTGGCTTGTATGCTGTTACTATTGCTGTGGTAACCTATTGGGATTGGTGGTTAAAAATATTTTCCTCTAAACCTGATCTTTTAATCTGGACTGGTTGTCCAGCAGAGAAGAAGCCTGCAGTAGCAGGGTCCAGGAATAAGGTAAATGATTATACTCATACTTATACCGACAGTTTACGCAGCGCTTTACAACATTGGGGCAGACAGTACAATTCAATACAGGAGGAATCAGAGAGCCCTGCTCATTAGAGTTTACAATCTAGGAGGGAGGGTCAAGTTATACAAAATGGTAATAGCTGTGGGGGATGAGCTAATGGAGAAAATAGTGCAGTTGTTAGATGGAGACAGGATAGGCTTCTCTGAAGAGGAAAGTTTTCACGGATCGCCTAAAAGTGGATAAATTTGGAGACAGTCTGACAGATTGGGGTAGGGAATTCAAGAGGATGGGCGAGGCTCGGGAGAAGTCCTGGAGGCGGATATGGGAGGAGGTGATGAGGGAGCTAGAGAGCAGGAGGTCTTGGGAGGAACGAAGATGGCGATTAGGTTGGTATTTTGAGACTAGGTTAGTGATGTAGCTGGGGGCAGAGTTGTGGATGGCTTTGTAACTTATTGTTAGTATTTTGAATTTAATTCGGTGGGCGAGTGGCAGCCAATGGAGGGATTGGCAGAGAGGGGTAGCAGACACTGAGCGGTTTGTAAGGTGGATGAGTCTGGCAGCAGCATTCATGATGGACTGAAGGGGGGATAGTCTATTTAAAGGTAAGCCAATGAGGAGAGAGTTGTAGTAGTCGAGGTGAGAGATAACCAGGGAGTTAATCAGGAGCTTTGTGGTTTCATTGGTTAGGAAAGGACGTAGTTTAGAGATGTTGCGGAGGTTGAGGCGGCAAGCTTTGGAAAGTGATTGGATGTTGGGGCCGAAAGGAGAGTTCAGAGTCCAGGATAACACCTAGTACCCTGACATGTGGGGACGGGTGGATGGTTTTGCCATTGCTCTTGACAGACAAGTCAGGGGAAGAGGCATGTGGGGGAGGAAATATTATAAGCTCGGTTTTGGACAAGTTGAGTTTGAGGAAGTGGTGTGACATCCATACAGATATGTCGGTTAGTAAGTTATTGATGCATGAGGAGACTGATGGAGTGAGTTGAGGGGTGGAGAGATAGATTTGTGTGTCGTCAGCGTAGAAATGATATTGAAAGCCGTGAGAGGCTATCAGCTGACCCAGGTACTCTTACTAAATGGAGGGTTACCACTGGAGCTCGGCTATAATGGAGAAGTATGGCATATGAAAAAAACAAACCTTTATACTTACCTCCAAGTTGCAGCATCAGTATCAAGATGCAACTTAGATGCCAAGCTCTAAGACCAGAAATGAGTGATCACATGACCGTTGATTGCTCAGTTCTTGGTCTACACCAAATGGAGAGCAGCAACTATCAGTCACTGCTCTCTGCACTGCTTTTCCAGCATTTAATGTGGCAGGCTGGGGTGGGGGGTGCGCTCGGTTGACTCTGGCTCTCATCCCTGTACTGAAAGGCTGAGCCAGCTGTCAGTCAGACAGTGGGCTGGATCCCGAAAATATTGCAGCTCTGCACCATCAGCTGTTGTGCAGTGACAGTGAATGGAGTGCCAAATATATTGCATATTATTGTACATCTCTGGAATAAAAACACCACATTCTGGTGTGAACTTGGCACATAGAAAACAATTGTTTTCTGTGTGTCATTATAGTTACCTGCGTTTATCCATAAGGAAAAATGCAGGTGACTGCACATAGTGTAAACAGGCCCTTTAAAATAATTAATAAAATAAGGCGCCAAACCCCAGTGATCAATTTTTTTCCATTAATGCCCCGTACACACGGTCGGATTTTCCGATGGAAAATGTCCGATCGGAGCGTGTTGTCGGAAATTCCGACCGTGTGTGGGCTCCATCGGACATTTTCCATCGGATTTTCTGACACACAAAGTTGGAGAGCAGGAGATAAAATTTTCCGACAACAAAATCCGTTGTCGGAAATTCCGATCGTGTGTACACAAATCCGACGGACAAAGTGCCACGCATGCTCAGAATAAATAAAGAGATGAAAGCGATTGGCCACTGCCCCGTTTATAGTCCCGACGTACGTGTTTTACATCACCGCGTTCAGAATGATCGGATTTTCCGACAACTTTGTGTGACCGTGTGTATGCAAGACAAGTTTGAGCCAACATCCGTCGGAAAAAATCCTAGGATTTTGTTGTCGGAATGTCTGAACAAAGTCTGACCGTGTGTACGCCCTATAAGAGTTTTACTAAGCAAAAAAGAACTACAAAACAACAGTCTTACAATGGCAATATACACATGTCCAAAGTAGAGGTTAAATGCCATCTACAAAGAGAAATAGGACCAACATGGTCTACAGTTCCAAAGATGAGGTCACCAATGCAATGAACAGCCCATGTACTGCAATATATAGCCAATCGAAATAGAAAGTCACACCCTCTCAGAAATTCTCAAAAATGTGGCACCATGAGTCAACTATGCAAAAGAAAAGAAAGGAAAAGGAAGGGAGGGGGTGAAAGAAAAAAAGGGGGGGGAGGAAGGGGCTTAGGACAAAAGAGCAGGATGAGGAAGGGAAGCAATAGAGCAAACAGAGAGGTAAAAGGCATTGAAGAGGGGTGGGGGGCGCACAGTTGCTCATTGTCTCACCCCCTGCACTAGAGATTGATTAGCCTCTACAGGTCTCTGGGGAAATCATGGCAGCCAATGAGAGCAACCCCGATGATTTTTGATCTCTTCCATGTTGTTCAGGATCTTTGCCTCTTAAAGGTTGCCTACCCCTGTACCCCTGCAATACAGGATCATTATTTTTTAATGGATGTAACATGGCTTGGTCATCTGGACATACACTATATTGTCAAAAGTCTTTGGATGCCTGCCTTTGCACGCACATGAACTTTAACGGCATCCCAGTCTTAGTCCATAGGATTCAATATTGAGTTGGCCCACCCTTTGCAGGTATAACACCTTCAACTGAGCTATGAGGAAAGATTAGAGGAATTTAAACAATTCCCTGTTGAGAAGAGGAGATTAAGGGGGGGTATGATCAACATGTACAAATACATAAGTGGTCCATATAGTGAACTTGGTGTTAAGTTATTCACTTTAAGGTCATCACAGAGGACAAGGGGGCACTCTTTACGTCTAGAGGAAAAAAGATTTCATCTCCAAATACGGAAAGGTTTCTTCACAGTAAGAGCTGTGAAAAATGGGGAATAGACTCCCTCCAGAGGTGGTTCTGGCAAGCCCAGCAGATTGCTTTAAAAAAGTCCTGGATTCTTTCCTAAATGTACATAATGTAACTGGGTACTGACATTTATAGGTAAAGTTGATCCAGGGAAAATCCGATTGGAAGGAGAATCCGAGGAAGGAATTTTTTCCCATGCTATAGCAAATTGGATCATGCTTTTCTGGGGTTTTTCACCTTCCTCTGGTTCAACTGTGGGTATAGGATTCTGTATATGGGATTGTATTATTTTTTTTTGGTTGAACTGGATGATGGACTTGTGTCTTTTTTCAACCTGACTAACTGCAACTATATGTAACTCTTCAGGGAAGGCTGTCCACAAGGTTTAGGAGTGTGTCTATGGGAGTGTTTGACCATTCTTCCAAAAGTACATTTGTGAGGTCAGGCACTGATGTGGACGAGAAGGCCTGGCTCGCAGTCTCCGCTCTTATTCATCCCAAAGGTGTTCTATCCGGTTGAGGTCAGGACTCCGTGCAGACCAGTCATGTTTCTCCACCCCAAACTCACTCATCCATGTCTTTATCGACCTTGCTTTGTGCACTGTTCCAAATCATTTGGTGGAGGAGGGATTATGGTGTGGGGTAGTTTTTCAGAGGTTGGGCTTGGCACCTTAGTTCCAATGAAGGGAACTCTTATGCCCTGTACACACGGTCGGATTTTCCGATGGAAAATGTGTGATAGGACCTTGTTGTCGGAAATTCCGACCGTGTGTAGGCTCCATCACACATTTTCCATTGGATTTTCCGACACACAAAGTTTGAGAGCAGGATATAAAATTTTCCGACAACAAAATCCGTTGTCGCAAATTCCGATCGTGTGTACACAAATCCGACGCACAAAGTGCCACGCATGCTCAGAATAAATAAAGAGATGAAAGCTATTGGCTACTGCCCCATTTATAGTCTCGATGTATGTGTTTTACGTCACCGCATTCAGAACGATCGGATTTTCCGACAACTTTGTGTGACCGTGTGTATGCAAAACAAGTTTGAGCCAACATCCGTCGGAAAAAACCCTAGGATTTTGTTGTCGGAATGTCCGAACAAAGTCCGACCGTGTGTACGGGGCATTAGGGTGTCAGAATACCAAGACATTTTGGACAATTTCATGCTCCCAACTTTGTGGGAACAGTTTGGGGATGGCCCCTTCCTGTTCCAACATGACAGCGCATCAGTGCACAAAGCAAGGTCCATAAAGACCTTGAGCAAGAAGTAACTTCAGATTCATTAATGTGTCTGATTTCTGTTAAATTGATTAGCCATATGGTCAAGCATGCCAAAAACGGGTGCTTCCCTGCCTCATTGATTACTGCAGTTCTTTGGCTAATCAACCACTTTCCATCATCAATATCAACATAGCTTTAAAAATGGCTAATTATAGTGCTTCTACGATATGCAGTAATGGGACAAGGGGATGATGCCAACCTGACTGTTAGGTGTCCTACAGTGGCGGCCCATCCATTAAGAGCGCATGGGCACCGTCCCCTTTATCACACCACCCCCCTATATATATCATGGATAGATTCATGCATAGCACCGGCCACCCCCTGTTCAGGCGTCCGGCCCCCTTTTAGGACGCTGGGCGTCTGAATTACAGCTTCAAAATAGGGTGGACTCGGAGAGCAGAGCATTGCACTCCGAGCCCACCCAGATGTGTTAGAAAAGCAAATGAATATTCGCTTTTCTAACACTGAACCGCCTCTCCGCCAATCAGGAAACGTGGGTCTAATACCCGTCACCTGATTGGCTGAACGGACAGGTGCTCCTATGGGATGCCTAGCAGGAAGAAAGAAGAGATGCATGGAGGACACAGCTCGCCGCTGTCTGACCCGCCCCCCGTCCCACAGCTCGCCTCCGTCACCCTTTGCCTGACCCGCCACCAAGATGGGGTATGTGCCGGTCAAACAGCCAGCGTGCGGGCGGGGGGGTCACAGTATCTGCATTTGATGGGCACAGTGGCTACATTTGATGGGCACAGTGACTGCATTTGATGGGCAAAGTGGCTGCATTTGATGGCACAGTGGCTGCATTTGATGGCACAGTGGCTGCAATTGATGGGCACAGTGGCTGCATTTGATAGCACAGTGGCTGCAATTGATGGGCACAGTGGCTGCATTTGATGGGCACAGTGGCTGCAATTGATGGGCACAGTGACTGCATTTGATGGGCACAGTGGCTGCAATTGATGGGCACAGTGGCTGCAATTGACGGGCACAGTGGCTGCAATTGATGGGCACAGTGGCTGCAGTTGATGGGCACAGTGGCTGCATTTGATGGGCACAGCGGCTGAATTTGATGGTACAGTGAGGCTGCAATTGATGGGGTTTTTTTTTCAGTATTCTTCAGAATTTTTCAGTTTGTTTCTGCCGCCACTGGTGTCCTATCTCCCTTATACTGTCCCCTCTAATCCCTCCCTGCACTGCATTTGTTCATCCCCTCTAGTGTCACCTGTGCTGCCTCTCTTAACCCCCCCCCCCCCCCCCATTACTCTCCAAGTAATGTTTTTTTTCCTGATGTGTTACCCATGTACTGTCCTCCTGTAGTTCACCTTGTACCCCCACTCCATCCCCACCCCAGGTTGGCTTCACTGTTCTTAACGGGTCTCTCAGGAAGCTTCTGGCACCTCATCTGCTGCCTCGATTGGCCTCTATCTGCATTTTTTCACACTGCCACCCCTTGGGAGCAACTCAGTATATTAAGAGATTGGTCTGGCAGCTTAAGGCAGATTGCATGTTCCTGGCACATATACACAGACAGCTGGAAGTGGAGTCATTGCCTGCCTAGTCATCAACTGGGCCATGGAAATGTGGCTGGGTTCTGGTAAATTTGATCTTTACTGAAATGGTACAGGCATAACAAATCTACTTGCACTTGGTGGAAGGCTGAGGCAGATGTATTTACCCAAATATGAAATATAAAGAAAACTCTAAGTATATAATCTAAAATAAGTATATAATCTAAAATATCGTTTACATAGATAGCAGAGAAAATATGTTTACCAAGCATGCAGATACAATGAAAGCATACTCAACATACATTTGTAGTCATCTGTATATAACCAATCCCTTGGAAACTCCATTCACTTATCCAAGCAAACATATTATTCAATGTGCCACAACGAAGAACAATTGCCATCCTACATCTATCTGTGTATCCTGAGTATTACAAAACCGGCTTAGTAAATGGTTTAAGTATATAATTTCATGTTATCAGAAAACCACTTATTGTACAAGCATAACTGTTTAACCACTTAAGGACTGAGCCTCTTTCTGAGATTTGTTGTTTACAAGTTAAAAACAGTTTTCTTTTTTATAGAAAATTACTTAGAACCCCCATACATTTTTTTCTAACACCCTAGAGAATAAAATGGCGGTTGTTGCAATACTTTCTGTCACACCGTATTTGCACAGCGGTCTTACAAGCGCACTTTTTTGGGAAAAAATACACTTTTTTAAATTAAAAAATAAGACAGCAGTAAGGTTAGCCCAATTTTTTTTTATATTGTGAAAGATAATGTTACACCGAGTAAATTGATACCCAACATGTCACGCTTCAAAATTGCGCCCACTCGTGGAATGGCGACAAACTTTTACCCTTAAAAATCTCCATAGGCGACGTTTAAAAAAATTCTACAGGTTGCATGTTTTGAGTTACAGAGGAGGTCTAGGGCTAGAATTATTGCTCTCGCTCTACCGATGGCGGCGATACCTCACATGTGTGGTTTGAACACCATTTTCATATGCGGGCGCTACTCACGTATGCGTTCGCTTCTGCATGCGAGCTTGGCGGGACGGGGCGCGTTTAAAAAAAAATGTTCTTATTTATTTTACCTTTTATTTTTTTAATTTTTACACTGTTCTTTTTTTTAAAAAAAAAAATGGTATCACTTTTCCCTTTCCCTTTTACACATCCCTTGTGATAGAAAAAAAGCATGACAGGACCTCTTAAATATGAGATCTGAGGTCAAATCAGATCTCATATTTACACTAAAATGCAATAAAAAAAAATGGCCCTTTAAATGCTATGGGTGGAAGTGACGTTTTGACATCGCTTCCGCCCTGCAATGGTATGGAGACGGGTGGGGGCCATCTTCCCCTCACTCGTCTCCATACCCAGCCAGCAGAAGGACCCGACGGCTCCGGTAAGCGGCGGAGGTCACCAGAGCATGGCGGGAGGGGGGCCCCCTCTTCTGCCACCGATAGAAGTGATCTCACCGCTGCAGAGACCACTATTATCGGAAATCGGACCGCCGGCCGAAGAAGAGGATACCAGAGTTATGGCAGCTAGCTGCTGCCATACCAAAGTTATCCCTCTTCAAAGTTAGGACGTATATCGGCGTGCGGCAGTCTGGAAGTGGTTAATAAATTGCAAAGACCATTGAAAATGTGGAAAATGCCATTACCCACAGACAGAACCAATTAGATTTTTGTCTTAAAAGCATGTCATGGAAGGTGTTAAGAAACATTAAGTGCCGGTTCACACAGGGGCGACTTGTCAGGCGACCTAGCCGCCTGAGAAGTCGCCTCCCGTTCTGTACTATGGAACCGTTCTAATAGGAGCGACGCAAGTCGCTCCGACTTAGAAAAAGGTTCCTGTACTACTTTGGGGGCGACTTGAGGCGACTTGCATAGACTTCTATACAGAAGTCGTTTTGCCAGTCGCCGTGGAAGTCATGTGCAGGTCGCCTCGGTGAGTCGTGCAAGTCGTGCCGCCCCTGTGTGAACCGGGGCTTAAGAGGGCAATAAATTGGGAAATATCTCATCCATGTGTGGGGTCTTTTAAGGCTGACCTTGAATGACCATTTCATCACCAGAGCCATGATAATTAGCAGCTCATGCAGGGTACATCTGATCTTTTGCCATGCTACAAAGAAAAATTAAGGATTGAGATCAGCTCATAGATTTTCCCACTTTCTGGAGTTACGCTGTTTATTTTCTGTTTTAGAGTAACTATACACATTCCAATCTGATTGCACAATTTCTGTAAATCACCTTTAACCACTTACTGACTGCATAACTTAGTTATACAGCAGCAGAACGGCACTTCGATGCCAGATCACGAGTAGGGGGCGCTCGCACATGCCACGTATGTGCTGTGATTTGACACATCGCAAGCTAATCAACGGGTGCCGGCCAATGGATGTCCGCCAGCAGCCGCTGATTGGTGAGGAGAGACACAGAACAGAGCTCTGCCTATGTAAACAAGGCAGAGCTCTGTTCTGTCAGCAGGGATGTGATGGAAAATTCATCACATCCCTTAGTAAAAAAACAGCAGACATAGTACACATAAACACTGGTTAGGCACACATTTAACTCTTTCATCGCCCTAGATGTTTAACCCCTTCCCAGCCAGTGTCATTAGTACAGTGACAGTGCATATTTTTAGCACTTATTACTGTATTAGGCTGGGTTCACACTTGTGCAAACACAGACATTGCATGTGATTCGCATCAAACCAATCAGCTGATTGGTTTCTATGGAGAGCTCCACCAGATTTTTGCAACGCCTCAGTTTTAGTGAATCAACCCCAATGTCTTTGGAATATTTTAAGTATAGTACTACCTACAGTATACTTCCCACCTTTGCTGTATCTATTATTTTCAACAGTGCCACAATAGAGCTATATTAATATGTATAAAAACATTAATCGTAATCAGGAGCGGACTGATAACTCATGGGGCCCCCGGGAACTAGGATATATGGGGCCCCCAGGCAATCAGAGATTATGGGGCCACACAGTATACACACACACACACAGTATACAATCACACAGTATACACAGACAGATGTAAAAAAAACACAGATTTATACATACTGTCCCTGGTTTTACTGAGGCTGGCAAACCTGATGGGGCCCCCTAGTGGCCCAGGGCCCTCGGGCAGTGCCCGAGTGGCTCAATGGTCAGTCCGCCCCTGATCGTAATATTAGTATCCTAAATGAATGTCCCTTATAACTACAAGTGAAAATAACAGTTTTTTTTCCTGTATGCATTTTGTAAAACAAATATTTTACAGAAAAATATAGAATTCATTCATCTATTTGTCAAATAAACAGTCTCAAAGTTTTTCTCTTAAATCAGAACATAAATTTATTAAACAAGAGACGTAAAGAAAAAAAGATAACTTTTTACGTATAATCAAAATAAAAATTTCCTGTCTTCATTTTAAGTTCTAAGCATCAAATTAAAAATTTCCTATTGTCATTATTTTTAGATTTAAGCTTTAAAATGTCAATGAAAAAAAAAACAAAAAAAAAAAACTGACATGAACATATCGTTTACAAATGAGGATCTATGAATCTGTTTTGATGCTAATACATAGCAGATACTTGTCTGCCTGTATCATCACTGCTAGTAAATATTTATGCGTAAAGCAATAATGTTTCTTGAATGCAAAAACTCAAATATTCTCATGAATTCTAAACTATGAAACATTTTTAACAAAATATTTTTAATGAACATGCACGTCAGAGAAAATATAGTAAAAATAAATATAACAAAAGCAAATAATAACAAAGTCCGATTTAAGTACTATAAATTTTTGTTTCGTACTCTAAGGGCTCATATGCCCAAGTGCTTTTTTTTTTTTTTGTAACCTGAAAAGTATATTAAAAATAGAAAACATTCACATTTGCATTAATACTTTAGTGGGCCCTGTGTTTTCCAAAGCCAGCTACTATTGGATTTAATCAGCACAAGTACCGTATTTTTGATTTGTTATAGTGAAGTTGATAATTAGTTAAAATAACCTGGGGATTTCTGTACTTTTTGCGTTTTTGGCTACAATAAACAATGACTTGGAGCATATTAAGAACGTAAAATACAGAATTGAATATATTCACGTGAGCCTAAACACTGTGCATCTAAAAATCGGTTCAGACTTTGTGCCAATACATACTAAAAAGGCATTAATGCAATAATTAATTACCAGCAAAAAACAAGTAAATATTAATGTAAGAGCTTCTATAATTAATTACCAACAAAAAACAAGTAAATATTAATGTAAGAGCTTCTATTATTATAAAAATTTTAATGTAATTTTGAAGATCTCAATATCTTCTGTCTTGAATATTTATAAAATCAAAAAATTGGCCACATTATGACCTATTTGCATAGGTTTTTAAGTAGGTTTTAATAACATGTATTTAAATTTCCATATTTGGTGGATGGGAGGCAGATTTTCTACGCAAATCTTTATTTTTTCAAATTTTGCGTGAAGGTGCCATAAGTATTCTCTGTGAATAAGTCATATTTTATTTGTCCTTTCATAACTAAATGCCTAAAAAAAAAAAATCACACATTTGTTTATTCATATGTAAGGTTGTCAACATATTAGTAAGATTCTTCTTATGATTTATGAATACCAATTGTATGACTTCCTTTTTTTCTTAATAAATGTTCAGATGGCAGTAAATACATTTTAGTAGGATCCAGCATTTGTTTAGCGCAAAGTGTGGCCATAGCAATGATGAAAGAGTTTCTGTCACTGGTCACCAAGGCTTGAACACAATATTCCGAGATGATTTCTCAAACTCATGGATGTCTAAAGGAGAGCTAAGAAAGTCCTGTCCTAAATACAGACTATGACCTTGGAGTTGTTCTTGGATAGAGGCCTTGTAATCCAGCTTCACATCACTATAATCTTCCATGGAAGTGCATGGACTAGGGCAGGGCACCTTCACCTCTTCTGAGTCCATGTTGTAGGGCTTTGCCCCTTCCTCTGCAGGATGATCTCGGTTTTTGGCTTGCCTTTTCATTTTGTAGCGGTGGTTCTGGAACCAAATTTTCACCTGGTTGGGTGTAAGATGGATATGTTTTGCTAGCTGTTCTCTCTCGGGGGCTGTAAGATATTTCTGCTGCTCAAATCTTTTCTCTAGCTCATACACTTGGGCCTGGGAAAAAAGGACCCTCCTTTTTCTCTTGGATGTATGCTGAAGGTACAGAGAGGTTTTGGCTCCTTCACTGATGTATCCCAAACAGCCAGAAGGGGGTACATTAAATCCTGATGGTGTAATTATCCTGGAAACTGAAGGGTAAACAATATTATGTTACAAAATGGTTATCAATTTCATATTTTCATTTGAGGATAGAACATACTCCTATACAATATGCAATAATCAAAAAAAAATATATACATAGTAAATTTCAGAACCAGGTCAGTAAAATAGTTTCAGAGGTTATCAGTAGAATTTAGGATTGTTTTAGGGGAAGAGGAGATATGAATCTATTCAATTTAACAGTAGTAACTCCTACGAATCAGGTACTCAGGTTATTTTTTTGTTGTGATCTACTTGGTGATGCTTCTAGGGTATAATTAAAAAATTAACAAAATAGTGAATTCTGAAAACTGTATACAGCTACTTAATGGTAGTAATAATTAAATAGTATTTATTTAAATTTATTTTGTACTATTTTTTTTATTTTACATGCCTTTAAAAAAAAAAATGTCCTCCACATTTAACTGTAGGCCAAGCTGCCCAGCAAAACTGACAGTGACTGGGGTACAGGAAACTCAGAACACTGCCAGAGGAGCTTCTTCAGTTGCAGCAAAAATAAAAACATGATGGACAGCATATTCTGCATGTAAAGGCAGCAAGTGCAGCTAATAGCATTAATAAATAAAATAAATAAAAAAAAAACAAAATGAAAGAAAAAAAAATAATATTTTGAATACTAGTATTTCAAAATGTATACCTATACAGAATACAATATTTTGTTGCGATGGATTAATAAGTAACTACATTTTTGTTACATACTTCATGCAAGCAAATATTAACTTGATTTTTAGGAATACAAATAAAATAGATGAAATAAACCCACAAAAACCAACCCTATTCATGTCACTATTAACTCTAATATAGTGTTTGCCTTACAAAATGCTACAGAATGAGCACATACTTATTTTTTTTAATCCCGCAATGATATCTATACAATTTCTTACCCTGCAGTAATCACTATTATTATCATAATTGCCATAGACATATCCTTCTGTTCTGTACACAATATTATATGTTATTATAGATAATTAACTTTATATGTATTGAAAAAAAATTGCGGCTTGTATTTTTTTTTTTTGGCTTGGCTGTTTTTTAGTACAGCGATATAGACAGAAAATAGACCGTAGGATGGGAATCACTGAAATCTTCAGTCAAATATTGGAGTAAGGGCTGAGATAAGATAAGATCTTCAATAAGGTTATTTTGTTAAGTAAATATCTATTGGGCAGCTACAATTGAGTCTAAAAAATAGAAATCCACACAGAGATAAAGAAGCATTTGCCTCAAAAATAAATATGTTCTTGTCTATGTTTTCTTGGTTATCTTTATGTATAATATAATAGGTAAATATAAATACAATGGTGAAATGCTTTACTATTAAAGACGTTTAGATTAAAACCTGACTTTTAGACCCCATGGCAAACTCTTGACCACAATGCAGTGATTTCAGCGACCCTGACTGCCAACTCAGACAATATTCTAATTACCGCAGCTGTTACCGACCCAGGCTTATAAATAGTTGTCATTTTTTGGATCATTGAAAATGGTGTAGGCAAAAAATTGTCATAAATTAAAACGAAGCAGAAATGTCATATTTTAAATCTTGGTGAATGGATATAATCAATCTGCTAGTGTCAATTACTTTTTTCATATTTTAAAAAACCCCAAGGAAATATTGTTATAGTTTTTGGTTGAGCATTATCATGTTATTTTTTAATTGATTGTTGTAACAGTCTGCTGCTTTGAGATATAATGAATAAATAATGAGTGAAAATCTTCAAATGATTAAGTAGTTAATTAATTACTATTAAATTATCTACAAATTATTTATTCTGCTAGTGTCAGTTAACTTTTCATATTTTAATAAAACCCAAGGAAATATTGTTAGATTTTTTGGTTAAACATTATAATGTTGCTATTTTGTTTTTTGATTGTTATAACAGTCTGTTGCTTTGAGATATAATAAATAAATAAAGAGTGAAAATCTTCAAATGATAAAGTAGTTAAATAATTAATTATTATTATTCAATTATCTACAAATTATTAATAAATGTGTAAAATAATTGATTTACATAAATTATGTACTAAAATTATATACGGTAGATACAAACAACATAACTTTGTGCAATACACTATGACTTACTTCCAGTTATTGTAAATATGAGGCATGTTATCTACTTACATGAAGAATAGTGCAAGTCCTGACTGTGTCCATACCATTCCGCACCCCTTATGTTTTCCTGATATGTTGGAAGATCTCCCGAACTGTTGTAACCCCCTGGGCAACAAGTTCTGATCGGGTTTTGAGTAAGACAGTGGGTCATGGTGAATCCAGGGGACCCCATGGATGGTTGAAGGCAAGACTGGTGAGACACCTGTACTAGAGGTCCATAACCTTCTAGACAAGAGTCTAGGGAAAAAGCTTTGAGGTCCTCCATGCAAGCTGCTGTTTTGGGTTGCAACACTAAGCCCAAGAAAGAAGAAAATATGCAACCGACGGATGTCTCTGTAAGGTTGGAGGTAACTTCAACTACAAGCACTGCTCCTGTGCATATATCTTATCAAGGGTATATGGGCCAGGGAACACCTGAAAGGAGAGGGACAAGTGACAGAAAGGGAGGAGCCTCCTCCAGAACAATGGTGTTAATAGAATGTGAAGTGTCTCTTAATCACTCAGAGGGGGGATACAAAGGGGCTTAATGTGTTTCTAACAATGAGAGTAAAAGCAATAGATTATCAATGTCTAAATGGTACTGTTGTACAATAACTTTACCCAAAGTACACAATCTGATGCCCATGTATAACGACTTTACTTTAAAACAGCAAAATCCAGGTAGTCTTTTTATTGGTTTTACAAATGATGTAGTACATGACATAGTACTATGAATGGTTTGACTAATCTAGTATTGACTTTATTCATAAGAATCTATAACAAAGGAAGATCCCACCATTTGAAAGAGCAAAATCTTATTAATGGTAAAAACGCACAAATGCTGAAAAATAATGAACTGTATGTGATAGAAAGATTGATATTGAAATTAAACATTTGCTTAAGAAGGCTGGTAAATAAGGCTCCATTCACACTTGTACAACTCCAAAGTTGCGCCGACTTTGAAGTGCAACTTTGGTGCAACTTTGATGCAACTTTGACGCGACTTTGGATGGGTGCAACTTGGATACGACTTTGACTTTGACCAGTGATAATGGACAACTGTTGCACACAAGTTGCATTGTATAACATTCAGGTACGACTTTCATGCAACTTCTGAGGATTAACATTGAAGTCTATGGCCCTCAAGTTGCATGAAATTCAGACCAAAGTAGTGCATGAACTACTTTGAAGTTGCTGCAACTTTAGGTGTTGCATATATAAATGATTATCATTGGAAAACATGGGGAATGACTTGTCATGCTACTTTGATGTCCAAAGGTGCATGACAAGTTGCACAAGTGTGAATGGAGCCTAAGACAGAGCCCCAGATGCCTCTTTTTCTCCCTTCAGCCACCAGGCAGATTGAAAAAAAAAATTACCGAATTCCCCCATCCACACAAACAAGATGGATAGAGAAATCCTCCCTGCTGTGCCATTGTATTTTGACAGTGAGTCTCCACCACTGTCAGAATAAACTGATGACAAACGTTTTACAACAGTCCTGTTCGACAGAATTCGATTTTTAGATCGACTTCTGTTGAGTGGAAAGGGCCATAGATGGATCAAAATTCGGCCCGTCCTTGCTGAACTGGCTGAATTTTGATCCATCTATGGGAAGCTTAAAAGTATACATATATAAATATATTTATTGAAGAAGATTCTAATTATTTCAGATGTCTATTTGTTTGTCTATGTGCATGTAATACTTGATAATATAAATCAATATAAATATTTTAAGTTTGCATGCAGTCATGCCAATAATTATGTAAAGAGCCCTGCCCTCCACACATATGAATGCAAATACCCATGTAGGGCACATTCGTGTACGTAAACTAAGAAGAGTTAACCTAGAGCCATTATTAACCACCTCCCGTCCGTGCTATAGCCGAAAGACGGCTACAGCGCGGACCTAATTTACCGGGAGGGCGTCCATAGATGTGCTCCCATGCTCGAGCGGCATATGCGCCCCCTGTAGGGCGTGCACTGTGATCAGCAAGTATATGAGACTCGGCTGATCACAGATCGGAGTAAGGGGTCGATCCCGACCCCTTACCGCGTGATCAGCTGTCAGGCAATGTCAGCTGATCATGTGATGTAAACAAAGCCGGCGCTGGTAGCGTGAGGAGAAAAAAAAAAGCAGATCAACGGCGGCTGTGAGAGGCACATCAGTCCAGATCGTGGAGAGCCTCCGCAGAGTGTCCACCAGCACCACCTACCAGTGCCCACCAGCGCCACCTACCAGTGCCCACAGTACCACCCATCAGTGCCCACAGTGTCACCTATCAGTGTCCTTAGTTTCACCTATCAGTGCCCACAGTGCCACCTATAAATGTCAGCAATCGGTGCCTCATCACCAGTGCTGCCTATCAATACCACCTACCAGTGCCCATCAGTGCCACCTACCAGTGCCCATCAGTGCCACCCATCAATGCCACCCATCAGTGCCACTCATCAATGCCACCCATCAGTGCCACCCATCAGGGCCGTCTTATCAGTGCCCATCAGTGCCACCTTATCTGTGCCTATCAGTGTCACCTTATCTGTGCCTATCAGTGCAGACCATCAGTGCCCATCAGTCCTCCCATCAGTGCCCATCAGTCCTCCCATCAGTGCCCATCAGTGCAGCCCATCAGTGCCCATCAGTCCTCCCATCAGTGTCCATCAGTGCAGCCTCATTAGTGAATATCAACGATGGAGAAAAATTACCCATATGCAAAATGTTATAACAAACTACGAACCACGCAATTGCCATTCAAAGTATGACCACGCTGAAAGCTAAAAATTGGTCTGGGCATAAGGGGGGTTAAAGTGCCCAGTAAGCAAGAGGTTAAGGCCTCATGCACACTGGACATTGTTAAAGCATCTCCTAGGATCGTCTAATTTTTTTTTTAAATGCGCCTAAACGCTAGGCATGTTTGGCACTTCAGCATTTATTCAATTCAATAGCCAGAATAAATTGAAAATTCTGGCCAATTAAATAAATAAACGCCTAAACGCTGCTAAATTCTGCCAAACTGGTTGGAAAAAACACAACTTAGGTGAGTTTTTAACATTGATTTTCTCCTGTCAGGAGAATCAGCGTTTACAATAAACCAGTGTGCATAAGGCCTTACCCTGAACTGATAAAAAGGTTTTCAATTTAACATCTATGAACAATTTTGGGTATCCTGGTTTGTTGGTGTTTCTTGGGTACTTGCAATTTCTATTAAGTATTTATTTTTTTTACTTTATATTCTACAAAAAAAAATAGTTTTTAGTGTGTTTATGTGTGCTAAAATTTTAATTGAGTGTATTTTATCCACTTAGTTTATACACTCAAATTACTTTATGAACTTAAATAAATTTTTGCACACAAACACAAATTTTAATTTGTAATCAGTTGCACTAATATCATGTGACATATTAGCACAGATGTTTATAATTTAAAGTGGAGTTCCACCCACTTTTACAACTCTTCAGCATCCCTCACTAAACTGCGCACTGTAAACAAATTGGATATTTTTAATTTTTTTTTCTCAGCACCTACTGTATATCTGCTGTATTCATTTTTCACTTCCTCCTCCCTGGCCGCGGCCCATCACATCATTTCCTGTTTGCAATGCCTTCTGGGAAGGGGCGGCAACTTCCTCTGAAACTGCCGTTGCTATGGAAACCTGACCTGAAACCTATTACACTGCTTGTGCTGCACTGAGCACGTGGGGCGTCAACTTCCTCTAAAACTGCCGTTGCTATGGAAACCTGACCTGAAACCTATTACACTGCTTGTGCTGCACTGAGCATGTGCGAGATCTGCAAGGATGAGATCCAGGAAGAAATACAGTCTGGCTTCAGATGCCCACACTTAAGATGGCCACGGCCTGCTGTAAGTTTATAAAATAACTAACTACTGCTATAAACTAACAAAACAGACCTTAGTTTACAGACTAACTTTACTAGAATACATTAAGCTTGTGTATTATAGGGGTATTTTTATTTAAAAAGTATAATTTCGGCCGGAACACCACTTTAATAAATTTGCACTGAAATGCAAATTTATAAAATGATAAATTTAAAGTGGAACTTTGCCCAAAACAGTTTGATAACAATTAAAGTGGAACTTAATAATTTTTTCAACTTTCCATCTATTAAATCTTGTGCCGTTGTTTTAATTTTGGATAGTAAAACATTTTTTTTTCTGCTAGAAAATACCTTATACAGCCCACTTCCTGTTTCTTGTCTGGTAATAAGCCTAGGCTTATGACATTATGCACAGCTCTCTCTCTCTCTCACTCTCCTGAGAGTCTGCCAGGAAGAGGGGGAGGGGCGGGGTGAGTCATGAGTGCCAATGAGAGCTGCAGGGCTGCAGAGCTGGAGGTGTGTCTCTATTTGTCTGTGTAAATCCAGGAAGTGAACAGGCAGCAGCTTCAGCTGCCCACAGTTAAAATGGTTGCAGCCAGACTCAGTGGAGGTAGATTTCTGCAGCATATTTGGCAAGTACAAAACCACAGTATATATAAAAGAATATGCAAAGTAGTTAGAGGGAAGCTTCAGAATGGCAAAGATATTTGTATTACAAATTATGTGAGCAGACTGCAGTTCCTCTTTAATGTTCTTTAAAGTGGAATTTAAGTCAGAAAATTAAGTCCTGCTAGATCATATCAGGCCGGCCCCTTCTGCAGGTATATGTAAAGCATTAATAATAAGTGCCTACTGTTTAATATCCAGTAATACACTGTCTCTTCCTGCTCTGCACATGCTCAGTAGCTCTCCACTCTACTTTCTACTAGGCACTGTCAAATTTGTAGAGGCCAATCTCCTGACAGTCCCAAAGCGGAATTAACCACTTGCTGACTGCGCTATAGTCGAATGACAGCATTGTCGTCCAGTCCCGGGAGGGCGTCTATTGACATGCTCTCAGAACTGTGCTGCACATCTGCTGCGCAACGCACCTGTGTTTTTTGTGATCGCTGTGTCCTTGGGACACAGATGATCACAGATCGGGGCAAAGAGCCAATCACAACGGCTCTTTACCATGTGATTAGCTGTGTCCAGTCACAGCCCATCACGATGTGAACACACTTGCCAGTTATCAGAATTATTTTCCTCACGCTGTCACAGTGTGGGGGGGAGGAGAGAGCTGGTAACCGGTAAGTGTGAAAGGGCGACATCTACACTGATAATCAGGGCATTGATCATGCCCATCAATGCTGCCTATCTGTGCCAATCAGTGCCCATCAGTGCTACCAATTAGTGCCTATCAGTTTTGCCAATCAGTGTCTCCTCATCAGTGCCACCTATCTGTGCCCATCAGTGTCGTCTATCAGTGTCCTTCAGTGCTGCCTTTCAGTGTCACCTATCAGTGCCGCCTATCAGTGCCCATCAGTGCAGCCTCAGCAGTGCCTCCTCATCAGTGCCCACCAGTGCCACCTCATCAGTGCCCATCAGTGCAGCCTATCAGTGCCCATCAGTGCTGCCTATCAGTGCCCATCATTGCCACCCCATCAGTGCAGCCTATCAATGCCCATCAGTGCCCATCAGTGCCGCTTCATCAAAGCGCATCAGTGCAGCCTATCAGTGTTTGGTATTGGTACCCATCAGTGCAGCTTCATCAGTGCACATCAGTGAGGGAAAAAGATTAACTGTTTGCAAAAAAATTTCATAGAAACTGAAAAAAACTTTTTTTTCCCAAAATGTTTGGTCTTTTTTTAGTTTGTTTAGCAAAGATAAAAAAAAACCCAGTGGTGATTAAATACCACCAAAAGAAAGCTCTATTTGTGTGAAAAAAAATTACATAAATTTCATATGGATACAGTGCTCCATGACCCATATTAACCCTCCTATCCTTTACAGCCACGGAAGCTGCTTCTGTTTGATCTGCAACTGCCATGGCGCTGCACATGTGATCAGTTATTATGAAATTGGATGGTTTGACAGTTTGGTTGAGGATACAAGCAAATGTGGCAGTTAGCAATCCCGGCATTCCAGGAATGTAACTGTTTTTTGAAACTAGTAAAGGTAAGGTAAGGGAGGCTTTGGGACTTCAAATATACCCCTGATGTCACCTATGTATGATTCAACAGAACATATGAACTAATAAAAAACACAATTTTATTAACCGCTTCAGCCCTGGAAGATCTTACCCCCTTTCTGACAAAGACACTTTCTGAGTTTTAACGGACAATTGCGCAATTGTGCGACGTTGCACCCTAACAATATTGACGTCCTTTTTTCCCACAAATAGAGCTTTCTTTTGGTGGTATTTGATCACCTCTGCGGTTTTTTATTTTTTGCGCTATAAACAAAAAAAGAGCCACAATTTTGAAACACATTGAGTCCGCCTGACCCAAGGGCATGAGAGCACTGCACCTGCGCTGGCCGATGTACACTGGCGGCGATTCGCGCAGGGGAGCCAACCTGCGGTAGTACCACTCTATTCCCTGATCACGCATACAGAGGTGCCCATTACAGTACATTGGTTTTGCAATTGGTTGATTTGTGTGATAAGCAAGATACAATGTATAATACATATTCAGTCTAAACATTGAAAAAGTCTCACACATGTGGTATCGCTCTGTGTGTGAGCAATATCTTATTAAATTGCCAACTGTGTGTAAAAAATTTAATTTTAATTTTCTTTCCACATTTTTCAAAGACTTGTGGCAATAAAATGAAGTCTTCAAAAGACTCACCATGCCTCTTAACTGCCTCAATACAGGGCACTTACACCCCCTTCCTGCCCAAGCCATTTTTCAGTTTTCAGCGCTGTCACACTTTGAATGACAATTGCGCGGTCATGTTACACTGCACCTTAATTAAATTTTTTGCATTTTTTTCCCCACAAATAGAGCTTTCTTTTGGTGGTATTTGATCACCTCTGCGGTTTTTATTTATTGCGCTATAAACAAAAGAAGAGGGACAATTTTGAAAAAACACAATATTTTTTACTTTTTGCTATAATAAATATCCATTTTTTTTTTTTTTTTAACAAATTTTTTCCTCAGTTTAGGCCGATATGTATTCTTCTACATATTTTTGGTAAAAAAAAATTGCGATAAGCGTATATTGATTGGTTTGCGCAAAAGTTATAGCGTCTACAAAATATGGGATAGATTTATAGCATTTTTATTATTTATTTATTTTTTACTAGTAATGGCGGCGATCTGCAATTTTTATTGTGACTACGATATTGCGGCGGACACATCGGACACTTTTGACACATTTTTGGGACCATTCACATTTATACAGCGATCAATGCTATAAAATTGCATTGATTACTGTGTAAATGTGACTGGCAGGGAAGGGGTTAACACTAGGGGGCGCTCGAGGGGTTAATGTATGACCTAAGGAGGTGATTCTAACTGTGGGGGGAGGGGACTGACTGGGGGAGGTGACCGATCGGTGTCCCTATGTACAAGGGACACACCATCGGTCTCCTCTCCTCTCTGACAGGACGTGGATCTGTGTTTACATTCACAGATCCACGCTCCTGCTCTGTTACCCGGCAATCGCGGGTGCCCGGCGGACATCGCGGCCGCCGGGCACGCGCACCGGGTCCCGAGTGACGCAGCGGGCGCGCGCGCGCGCCGCCGGCGGCGCGCGCGCGCCCCCTAGTGGCTCGGGAGTGCGAGGACGTCATATGACGCCCACTCAGAACAATAGGCTTACCGTCCGGCCATCATATGACAGTGGGCGGTAGGCTAGTGGTTAAACAAATATCTTGGGGTGTTAACGCTACAAAATGGGGTTATTTTGTGGGTGTTTCCACTGTCATGGTGCTCCATGGTCTCCAAAAATGTGGTAGGTAGTAAGGAACTTACTTGCGTAATTTATGCCCCTAGAGAACCTAAAGGTGCTACTTGGATTTTGGGCCCCTCGGTGTGGCTAGCCTGTGAAAAAGCCTTACACATGTGACATTGCCAAACTCAGGAGTAGCAGAATGTGTTTTGAGGTGTATTTCTAAGTATGCCTATGATCTGTATTAGAAATATCTTATTTGACAATTTTGTGTTAAATAATTTTCATTTTCTTTCCTGCATTTTCCAAAAACTTGTGGCAAAAATGACATTTTCAAAAGACCCACTATGCCTTTTAGAGAATACCTTGGAGTGTTTCCAAAATGGGGTCATTTTGTGGGTGTTTCTCCTGTCCTCGGCCTCCAAAATTGTGCTCCAGAGCCTCCAAAAATGTGATAGGATGTCAGGAAATTAGATGCATAATTTACTGTATGCCCCCAGAATACCTAAAGTTGCTTCTTGGGGTTTGGGCCCCTCTATGCTTTAAGGCTGTGAAAAAGTCTCACACATATGTTATCCCCATACTCAGGAGGAGTAGCAGAATGTGTTTTGGGGTGTAATTGTAAATATGCCTGTGCTGTGTGATAGCAATAACTTGATAACATGACAACCTTGTGAAAAAACGCATTTTATTTAATTTCTTAATTTTCCAAAAAAATACAATTCATTGTTGGCGCTAAAATGCCAGGACAGTACAAATACCACCACTCCTTCTTGGAAAGAAGACAATCCAAGGTACCTCTTATTAAATACCTTGGACTGTCTACTTTCCAAGAAGGAGTGTGGGTAATTGTATTGCCCTGGCATTTTAGCGCCTCATGAAATTAGATATTCAGTCATTACATCAGGACTGATCAATTTAAAAAGATACAGTATCTCACAAAAGTGAGTACACCCCTCACATCTTTGTAAAAATTTTATTATATCTTTTCATGTGACAACACTGAAGAAATGAAATTTTGCTAAAATGTAAAGTAGTGAATGTACTGCTTGTATAGTGTACACTTGCTGTCCCCTCAAAATAACTCAACACACGGCCATTAATGTCTAAACCACTGGCAACAAAAGCACACCTCTAAGTGAAAATGTCCAAATTGGGCCCAATTAGCCACTTTCCCTCCCCGGTGTCATGTGACTTGTTAGTGTTATAAGATCTCAGGTGTCAATGGGGAGAAGGTGTCTTAAATTTGGTGTAATCGCTCTCACTCTCTCATACTGGTCACTGGAAGTTCAACATGGCACCTCATGCAAAGAACTCTCTGAGGATCTAAAAAAAAAAAGTATTGTTGCTCTACATAAAGATTGCCTAGGCTATAAGAAGATTGCCAAGACCCTGAAACTGAGCTGCAGCATGGTGGCCAAGACCATACAGCGGTTTAACAGGACAGGTTCCAATCAGAACAGGCTTCGCCATGGTCAACCAAAGAAGTTTAGTGCCCATGCTCAGTGTCATACCCAGAGGTTGTCTTTGGGAAATAGATGTATAAGTGCTGCCGGCATTGCTGCAGAGGTTGGAGGGGGTCAGCCTGTCAGTGCGCAGACCATATACCGCACACTGCATCAAATTGGTCTGCATGGCTGTTGTCCCAGAAGGAATCCTCTTCTAAAGATGATGCACAAGAAAGCCTGCAAACAGTTTGCTGAAGACAAGCAGACTAAGGACATGGATTACTGGAACCATGTCCTGTGGTCTGATGAGACCAAGATAAACTTATTTGGTTCAGATAATGTCAAGCGTATGTGGCGGCAACCAGGTGAGGAGTACAAAGACAAGTGTGTCTGGCCTACAATCAAGCACGGTGGTAGGAGTGTCATGGTCTGGGGCTGCATGAGTGCTGCCGGCACTGGGGAGCTACAGTTCATTGAGGGAACCATGAATGCCAACATGTACTGTGACATACTGAAGCAGAGCATGATCCCCTCTCTTCGGAGACTGGGCCGCAGGGCAATATTCCAACATGATAACGACCCCAAACACACCTCCAAGACGACCACTGCCTTACTAAAGAAGCGGAGGGTAAAGGTGATGGACTGGCCAAGCATGTCTCCAGAACTAAACCCTATTAAGCATCTGTGGGGCATCCTCAAACAGAAGGTGGAGGAGCGCAAGGTCTCTAACATCCACCAGCTCTGTGATGTCGTCAAATAGGAGTGGAAGAGGACTCCAGTGGCAACCTGTGAAGCTCTGGTGAACTCAATGCCCAAGAGGGTTAAGGCAGTGCTGGAAAATAATTGTGGCTACACAAAATATTGACACTTTGGGCCCAATTTAGACATTTTTACTTAGGGATAAAAAAAAAAAAAAGTGGATCAATTATAACCGTTTGACAACCCTGAATTATCTTTTAATTTGAAATCTCTGTTTAAGCAATGCAAGTAGTATAGTTGTCATCACAACAACCCAGTTTCAATGATACTACACTTTACTGAGATTTTATACTTAGCTCAGCAGCACCATTCAGTGGTCATCACAGCAAAACACATTACTGTAAATGTTAAATAGAAAATATAATGGTCATGTTCAATTCTGTTTTTTTTTTTTTTTTTTTTTCAGTTCTCCAGATGGGCATCGTTTTATTACTTATTTGTATAAGATCGTAATTTTTACAAATGAAGGTTTGTTGCAGGACTTCCATGACACATTGTATGCTTTTGTGTTACAATATTTTTTATTAAAAAGAAAAAAATATAATACATAAGCAAGTATATATAGATATGTTTTATAAAATAAAATCAATGAATATACAATTAAATATATAGGGAATAGTCAACAACAATACAAAAAAATACAAAAATGACAAAAGAAAAAGAAGGAGAAAGGGAGGAAAAAGAGAAGAATTAAAGAAGAGTAGAAGAAAATGTGGAATAAGATATGCTGGATTAGAGCCCTTGCACACTGGGGCGGGGGGTGGCGTCGGCGGTAAAACGCCGCTATTATTAGCAGGGTTTTACCGTCGGTATGCGGCCGCTAGTGGGGCGGTTTTACCCCCGCTAGCGGCCGAGAAAGGGTTAAATAACACCGCAAAGCGCCTCTGCAGAGGCGCTTTGCCGGCAGTATAGCCGCGCCGTCCCATTGATTTCAATGGGCAGGAGCGGTAAAGGAGCGGTATACACACCGCTCCTTCACCGCTCCGAAGATGCTGCTGGCAGGACTTTTTTTACCGTCCTGCCAGCGCATCGCTCCAGTGTGCAAGCCCTCGGGGCTTTCACACTGGAATGAAAGCAGCGGCACTTTCGGGGCGGTTTGCAGGCGCTATTATTAGCGCAATAGCGCCTGCAAACCGCCCCAGTGTGCAAGGGCTCTTAGTGTAAATATAAATGAAACTCCGCGCCAAATTATACAAAAACTGAAATAATTATTAAATAAAAAACTGCTGCTCCCCTGAAAGAAGTGATGCACTCCTAACGATTGTGAAAAGAGAGTGGGGGTAGGGGGTGCTATGATCATTGTCTGGTAAATATACTAAACCAAACAGTGTAGTGAGAAGTTCTAAACTAAAATACAGTCATTGTGACACAAATAAAGTGTAGTTGCAAATTGTCCACCTGGACATAAAAATCAATAAAGTCCATCTATGTGACAAAAAATGATAAAAAAAATTGTGAATTAGTGAAAAATCATTCATAGAAATCCACAGACAGCAAAGAACAAATCTTCCAAATGTAGTGATGTCTTCCGACAAAAGCTAAATAGTCCTTCACCAGAAAATTAGACAAATCGACACCCGATGTGAATGGATAAGTGATCTGCTTACCAGATCTATTTGACCTCTTTCCTAGAAAAGATAGTCAAATAGTGCTTTTGCAGGATTGTGCCTGCTCACGTATGTCGGACTGGTAGTGATAAGAACCTTCCTCCTCATGGGTACAGGCAGGATATTTAGAGAGAGCAAAAGACTTCCATAGCATAATACCGTTTATTAAATAAAATCAGATAATAAAAATTGGCCAAATGGCTCCTTACATTTAAAAGTGCCTATCCCAGCACTGGGGCTGCTGGCTTCTCATAGAGAGTGGTATATGGATTCACCTCTGCGTCCACCTCCGTGGATGGCGCGCGTTCCACCGGTTCGCACTGACAACCAGCTGCACCGGAAGTGGCGTAGGCAAGAAAGAAAAACGTGACCAGGTACCGCCTCGGCGTACGTTTTGTTGTTTACGTCCTCAGGAAGTGTGTCTACCCCCACAAGATATGCTGGATGTTATATAAATGGTGGATGTAACCTTATAATTTTAGAGAGAAAGCAAAGAATTACCAATAGTTATGCCCCGTACACACGATCGGACATTGATCGGACATTCCGACAACAAAATCCATGGATTTTGTCTGACAGATGTTGGCTCAAACTTGTTTTGCGTACACACGGTCGCACAAAGTTGTCAGAATTTCCGCTCGCTAAGAACGCGGTGACGTACACCACGTACGACGAGACTAGAAAAGGCCAGTTCAGAACCAAGCGCGGCACCCTTTGGGCTCCTTTTGCTAATCTCGTGTTAGTAAAAGTTTGGTGAGAGACGATTCACGCTTTTTCAGACTCGTGGTTTTCAGATCGTTTTCTGCTGTTCAGTTTGTGCTTGTGGGTTTGTATCTGCTCTTCCGTGCATGCAGCAAGCTATGCGTGACTCAGTCATTGTGTTCTTGTTTGTTCGTTACTGTTTTTCAGGTCGCTCTTCACAGGCCTTGCTGTTCATCAGTGTGTTCTGTTACTTCGTTCTGAGCAGCCGACCGTTTTCTAGCCATTTTGCGTAAACGTACTCCTCGTAGAGTTTGTGCTGTGCGGGGGCTTGGTGTTGGGGTCCTCACCTTGACACAAGTCCAGTCCATGAACAGGGTGGGGAGGAGTTCATGGACCAAGAATTGGTTGCTTCAGCATGACCAATTCTGTCATATGCCTTTGCTCCGTGAGATCCGTGAGAATAATCCTGATGATTTCAGGAACTTTCCCTGGATGACGGACCCCGTATTTCACCGTTTGTTGGCTTTGCTGACCCCCTATATCAGCAGGCAGGATACCTGCATGAGGCAAGCCATCACTCTGGAGCAGAGGCTCGTCGCCACCCTGCGGTACTTGGTGACGGGGAGAAGCCTGCAGGACTTGAAGTTCTCAACATGCATCTCCCCCCAGGCTCTGGGGATCATTATCCCAGAGACCTGTTCTGCCATCATCCAGGTCCTGCAGAAGGAGTATATTAAGGTAAGATTTTTATCCTTTAATATCACATTTTATTGTATATAATGTTTGCTAATATATTGTATTTCTTTCCTCATTTCCTAATTACCATGATTGTAATATGCTGTGAATGTCCCCTATATGCCCTATATGCACCTCATGTAGTCACTTAACAATGTATTTTATCAGCTCCATAGTAGTGCTTTACCCCAAACACATCTAAAATGTTTTGAAAAGTGATTGGTGCTTCAAATTCAGGTAGAGTGCCAGAGGCTTTTTTTTGGGGGGTCCCCAAATCATTTTGAACCCTCCCTCCCCCCAACTGCTAAGTCAGCTGATACCAATTCTCTATCTATCCTCAATCATCTATCTGCTGACTTTGCCAAACCCATACACACTATACCCATCTCTTCTGTGCTCAGATTTATGGATGAATTCCCCAAAGCATGTAGTGCAAGGGCCTGCCTGTATACTTTCAAACGGTACTGTTTAAAGTTTGGGTATCCTATTATTATCTTGATAGGTAATAGCAGAATGTCCAAATGTGCTAAAATGTGTACAGTGTGTATTTATATCTTTGTATTATGACACTTCTTACCTGTCCAGTGGGCTGTCAATAGTGTAACTAAGGAGGGTCTGTTCAAAGTAATACACATTATATAGGCATTCATCTCTCAATGAAGTGGAGAGGGTTACCTGTCCAAGAGTCCCCCCCGTATAATGTTAGAAATGGCCCATGGGGGGGGGGGGGATCTGATAGGTGTACCTTATACTTTGGTCTTTAAAAATTCCCATAAATAAATGGTATCTTGATGTTGGCCAAGAATGTTTGTGTCTAATCTGCTTTCCATGTTTATCTGCAAAAAGACTAATTTTTTTTGTTTTACTCCACAGTTTCCTTCCACGCCACAGGAATGGCAGACTGTGGCCTCCCACTTTGCCCAGCGGTGGGACTTTCCTAACTGCGGAGGGGCAATTGATGGGAAACACGTCCACATCATCCCCCCACCCAACTCGGGGTTGTACTATTATAATTATAAGGGGTTCAATAGTAATGTGATGTTGGCGGTGGTGTCGGCTACTTATGAATTTCTGTATGTGGACGTGGAGAAGAATGGCCGGATGTCCGATGGTGGAGTAATCGCCCAGACAGAGTTCTACAGGCGTCTCCAGAATGGCAGCTTGGACTTGCCACCTCCAGAAGACAATGTGGAAGGACTCCCATTCGTCTTCGTTGCAGATGAAGCTTTTGCGCTGGGGGACCATCTTATGCGGCCATCCCCAATGAGGACCCTCACCCCAGACCAGAGGGTTTTTAATTACCGGCTGGCCAGAGCCAGAAGAGTGGTGGGGAACACGTTTGGAATCATGGCCAGCCGGTTCCGTCTATTTCTTACACACATACATATGGCGGGGTACAAACTGAATCACATTATCCTGGCGTGCTGTGTTCTACACAACCTTTTACAGTAACATTCTGCCAACTATGCTGGCTCAGTTGGGCCTGAGGCCGGAATTCAAAATGAACCAACCCTGACGGCGCTTGAAAGTGGCCGTCCTGGCCTGCCCCCCCTGAGTGCCTGTGATGTCCGGCTAAGATACCTTTAATTCTTTGCGGGTAGGGGGCTATCAATATGCCAGACAATGTGTAAAACCTTTTTCAAATAAATAAAAAAAAAATAAGCAAATCTTTGGTGACATTTACTGATTGTGTTTGTTTTAGCTGACCCTGACAGAAATGTGGTGAGTCCTGAAAATGGTGTGATTGTGTAACCTTACAAAGCACTGTTGGGTGTTATTTACTAAAGGCAAAGACACTTTGCACTACAAGTGCACTTGAAACTGCACTTGTAGTGCAAAGTCGATTTGCCCTTAGGAAATAACACCCATTGTCACAGAAAACAGCAATTAGAGCATCACAAAAGTGTTGTAGCGTTGAGACAATAATCCACACATTCTTGTTTAACAATCTTTTTAATACCTGCACAATCACATGTGCATTTAGAAAAGGTTTTTAAAACAAACCAACATGTTTGTTGTATAACAATTTTTGGGGTCACAATAGAAAAAGTAGAAATGTCCATTTAAGATAAAACAGGCATGTTTAAAACCAACAAGAAAGACACAAATCTTGAACTTACAAAGTTCACATTTGGTAGAACTTGAAGGCAATATCAGACATGAGTATTTACAAACTGTGTTTGATATTGCGTTCAGATGGGGTGAAGTCACCCCTGGAAAAGCCAAATTTTGAAGATGCACACAAATAGCTGAATGTCAACATGTGCTACCTGCCATCACGGGGGATCAAGGGACGTGTTTTGGGGGTGCAACCCCTTCCTCTCAGCTACTTTATTATTGAGGAAGGGGTTGCACCCCCAAAACGCGTCCATTGATCTCCCGTGATGGCAGATAGCACATGTTGACACACTGTGTGCCTCTTCAAAATTTGTCTTTTCTCCAATTTGACAAAAAAATGTACAAAATTGTAGCACACCAAAAAACAAAGGGATTTGGAAGGGTTTTAAACTCTACCCAAAACATCAATGATGTTCTTATTTTTTTGAAGAACATCATTGATGTTTTTCTTGATGTTTTCCAAGTCTCTATTACACCCCATGATCTCCCCGAGCAGGATCTGTGCACTTTCCGAGGTGAAAGGATCTGGATCCACAACATCACGATCACCTAAAAAGATAGAAACCAAAAAAAACATGTATTATAAATATGTCGGCATCCATCTCTTACCTGAGCCTGTGGTCGCAGACACTCACCTGTTGTGGTGCCAATTTCCACCACGTCTTCCTCCTCCTGCTCTGTTTGTCTTGGGTGGATTTCCACTTCTTGCAGAGGTGGGGGTCTCTGGTCTCCTCAGATGAGGGGTGTCCTCCGAGTCTTTTCTCCCCTATGTAAAAAAAAATGGTTTACTTAGCACACAGATATTTGATGGCAGAACTATAAATATGAGACATTGCTTGGAAGTGGGGTACAATTGTCTGTTTTGGCAGAGCTCCAAGATGTAGAATTTTTAGTGTCCTTTGTCAAGCTTCAATACTTTACCTGTTTTGTACAAGCTTCACAGATGAAGACACCCCTATAGTATCCACTGGGTCACCTGTGTGGGACCCCTAACAAAAAGGGTGTTCTTGTGTCCCACACTAGTGCTCCAGCGTCCAGATGTGTAACCAGCTGCTGAGTGTCCTCTCCTTACACAGAATCTAGTTTGCATTTCATTCTAGTAACAAACACATCTACACAACCAAATTAGCTTCAGACAAGTAGGCCCTAAAAAATGAGGGCAAATGCATATGGCCAAAACAATGGTGTTTTCTAGGCCGCACGAAAAATGTTTGATACGAACGAATAATGTGCCCATGAACATGAAAGTTCACATTTAGAAATGGATAACAGTTAAGAAAAGCACATGGAGCAGCACGAACGTAATAAACATAAAAAGAATCGGAACACAGCACAACTACTTACTTTTTTGCAGCACTCTCCGGATCTCTCTGTACTGCTCATGCTCTCTTAATTTGAGGTCCGACCACCGTTTCCTGAGCTGATCTTTCGATCGTCGTACCCCAAAATTCCGGTGCAGGCTCTTGACCACTTTCGCCATGATCTTGGCCTTTCTGACATTGGGGTTGGGGTAAGGTCCCTACTTCATAGTCGGCCTTCTTCAGGATGTCCACCATCTCCAACATCTCCCCAAAGGACATATTTGATGCCTTAAATCGTCTCCTTCTGGATCTAGATGTTTCAGGCTCCGGGCTTTCCTCTTCCTCCTCCTCGTTGCTATAATTAGCACGCACCTGCTGTGTCTCCGCCATGTACTCTTCCCCCACTGCGCCGAATGAAAAGGGGCGGGGAATAGACTAGAAAGAACGTTTGGGGCGGGCGGAGTTACACGCATGTGCAGTGTGTATAAAGCATAACATGCGTGCATAGTACGTACGATCTCTGAGGAAGGAGTATCGGAGGCGCCGATCGTGATAACGAAGGTAAGATCTAAACTTGGGCCTATACTGCTTCTAGATTGAGGCCTACATTGTAACAAGATTAGGAGAGTTTTTCCTGACATTAGGGTTTGTCTCGTGTTGTGTCTTGCAGATAAAATGGATGGCTTCAATGACCACAACTTCCTCCCCCTGTTCATAGATAAATACAGGGAGCTGCCCTGTCTGTGGCAGGTGAAACATCCTGGTGAAGTTGGTGAAGCCGGTGGTCCCCACGGCAAACATCCCCCATTTAAAAACCAAAATTGGTGGCCTGAGGAGCACTTATCTTAGGGAGCGCAAGAAGATCACGGATTCCCAGAGATCCGGAGCTGAAGCAGATGACATTTATGTCCCCAGGCCGTGGTACTATGAGAGACTGCGGTTTCTGTCAGACCAGACTGGAGTCAGGTAATCCCTCTCAACCCTTCCTTCCACTCTTCCTTCCACCCCAGCTGAGGCTTCCGATGTCCAACCTGGGACTTCCAGCCAGGAAGAAGTGGAGGAGCCCAGCTGGAGTCAGGTATAGCATTGTTCTACAGATTTCTGGACAATAAATAAATGATGTTTACTATATGTTATTATTGATCACCCATTGCTGATTTAAGAAAGTGTTTTACATATCAATAGACAGTAGTTGCCAAAAAAAAAATTGGGACAAGAATGAAAAATGCTGGGTTTAGAAAGATAGTCTGTTATATTTGTTAACATTCAATTTGCAACAATCATGAGCTGAAAATTGTGTGTGATTGATGAATAAAAAACTAAAACTATGTCCCTTTTTCATACACAGGAAGACCTGAGCCAGGACGAGGCTGTGGAATGTGCCACACAGGAGGAGGCTGTGGAATGTGGCAGCCAGGAGGAGGCGGGCCCAGTCGTAGCCTGACCGAATTGCAGGTTCCTCCCCTCCGCCTTCCATACAAAAGACCCAGGAAGGGGAGTCACGTTCAGGATTCAGCGCTCAGGCTCATTCAGGAAGCTTCTGCGTCCCTCAGAGCAACCCTCATTCCTGAAGAGGCCTTTGCCTGCATGGCTGCCACCAAACTGCAGGCCATGCAGGAGGGTCAACGCAAGCTATGTGATGACCTTCTGTATAAAGTCCTAAGTAAGGGGGTGAGTGGCTCCTCCTTCTGCTGCCACAACTCCACCACCACAGCCACAGCGTGGAAGGAAGCGTGGAAGGAAGACCAGAGAGTGATGGCCCTGGGTTCAGTCTGGTCTGACAAAAGATGCAGTCTCTTGTATGACCACAGCCTGGGGACACAGATGTCATCTGCTGCTTTCCGGATCTCTGGGACTTCTGGACCAGACTGCATTCCCTTAGATATGGACTCCTCAGGCCACCAATTTTGCTGTAAAAGAATTGATGTGTGCCCTGGGGGCCAAAGGCTTCACCAATTTCTGCTGTTTCTCCAGCGTTGCCTCCCTCTTTGTTTGGTTGTGAGCCCTTAATAAAGGAATTTTTGTTTCAATTATACTCGCCTATGTGTTTTTTCCTTAAAAAAAAACAATTTGTTGGTGAGGAGGCAGGTACATTTCAAAATACAATGTGAAATTAACAAGGGACACCAACACCAAACAATCTCATTGTGTGTTGTGGTAAATTGACACACAAAACACACACAAAAATATTCTGGAGTAAAAACCAAAAAAAAGAAAAAAAAATACAAACCCCCAAAAAAAATTAAACAGCCTTGAAAAAAATTTTTTTAAATTAAAAACAACCAAAAAAAATTGGTCAGATGTGACAAATCAAAATATATTGAGGGAATCCCGATAAAGAATAAAGAAAGAAGTTTGTGAGAAGTCTGTGTGAATATGAGCAGCAAAACTACTTCATTCTTCTCACATTATAAAGATGAACAGAGTGCGCTGTATTAAACTATTTAAAACATTGCAGCGTGACGAAAGTGCTGTATCCATTCCGAACGCTCATTTTACCAGACTGAGCTGTTCCGTCTCGGAATTTCTTCTGAGCATGCGTGGCACTTTGTGCATCGGAACTGGCCACACACGGTCGGAATTGACGGGTTCAGATTTTGTTGTCGGAAAATTTTATAGCCTGCTCTCAAACTTTGTGTGTCGGAAAATCCAATGGAAAATGTCCGATGGAGCCCACACACGGTCGGAATGACAACACGCTCCGATCGCACATTTTCCGTCGGAAAATCCGACCGTGTGTACGGGGCATAAGTGTGTTGGTAAAATTAAGCCATGGAGACCAGATTTGTAAAAATTTAGAATGTTTATCAAGTAGGATAATTTTTCATGAACCATGGTGCCCATAATTCTTTGCTTCACTTCTCTAGCATTCAGAGATGGAGTTCTCCAGGCTTTAGCAACAGTTGCAACCAGGGCAGTCTTTAATATTGATTAGACCAATGGGCAAACATTTTCTTGGGCCCCCCATGCAATTTCGCTCTCCATCTGCTCATACAATAAATAGCAGCTAGACTCAAAATCAGTTTACTGAATCAGATCAGACAGCAATTGCGATTGGTTGCCAGAGGTTACAGTGTATCATTACCGCTCAACGTCTGGCTGCTAGAGGTTACAGCACGCATTATGGCTCACTGATTATTTGCTAGAGGTTACAGCACATGACTTTTGCTTGTTGATTGGTTGCTAGAGATTACTGTACATCAATACTGCTCACTGATTGGATGCTAGAGGTTACTGCACATTATTACTGCTCACTGATTGGTTGCTAGAAGTTACTGCATATACTTACCGCTCACTGATTGGTTGCTAGAAGTTACTGCATATACTTACCGCTCACTGATTGGTTGCTATAGGTTATAGCACATTATCTCCTCACTGCCTGCACACCATTGACTGGGGAGGTGAGGGGACCCATCAATAGACAGAAAACTCTGAGGGATCCTAGGACTCCTGGGATCAGTGGCAATGCTGGGGAGTTGATGGGATTAGTGGCAGTGGTGGGGGGATGGGATTAGTTAGGAGGCAGTACACTGTGGCAAATTCTGAATCTTGTAGAGTAAAGCTGGAAATCTTTGGCAAGTATATAGTGGGGGGATTCTACACTGACCACCAATGTGAGGGGGGATTTACACTGACCACCAATGTGAGGGGGGATTTGCACTGATCACCATGTAATGGGGGATTTTACACCACCCTCCAATATAAAGAGGGATTTCTGTACTGACACTAATGTAATAGGAGCATGTACACCAACCACTAGTGTAAGGAGGAATATACAATGACCCCCATGTAAGGTGACACTTATGCACTGCAGTGACCACCAATGTCAGGCGGGACTTACATTGACCACCAATATAAAGGGGGATTTACACTAACCACCAACGTAAGGGTAATTCTGCACTTGCCACCAATGTGAAGGGGAATGTACACTGATCACCAATGTAATGAACAATTTACACTGACAACCAATGTAATAGGGAATTTTACATCAATAACCAATAAAGGGGGATTTCTACACTGGCCACCAATGTAAGGGGGAATTTACACTCACCACCAACTTAAAGGGGGCTTCTACATGGACCACCAATATAAGGGAGGATTCGAAACTGACCACAAATGCAAGTTTGGATTTTTTTATCAATTACCAATATAAAAGGAGTTTCTACACTAGCCACCGATGTAATGGGGATATACACTGACCACTAATGTAATGGGGATTTACACTGACCACTAATGTAATAGGGATTTACACTGACCACTAATGTAATGGGGATTTACACTGACCACTAATGTAATTTATTTTATTTATTTCAGGTACTTATATAGCGCCATCAATTTACGCAGCGCTTTTACATATACATTGTATATTCACATCAGTCCCTACCCTCAAGGAGCTTACAATCTAAGGTCCCTAACTCACATTCATACATACTAGGGACAATTTAGACAGACACCAATTAACCTGCCAGCATGTCTTTGGAGAGTGGGAGGAAACTGGAGTACCCGGAGGAAACCCACGCAGGCACAGGGAGAACATGCAAACTCCAGGCAGGTAGTGTCATGGTTGGGATTTGAACCAGTGACCCTTCTTACTGCGAAAGTGCTATCCATTACCCCACTGTAATGTAATTGGAACATTCACAGTAACCCCAACCACCAATGTAAGGAGGGATTTACACTGACCACCAATGTAAGGGGACCTTCACACTGGCCACAAGTGGGAATGAAAGGATTGTACGCCAAGCTCCATTGTAATGAGAAGATTTACACTGACCACCAATGTAACTGAGACATTTAGCCTGCGTTCACATTTGTGTGTGTCGGGAACGCATGCAAAATTGCCTTCCTGACACCACAGAAACATGTTCCCCTTTAGCAGATACACAGCAGTGGCATTAATTGTTAATGACACCCTCATGCATCTGCTGAGATGTGCGTATTCACATGCACCAAAATTTAGGGAGCTGTGGCACCATGTTATTTTGAAAAAGGATTCTACCTCCAATTTGCTTACCTTTGCAGAACAGGCCAATGTTAGGCTTAATGACCACAGTTGTAGGCAGGACTTTCAAGCAAGCCCCTTTACCTCCCCAGTGGGCAGCATGATGAATATGAGGTGATGGTGAATATGACCTCAGGGGGCATGATGCACATATTAATGCCGCCTCTATTTACATATCAATGCTGCTGGTCTACGGCTATTTACATATTAATGTAACCGCTATTTACATACCAATGCCAGTTATTTACATGTAAACACAGGGTCTGCAGGTGAGACATCTGTACACGGCAATAAGGCAGCATTAGTAACAGAACTTCACACTGAGATATCGGGACACAGTACGGGACTAAAACTTCAAGGGACAAGGGAATTTCAACTGGGTTAGTTGGCAAGTATGAAGCAGCTGCTTTGGGCACCACAACAATGATGGGGCCCAAGGCAGCTGCCCCCTTTGCCCTGCCTTAAAGATGGCCCTGGTTGCAACTATTAAAGTTTTATTATAGTATTATTAATAGTTGCAACAATTATTGCTAAACACTGCATGCTTTTGGCCTCCTAGATCAACTGACAAGTTAAAGCTGAACTTCCGACATACAGCAGGGAATTCTTTTCCCCCAGCTAATTAGTGGCTTGCTATCATGTGAGAGCTTCCTCTGGGTTTGGGCCAAACTGGGTCTGGCCCAAACCTTATTTCATTATTATTGCAGACTGAATGATGAGCTCATCTCTTTGTCACTCTCCTCTCAGTGTGCCCCATGTTAGTACAAGCTGCAGCAGAGCTGACTGGCTGCTTGTGCTGATTCTCAAATTTAGAAACCTAAACTGCTTGCACACCTCCTAAGGATCTGCAAGTGTAAAGGGATCCCCCACCCTGCGCAGCCAGGCACACCGCATCTTCACAGCACACTTGAGTCAGAAGAACAGTCCAATGCTTTGTTTTTATGTTTTATTGAGGGGAATAAACTTGGATAGGGATAGGAATATTATGTAATGCCCACTTGACTTTCAGCAAAGAACTCTTCAGGGACACAACTATGTAGAGTCCATATATACACTTCTCCTCTGCCTGCTGCACAAATCTTGATAGCAGCACTATACTCTTAGGACCAGCTGGCACACTATTAGAAGATCAGACTATAGGGCTCAGTCAGATTGATAGCAAATGCCCTTTTCAGGCAGGGACCACGGGCCCCTTGTTTGTGTAGCAAAGTCCTAGTGCCCAGTTGTCCTCCTGTGGCTACTGATCCCAGCACCACTTCTTCAGGCACTGCCAGCCCACCTGACTGCAGCTGCCCCTTTCACTAGCCCTCCTGACTACTCTTCCACAGTCCTCCCAGACTGACTCTGCATCTATCCCAGACTGCTCTCCTCAATCCTTTAAGGCATGCCTCTCAGTCCTCCCTGACTGTAACACTCACCAGCCCACCTGGCTGTCTTTCTTCCTGGAGATTTGCCCGGCAGTGTTCTCCTGCTGTCCCCCTGCTCCTGTGCCTCCGGTCATGACAACTGCAAGTCGCAATGAGGGTCCCTTCCACACCGGACTAGGGGGCACCCTCAAGGGCCATTGACAGCCTAACACTCCATCTCCAACTTCCACCAGAACTCCACTGCCCCAGCTGGGCTGACCCAGAGTATTTGAGGGGGCCTGCCCCTACCAACCCATCTGTTGGGGATTGGTCAGGGCCCTCATGAATACTCCAGGCAGCTCCTCTTCACCTCCACTCCCATTCTTCTGGAAGTTTTGAGCAAGTTCAGGAAGTAGGGGGAGGGCTCAGAGATGCTGCCTGTGAGTAATCCAGCCCTCCCTGAGTCACTCAAACCCTGAACCAGAAAAACACAGGCTTGGCTGCCAGCCAAGCCTAACAATTTACCTACACTACACAAAAATATCTATTCTAGCAAACTTGAGGGTGCTACAAAAAATTAATGTTATATTAATTAATACATTACATGAAAGAACAAAAGAGGGCACATGTGTCTTGTGCATGAACCGGTGGCACTGGCGATGGCCCAGGACCTGGCAATGGCAAACACTCATGGAACTGGTGACGTAAGCACCGACTTAGGACCTGGCATTGGCAATCTCTCATAGAACCAAAGACACCCCTTTCATTCAGTTCACTGGGTCTCTTTACCCTCCGTGCATATATGGCTTCCCAATCTCTCCCTGACTCACACGACAGGTGATCCTCCAACTCAGCAGCCCAGTCTCTGGCCACCTCTTATATCTTACATTAGACTGTGCCATGCCCTGGATTCTCTTTCCTTTTCCTCCTTCTGCATCTCGGACTTGTAGTCCCTTTTAGTACTTAGTTTGATAGAGGCTGTCTCCTGGGGACTACATCTCCCATAGTTTCCAAGCAGCTTCCAGCAGTCTTTTCCTTTTCCAAGCTGCATAACAACCAATCACAGTGTCCTCTGAAACCTGGGGTGGTTGGCAGGCCTAAGAATAGCCAGGAACCAAAAAAAATCCTCCTGGCTGGTTGCTAGTAGTGGGTCCTTCCCCTCCGCCTGCACGGCCAATCAGTGCACTGCTACTCAAGCAGGATGGAGAGAAAAAAACAAAATGCCCTGTTGCTGTTTATTCTCAGCACTGATGGGCAGTATTCAAAGAGCCCATCCCAATTCTACAGTTAATTAACTTTGCAGCAGGAAAATAAGAATGTGCATCTGTGTATGCTTCTAGATCTCAGGTCTGCTGTCAATCAAAAAAATGAGTCATGGGGCTATTGCCAAGTTAACAGAGTCATACCAATGTCTGGTCTGGGAGTGTAAACTTTGAAAAACTCTGGTCACAAACAGTGCTGGATTTAGAGGGGGGGGGGGGCAAAAGGGGAAGTTGCCCCTTTCCCACCTAACAGAGGCAGCTTTATTACATGATGAAGGGCTTGCTAATACCTTTCCAGGTGTTAATGTAGCTCTTAGAATATATTCGAGCATGATGGTTACTAGTTGTTTGGGACAAAGATTGTGCAGCAAATCGGCACTGATAAAAAATTATCTGAGAACTACGATTACCCATGAAAGGCTAAATGCTCTGTGCCTACTGGCTGAGAGTCTCCTCAATATGATACAGTTTGATAAGTTAGAAAGCAAAGGAAAAGGATACATAGTTACATAGTAGGTGAGGTTGAAAAAAGACACAAGTCCATCAAGTCCAACCTATGTGTGTGATTATGTGTCAGTATTTCATTACATATCCCTGTATGTTGCGGTCATTCAGGTGATTATCTAATAGTTTCTTGAAGCTATCAATGCTCCCCGCTGAGACCACCGCCTGTGGAAGGGAATTCCACATCCTTGCCGCTCTTACAGTAAAGAACCCTCTACGTAGTTTAAGGTTAAACCTCTTTTCTTCTAATTGTAATGAGTGGCCACGAGTCTTATTAAACTCTCTTCTGCAAAAAAGTTTTATCCCTATTGTGGGGTCACCAGTACAGTATTTGTAAATTGAAATCATATCCCCTCTCAAGCGTCTCTTCTCCAGAGAGAATAAGTTCAGAGCTCGCAACCTTTCCTCATAACTAAGATCCTCCAGACCCTTTATTAGCTTTGTTGCCCTTCTTTGTACTCGCTCCATTTCCAGTACATCCCTCCTGAGGACTGGTGCCCAGAACTGGACAGCATACTCCAGGTGTGGCCGGACCAGAGTCTTGTAGAGCGGGAGAATTATCATTTTATTTCTGGAGTTAATCCCCCTTTTAATGCATGCCAATATTCTGTTTGCTTTATTAGCAGCAGCTTGGCATTGCATGCCATTGCTGAGCCTATCATCTACTAGGACCCCCAGGTCCTTTTCCATCCTAGATTCCCCCAGAGGTTCTCCCCCCAGTGTATAGATTGCATTCATATTTTTGCCACCCAAATGCATTATTTTACATTTTTCTACATTGAACCTCATTTGCCATGTAGTCGCCCACCCCATTAATTTGTTCAGGTCTTTTTGCAAGATTTCCACATCCTGCGGAGAAGTTATTACCCTGCTTAGCTTGGTATTGTCTGCAAATACAGAGATTGAACTGTTTATCCCATCCTCCAGATCGTTTATGAACAAATTAAATAGGATTGGTCCCAGCACAGAACCCTGGGGAACCCCACTACCCATCCCTGACCATTCTGAGTGCTCCCCATTTATCACCACCCTCTGAACACGCCCTTGTAGCCAGTTTTCAATCCATGTACTCACCCTATGGTCCATGCCAACGGACCTTATTTTGTACAGTAAACATTTATGGGGAACTGTGTCAAATGCTTTCGCAAAATCCAGATACACCACGTCTGCGGGCCTTCCTTTATCTAGATGGCAACTCACCTCCTCATAGAAGGTTAATAGATTGGTTTGGCAAGAACGATTCTTCATGAATCCATGCTGATTACTGCTAATGATATCATTCTTATTACTAAAATCTTGTATATAGTCCCTTATCATCCCCTCCAAGAGTTTACATACTATTGATGTTAGGCTAACTGGTCTGTAATTCCCAGGGATGTTTTTTGGGCCCTTTTTAATTATTGGTGCTACATTGGCTTTTCTCCAATCAGCTGGTACCATTCCAGTCAATAGACTGTCTGTAAAAATTAGGAACAACGGTCTGGCAATCACCTGACTGAGTTCCCTAAGTACCCTCGGATGCAAGCCATCTGGTCCCGGTGATTTATTAATGTTAAGTTTCTCAAGTCTAATTTTAATTCTGTCCTCTGTTAACCATGGAGGTGCTTCCTGTGTTGTGTCATGAGGATAAACACTGCAGTTTTGGTTACTGAAGCCCCCCGATTCACTCGTGAAGTATTGAGGAGAAGAATAAATTCAATACCTTCGCCATCTCCCCATCCTTTGTAACCAGATGTCCTTCCTCATTCTTTATGGGGCCAATATGGTCAGTCCTTCCTTTTTTACTGTTTACATACTTAAAGAATTTCTTGGGATTTTTTTTGCTCTCCTCCGCTATGTGTCTATCATGTTCTATCTTAGCCGTCCTAATTGCACCCTTACATTTCTTGTTGCATTCTTTATAAAGTCTGAATGCTGAGGATGATCCCTCAACCTTGTATTTTTTGAAGGCCTTCTCCTTTGCTTTTATATGCATTTTTACATTGCAGTTAAGCCATCCAGGACTTTTGTTCGCCCTTTAAAATTTATTACCCAATGGGATACATTGGCTAATGCCCTTATTTAATATACTCTTAAAGCAAACACATCTCTCCTCCGTATTCTTTGTTACTAATATTTTATCCCAATTTATGCCTTCTAGCAAGGTTTGTAGTTTAGGGAAGTTGGCTCTTTTGAAATTCAGAGGCTTTGTATTCCCTTTATGTTTCCTATTTGTGTGATTTATACTGAAACTAATTGACCTGTGATCGCTGTTACCTAAATTGCCCCGTATTTCCACATCTGTGATCAGGTCTGTATTGTTGGTAATCGGTAGATCCAGTAATGTTTTATTTCTAGTTGGTGCGTCTACCATCTGACCCATAAAATTGTCCTGCAAGACATTAAGGAACTGGCGAGCCTTAAATGAATGTGCGGTTCCCTCCGCCCAGTCTATCTCTGGATAATTAAAATCCCCCATTATGATAACGCTTCCCATCCTTGCTGCTAATCCAAATTGTGATAGGAGATCTGTCTCCACTTTCTCCCTCAGGTTAGGGGGCCTATAGCATACTCCCAGTATTATTTTCCCCTTAGCTTCATCCCTTTGGAGCTCTACCCATAAGGATTCCACCTCCTCCCTAGCTCCCTCAGTGATGTCATCTCTCACATTCACTTGTACATTATTCTTGATATATAGGCATACCCCTCCCCCTTTTTTACCCTCTCTATCCTTGCGGTAAAGGGTATACCCTTGAATGTTTGCCAGCCAATCATGAGAGCTGTTTAACCAGGTCTCTGAAATTCCCACAAAATCCAAATCCTCCTTGTACAACAGTATCTCTAGTTCACCCATCTTGTCCACCATGCTCCTGGCATTGGTGAACATGCCACATAGTTTAGACCGGTCGCATATTGTCCTCGTATTGGGTGTTTTGAGATTGCAACTAGGACTTGCTACTATACTATAGGTGACGGTAACAGCCCGCTTTAAACCAGCAGCTCCACCGTGAGTTAGTGCTACATGTGGGGGCTCGTCCGGGATTGTTGGCCCGTAACCTCTCGCAACCCTGAGAAGTATTTCTCCGGGAGTTTATGTTAAAAGAAGTTTCTGGACTTTGTCACTTTTTCCAGGAAAAGAAGGGGTTAAATTGCAGGACTTTATTTCTGACTGCGTAGGCTGTGGGTGAGAAGTAGAAAGCCCAAGAGCTACGTGATCAGAAGAACAAGTGGGAGGAGCTTAACCTACTTGCTACTGCATGGGACGTGCGCGTGTGTGTGTCTGGCGCCAAAGGAGAAGAGAGGTCTCGTGATCGTGCTGAGAGGATCAGAGTAGAGCCATGTCTTCTTTTCCAGTGGTACCGTCGATTGTGGGATCTAAGATGTTTCCTACAAGTACAACTGCGGGTGCTATGCTGACCAGAACCCTGCTGATAGATACCGGCATTCGTTTGAATGAGGAGAGGTTTGTGCTATACACGATTGGAGATTTCGAATGGCTGGGCATGCTTTGCCACAAGTGTGAAGGACTGGCCATACATCTCCATCCGTTTGTCCGATGTTTGCAGTGCGGAGAGTATTTGTTCACAGTGGAGCAACCTACCATGTCGCCCCGTGCTTATCGTGTGGATTGGGCTACAGGAATTGCCACAGTGGAAACTACTGCTATTGCTGCTGGAGAGCAACAGGCCGTGATCTCGTCTGCTACCGTGAGTGCTTCCAAGGAAGATGTTGCTGTTACCGCTTCCTCAACGGACATCACCTTTATGTCCACGTCTACTACACCTATCCCCGTTGCACCTGTTCCAAGAAAGGTGGGATATGTGAAGGCTTCCCGCAGCCGTGGTCGAGGCCTACCCCAGAGACTACCCGAACTGGAGCCGGACAAATACATGGATCCGGAGAAGTCCACGTCAGGGAACATATCTGGGACTCTTTGTAAATAATTGCCAGCAGAAGAGTTGAGAGACTCGGAGATAGATTCTATGTCGGATCTCTCCGGGGATGATGATGTGTTTGAAACAATGTCACAGGAACTATTGTGGGCCCAGGGTGAAGATGTTGCTTCTGTTTTAACCTCCTCAGAGTGGACAGCCCTGAATTCTGGGAAGACATCACCTTGTGTGAAGCCGCACAGTACTACCAAAGAGACATTGTCTAAAGTTGCTAGTTTGCTTTCGACACCCGTCGGATCTATGGTGAGTAAATCACCGAATTCTTGTGTGCCTCTTGGTTTGGGGAAAAATAGACCTTTGCCTAAACTTGCCCGTTTACCGAGAGTGCTCACCAAGTGAGTTGCTACAGAATATGGTCTGGAATTTCCCTATGTTACTCAGGACATTATGCAGGAAATTGAGGCCAACCGGGAACAGTGGTACCGTGAAACTGTTTGAGACTATTTGTCTGTGCCAAAACCTTTCCGGAGAGCTGGGTATTCTGTTGCCATGGATGAACGCTTCAATGGATGTTTCCTACATTGGAACTATGGTCGGCACATCTATGCTGACAAAGTGGTCATTTGCAGACCTGGAAAAGATGATGTTGTGTACTTTATCACTACTGTGGATAAACTAGGAAAGAAACTGACATTGCCAGATCCTCGGTTTTATTGGTGATTATGAAAAGGAACTCTGGGGTGTGTAGTTAGAAAGTGTCAGTGTCTAGAGATCTCCGTGGTCAAGAGATAATATTCATCTCAGCATTTTCAAATCCAAAGACTCTTTGCTAGCTGGATTTTCTTTATTGAAAGGATGTAATTCACTTAAAGATAGGGATGGACTTTTCAAGTTACTCTAGTTTATTTCCATTAAAAGGAAGATATGTGGGAAGAGAGTTACATAGTTACATAGTAGGTGAGGCGAAAAAAAGACACAAGTCCATCAAGTCCAACCTATGTGTGTGATTATGTGTCAGTATTACATTGTATATCCCTGTATGTTGTCATTCAGGTGATTATCTAATAGTTTCTTGAAGCTATCAATGCTCCCCGCTGAGACCACCGCCTGTGGAAGGGAATTCCACATCCTTGCCGCTCTTACAGTAAAGAACCCTCTACGTAGTTTAAGGTTAAACCTCTTTTCTTCTAATTGTAATGAGTGGCCACGAGTCTTATTAAACTCTCTTCTGCGAAAAAGTTTTATCCCTATTGTGGGGTCACCAGTACAGTATTTGTAAATTGAAATCATATCCCCTCTCAAGCGTCTCTTCTCCAGAGAGAATAAGTTCAGTGCTTGCAACCTTTCCTCATAACTAAGATCCTCCAGACCCTTTATTAGCTTTGTTGCCCTTGTGCATCAGCGCGGCGCGGGTGCGTGCGCGCGTTCACGCGTGCGCGTTCGCGTTAGCGCCGGTTTGGCGCCATTGAGCACATAAAAGTTCCCCTGTTCCTTGGGAACATCGCTGCTTCGTCTCAGCTCTGTGATTCTGTTTGAACCTGCATCTGATTGTCTGCTACCTGATTTGACCCGGCTTGTTTGACCATCCGACCTGCTCCAAACCCGACCCGGCCTGCCTGACCATTCTGCTGTCTTTATCTGCTAACGTTGCCAACCTCTGCCTGTTCACCGACTCTGCCTCTGCCTGCCGTGATTACCTGTACCAGTTACCTGCCGACCCGGACTGTCTGACTCTGCTTGTGCCTGCTGCTCCCACTTGCTGTTGCACCTTCAGCTTCAGCTCCTGTGATCTCTCATCTCCAGTGTGTCAAGTCTGCTGCTGCTTCCAGTCTCCACTCACCTGCAGTCCAGCCATCCCAGGAGGGATCTCTGCCTCTACATCAGAGACTATACTCCAACAGGCACTCCTACCCCACTGTGCTCAGGAGACCACTGTCCCCACTCCAGTGGCTCCTGAACCAGCGTTGTATGAGAGGTCTTCTCCTACAGTCAGGCTCTACTACCAGGTTCTTAACAGTACGAAGCAGCCATGTCTGAGCCTGCAGGAGATACCTCTCCATTGAAAGAAATATGCACACACCTTGCGGCCCTCACTCAAGCCGTACAATCCCTCCAGGATAACTACAACAGATTGGAAGGACAAGTCCAGAACCTTGCAGGGCCTAACCCCCTGGCCTCCTCTTCAGCCGCAACTCTTGCACAGACTGCTCCAGGTCCTTCCGTTGTAATTCTTCCATCTGAACCAAGGGTTCCCCCTCCTGATAGATTCTCTGGAGACCGGGCCAAGTTCCGGGCCTTTCGCAACGCCTGCCAGCTCTTCTTTGCACTACAGCCCCAAACTTTCTCACTGGAAGCCACCAAGGTGGGGTTCGTGATCTCCCTCCTACAAGGGGAACCTCAGACCTGGGCTCATCGACTACTTGAGGGAGACTCAGCCCTAACCCAGTCCTTATCTTCCTTCTTTGAAGCCATGGCACAATTATACGAAGACCCTCAACAGACTGCCACAGCTGAATCAGCTCTGTTCACGCTCCAGCAAGGCTGCAGACCTGCGGAGGACTATATCACGGAGTTTAGGCGTTGGAGCGCGGACACTCAGTGGAATGATGCGGCCCTGCGTCACCAATTCCGCTTGGGTCTATCTGAAGGACTAAAGGACGAACTTGCCCGAGTGGGTGTACCAAATACTCTTGAGGCTTTGATTACCTTGACCATTCAAATTGACCGACGTATCCGGGAACGTCGATCTGAACGATCTGCCCTACACTCCCGCCCGACTTGGATGACAGCCAGAGCACCAGTTCCTGCAACACGCTATTTACCCTCACCTAGTTCGAATCCAGTTAATACCACGCCTGACTCTTCGAAACCTATGCAATTAGGACTGATGTGACCTGCCTTATCGCCTGAAGAACGGGCCCGACGCCGACAACTCAATCTGTGCCTCTATTGCGGTGGAACTGGGCACTATGTCCTTAACTGTCCAGTCAAAATAAGTAAGTGCCCATTTCCTGTGTATACCAGCCTCTCTGCTCTGTCTGCGAATTCTACCCACATTGCCCTTCCTCTGTCATTACAGCTTCAAGAAGGGACAATACCGGTCAACGCCATTATTGATTCAGGAGCATGCAGCTGCTTTATTGATTCAAACTTTGCCAGCCAGCATAACATCCCATTACGGACCAAGACCCATGGACTCGCTGTATTTCTAGCTGATGGATCCCGCATCAGATCAGGACAAGTAACTCAGGAAACCCTGCCTCTGTCTGCTTCTACTTCCTCTCAACACAAGGAACTGCTGGTTCTTGATGCCATCTCCTCTCCTATGTTTCCCATCATCCTGGGCATTCCTTGGCTGCAGGCCCACAATCCATACATTCATTGGTCTTCTGGAGAAGTAAAATTCTCATCTTCTTACTGTCAAGAACACTGTTTTGAGAAAGATTCGGATTCCTCATCCACCCTACTTTGTCTGGACACCGACCAGAAACTTTGCCAGGTCATACCTAAACAGTATCATGAATTCATTGATGTTTTCAGTAAGAAGGGGGCAGACTCTCTTCCACCTCATCGCCCCTACGACTGCCCCATTGAATTGCTGCCAGGATCCGAAATTCCATTCGGACGCATTTTTTCATTATCAGAAAAGGAACAGGAAGTACTAAAGACATATATAGATGAGAACCTGGCCAAAGTTTTTATACGCCACTCTACCTCTCCAGCTGGTGCCGGAATATTTTTCGTCACTAAGAAGGACAAGTCTCTCCGTCCATGTATAGACTATCGTGAACTAAACAAAATCACGGTCAAAAACCGGTATCCCCTACCCTTGATACCTGAACTCTTCCAAAAATTAAGGACTGCCGTCATTTTCACTAAACTTGACCTGAGAGGGGCATATAATTTGATCCGCATCCGGGCTGGGCATGAGTGGAAGACAGCGTTCCGAACCCGATTCGGGCATTATGAATACTTAGTCATGCCCTTTGGACTCTGCAACGCCCCTGCGACCTTTCAACACCTGATTAACGATGTTCTCAGGGACTTTTTAGATGTGTTTGTAATCGCATACTTGGACGACATCTTGATTTTTTCAGAATCCCGTGAATTGCATCAAGAACATGTCTGCAGGGTGTTGGGCCGTCTCCGCTTACACAGACTTTATGCAAAAGCGGAAAAATGCGAGTTCTAACAACAGAGCATTCAATTTCTGGGGCTAATAATCTCTGCAACAGGCATCAAGATGGACCCACAAAAGGTTTCCGCTGTTCTGGACTGGCCGGTACCCCTGGACAAGAAGGGAATTCAGTGATTTGTGGGGTTTGCGAACTTCTACAGAAAGTTCATCAGGGGGTTCTCAGCCATAATTGCACCCATCACGCAGTTAACCAAACAGAATACCCATTTTTCCTGGAATCAACTTGCCCAAGACGCCTTTGAAAATCTCAAAAGACTGTTTACCTCAGCACCTATCCTCAGCCATCCTGAACCATCTTTACCGTTTATTTTAGAGGTTGATGCCTCCGAGATTGCGGTAGGTGCGATTCTTTCGCAACGTAAAGGTAGCAAAGATGTAATGCATCCTGTAGGGTTCTTCTCCCGTAAACTCTCCCCTGCGGAGAAAAATTATGACGTTGGTGACTGAGAGCTTCTCGCTATTAAGACTGCACTGGAAGAGTGGAGGTACCTGTTGGAGGGGGCTATGCATCCAGTACTAATTTACACTGACCATAAAAACCTGGAATATTTACGATCTGCCAAACGACTGAAGCCTCGACAAGCCCGCTGGGCTCTGTTTTTCTCACGTTTTTCCTTCCATATCACTTACCGTCCAGGCTCAAGAAATATTAAACCGGATGCATTATCACAAATGCATGACAATCCTAAGGACTTATCTACTCCTGACACCATCTTACCTGCAAACAGTTTCTTACTTCTACAAACAGATTTACTCTCCCAGATTAAGGAAGCATCCTCTGAGCCAGCCAGGCCCACTGGGATTACTTTGGTAAACAGAGATGGTCTGTTCTGGAAAGGAAGCCAAATTTTCGTTCCTGAAGATGTTCGGGTCAGGGTTTTGACGCTTCTCCACGATCATCCACTGGCGGGCCACTTTGGAGTTCGCAAAACCCTGGAACTAGTGCAGCGTACATTCTGGTGGCCCAATCTGAAAGACTTTTGTGAAAAGTATGTCAGTTCCTGTCTCATCTGCATCCAGAATAAGTCATCCAGGAATAGAGCTTGGGGCCTATTAAAACCGTTACCTGTACCCGACAGACCATGGAAAATGATTTCTATGGATTTTATTGTGGAGCTTCCATGTTCTGAAGGGTGCTCAGCCATCTTTGTGGTAGTGGACCGTTTAACCAAAATGGCTCATTTTCTACCTTTAAGGGGAACCCCGTCTGCCATCGAAACTGCACGTATATTTGTCAAGGAGATCATCAGACTTCATGGAGTACCTGTAAACATAGTTTCTGATAGAGGGGTTCAATTCACCTCACGTTTCTGGAGAGCCCTGTGTGAAACCCTAAAAATTGAATTGGCCTTGTCCTCGGCCTATCACCCTCAAACGAACGGTCAGACAGAAAGGACCAATCAGACCCTGGAACAATACATCAGATGTTTCACATCTTTCACACAAGATGATTGGGTATCTCTGCTACCCTTAGCAGAATTTGCTTACAATAATGCCAAACATTCTGCCACCGGTCAATCCCCTTTTTTCGCCAATTATGGCTTTCACCTAACCTTTCTACCTGATTTCCTTTCAGAGTCTTCGGTTCCAGCAGTACAAAGTACAGTGGAGTTCCTCAGTCACAACAACCGGTTGTTGCAGGAAACAGTGTCCAAGGCTCAGGCAGATGGTAAGAGAATCTTCGACCGGAAAAGAAGGGGGGAGCTGAACTTACAGATTGGCGACCAGGTATGGCTTTCTACCGTTAATATCAAATTAGCATGTCCTTCTAAGAAGTTGGCACCTAGATTTATGGGACCTTTTCCAGTTAGAAGGAAAATCAATGAAGTGTCTTATGAACTGACTTTACCTGATTCATTTAAAATACATCCGGTATTCCATTTATCTCTGCTCAAACCTGCTGTACCTGATCCCTTTCCTGCTAGAGGGACAAGACCTCCTGAACCTATTGTAATTAATGGCAGCGAGGAATTTGAGGTTGAGGCTATCCTTGATTGTAGAAGAAGGCAAGGACAAAACCAATTCTTAATCAAGTGGAAAGGCTACGGCCCAGAAAGTAACTCGTGGGAACCGGACAGTAATGTGCATGCTAGGCGTTTAGTTCGCGCATATTTTTCTACACATCCTGAGAAGAAGAGGCTTTTGGGCATCCGGAGGCTGCCCCTTGGGGGGGCAATGTCAGGGACCTATCAGCACCAGACCGGGGCGCTTGCATGCGCCTATGCGCCTATGCGCCCCTGTACAGACGCAGCATCAAACTGCTGCTGTTGCTGTGCATCAGCGCGGCGCTCGGGCCCGGTTTGGCGCCATTGAGCACATAAAAGTTCCCCTGTTCCATGGGAACATCGCTGCTTCGTCTCAGCTCTGTGATTCTGTTTGAACCTGCATCTGATTGTCTGCTACCTGATTTGACCCGGCTTGTTTGACCATCCGACCTGCTCCAAACCCGGCCCGGCCTGCATGACCATTCTGCTGTCTTTATCTGCTACCGTTGCCAACCTCTGCCTGTTCACCGACTCTGCCTCTGCCTGCCGTGATTACCTGTACCAGTTACCTGCCGACCCGGACTGTCTGACTCTGCTTGTGCCTGCTGCCCCCACTTGCTGTTGCACCTTCAGCTTCAGCTCCTGTGATCTCTCATCTCCAGTGTGTCAAGTCTGCTGCTGCTTCCAGTCTCCACTCACCTGCAGTCCAGCCATCCCAGGAGGGATCTCTGCCTCTACATCAGAGACTATACTCCAACAGGCACTCCTACCCCACTGCGCTCAGGAGACCACTGTCCCCACTCCAGTGGCTCCTGAACCAGCGTTGTATGAGAGGTCTTCTCCTACAGTCAGGCTCTACTACCAGGTTCTTAACACTTGTAGAGTGGGAGAATTGTCTTTTTATCTCTTGCGTTGATCCCCCTTTTAATGCATGCAAATATTCTGTTGGCTTTGTTAGCAGCAGCTTGGCACTGCATGCCATTGCTGAGCCTATCATCTACTAGGACCCCCATGTCCTTTTCCATGCTAGATTCCCCCAGAGGTTCTCCCCCCAGTGTATAGATTGCATTCATATTTTTGCCACCCAAATGCATTATTTTACATTTTATTACATTGAACCTCATTTGCCATGTTTTTTGGCACCGCTATAATCCCCCGCTCTCCCCCTCCATTACTTACTAAGTTGTTTTGGTATGAGGTGCTGCATCTGATGTAACTTGTCTAGCCATACTCCCATTTCTCATTTTCCATGTAGTCGCCCACCCCATTAATATGTTCAGGTCATTTTGCAAGGTTTCCACATCCTGCGGAGAAGTTATTGCCCTGCTTAGCTTAGTATCGTCTGCAAATACAGAGATTGAACTGTTTATCCCATCCTCCAGGTCGTTTATAAACAAATTAAATAGGATTGATCCCAGCACAGAACCCTGGGGAACCCCACTACCCACCCCTGACCATTCTGAGTACTCCCCATTTATCACCACCCTCTGAACTCGCCCTTGTCGCCAGTTTTCAATCCATGTACTCACCCTATGGTCCATGCCAACGGACCTTATTTTGTACAGTAAATGTTTATGGGGAACTGTGTCAAATACTTTTGCAAAATCCAGATACACCACGTCTACGGGCCTTCCTTTATCTAGATGGCAACTCACCTCCTCATAGAAGGTTAATAGATTGGTTTGGCAAGAACGATTCTTCATGAATCCATGCTGATTACTGCTAATGATATTGTTCTTATTACTAAAATCTTGTATATAGTCCCTTATCATCCCCTCCAAGAGTTTACATACTATTGATGTTAGGCTAACTGGTCTGTAATTCCCAGGGATGTATTTTGGGCCCTTTTTAAATATTGGTGCTACATTGGCTTTTCTCCAATCAGCTGGTACCATTCCAGTCAATAGACTGTCTGTAAAAATTAGGAACAACGGTCTGGCAATCACCTGACTGAGTTACCTAAGTACCCTCGGATGCAAGCCATCTGGTCCCGGTGATTTATTAATGTTAAGTTTCTCAAGTCTAATTTTAATTCTGTCCTCTGTTAACCATGGAGGTGCTTCCTGTGTTGTGTCATGAGGATAAACACTGCAGTTTTGGTTACTGAAGCCCCCCGATTCACTCGTGAAGTATTTTGGAGAAGAATAAATTCAATAACTTTGCCATCTCCCTGTCCTTTGTAACCAAATATCCTTCCTCATTCTTTATGGGGCCAATATGGTCTGTCCTCCCTTTTTTACTGTTTACATACTTAAAGAATTTCTTGGGATTTTTTTGCTCTCCTCCGCTATTTGTCGTTCATGTCTTAGCCATCCTAATTGCACCCTTACATTTCTTGTTGCATTCTTTATAAAGTCTGAATGCTGAGGATGATCCCTCAACCTTGTATTTTTTGAAGGCCTTCTCCTTTGCTTTTATATGTATTTTTACATTGGAGTTAAGCCATCCAGGATTTTTGTTCGCTCTTTTAAATTTATTACTCAATGGGATACATTGGCTAATGCCCTTATTTAATATGCTCTTAAAGCAAACCCATCTCTCCTCCGTATTCTTTGTTCCTAATATTTTATCCCAATTTATGCCTTTTAGCAAGGTTTGTAGTTTAGGGAAGTTGGCTCTTTTGAAATTCAGTGTCTTTGTGTTCCCTTTATGTTTCCTATTTGTGTGATTTATACTGAAACTAATTGACCTGTGATCGCTGTTACCTAAATTGCCCCGTATTTCCACATCCGTGGTCAGGTCTGTATTGTTGGTAATCAGTAGATCCAGTAATGTTTTATTTCTTTTTTTTTTTTTTTTTTTTTTTTTTAATTTTTTTTTTTTTTTTTTTTCCACATCAGTAAACAGTGTTTGGAGGGCTAAATCAGTTTGATGTTCATTAACTGTCGCCTTCTCGTATTCACATCATAGTGGATTATACTTTTTCTCATTGCTTTTTATATCGCCATAATGACCAACGGATTCCATTACGCCTCTTTACCAACTAGTCCTCTGTCCCTTCCATCTCGTAAGCCCCACTAACTAGGACTCGATAACCAAAGGGACCCATCCTTTTCCAGCTCAGTTTAGAGAAAGAGGGGACCCGTAAGAAGGAAGAAAAAGGACAAAAACACCAACAAAAAATACAAGAAGAGAGGTTTGTAAAAATGATCTTGTGGGCTCCCCTTGCCCATCTTCTACTGACCCAGCCTGTATTGTGTACCAAATTACCTATGCCCTAATACCCCGATCCCCCCCCCCCACCTGCTCCCTATATGTTTATCCTATACCCTACTAAACTATATATTTAACTAAAAAAGTTCATATCCAGAAACACTTTATTATAGCATCCTTTGCCTGCAAGGATACCAGTTGCCTATATACCTATATTAAGCCCATCCCTCAGTCTATTCCGTGTCTATGCAGATCCCACTATTAATGACTCTTCACTTTCTCTATCCAAATCTTCCACATGCTCTCAAATTCCTGAAGATTGCCCCTTTTTATGTACTCCATTCTTTCCCTACCCAAGGTTTCATTCATTGTAGAGATCCAGTCTTTCACAGTGGGGGGCTCCTTTACCTGCCATCTAAGTGCTATCAACTTTCTAGCCTGAAACAGGGCCCGCGTGACAGCTAAGGTAGTACTCAACCTTTCTCCCATCACTCTTCTATGCCCCAGAATACAAACCAAGGCCTCGTTTGCCACTGTCGTGCCGAAAATATTTCCCAAGTTCCCAGTCACCTCCTCCCAGTATCTAAACAGCTTGGGACACCTCCACACCATGTGAATGAGATCTCCCGTCCTTCGACACCTGGGGCAGTTGTCATTGGGCCTTCTCCCAAATTTAAAAAGTCTTTTAGGAGTATAATAGGCTCTGTTTAACAGCATTAAGTGTGAGAGTCTCTGTGAAGGGGTCACAGAAACCTGCGCTCCCAACTCCAAAATTCTCGCCCATTGTTCCTGGGTCATTCCTCCCACCTCCTCTTCCCATTTAGCCTTTACCCCAAGGAGTATTTCCCTGCTATTAACCGATTTGCTTAATTGGTCATAAATTCTTGAAATTACCCCTCTAGTGGGGGTTATTTGAATTATGCACTGAAATAGAGGCATCTCTTCCCATCTCGGAGTCTGGGCTTTAAATTGTGCTTTAAGGGCATGTTCCAACCGGACATATAGGAAGAAAGACCCCCGGGGAAGCTTAAACTCCCCAACCAGTTCTGAAAATTTCTTTAACCCAGAGTCGTTATATAATTGACTTAGCTTACTGAGACCAAGCTTCTCCCACTCTCTAAATATGCCTATCTTAAGAACTTCCTGCAAATTACGGTTGTTCCAAATAGGAGAGTAGACTGTTAAGGCTCCATACCCCATCTTTTTCTTAACTGTTTTCCAAAGTTTGATTATCAATTTAATTGTTGGAAATTTATCATGGAACGCGTCCGCCTCTAGGGCTTCAATAATTGTATTATGTGTGGAGCTCAACAACAGTAACTTGCCATTAGGGGTGCCTCCTTTCGGTATCCCACAGCCCAATAATTGCTGCAACTGAGTTGAGTAAAAATAACTCTAGGGATGTGGGAGGGCAAAGCCCCCCTCCTGGGTAGGGAGCTGGAGCACTCCAAGACGGATCCTGGCTTGTTTCCCCTTCCAAATCAATTCCCTAAAGAGACTGTCAATTTTTTTAAACCACTTCTTACCTATCCAGACAGGGGAATTATGCAAGACGTATAGCAGTTGTGGCATCCATATCATTTTTATTAAGCTACATCTTCCTGCAATTGATAGAGGTAGGCGTCTCCAAATTCCTATTTTTCGTTTAAATTTTGTTAATAGAGGGACAAGGTTTTTACTGATATATAGAGCAGGGTCCTTCGTCAGGACAATCCCTAGGTACTTCAGAGCTTCCACTGTTACCACTTGAGGCATACCAGGTGCTATTGTCTCATTTATGGGGTCTATCGGCAGAAACTCTGATTTCTCCCAGTTTATCTCTAAGCCAGAAAAACTGCCGAAGTCCTCCACTATCCTCATTGCTCCCGGTAGCGATTTCCTTGAGTCTCCCAAAAATAACAGAATGTCATCCGCATACAATGCGATTCTTTCCTCGCCTGTTTTTCTCTGGAAGCCGGTTATCGCTCCACTTCCCCTTATGGAAATGGCCAGGGGTTCCATCACTAGTGCAAACAACAGAGGGGAGAGTGGGCACCCCTGCCTCGTCCCCCTCTCCAGCTCAAACCAGTCCGACAATTCGTTGTTAATTTTTAATCTTGCCTTGGGTCGAGTATATAGCATTCTAATCCACCCTATAAAGGCAGAGCCAAATCCAAAGATCTCCAGCACGCGCCACATATAGCCCCACTCCACGCTATCAAAAGCCTTGGATACATCAAGGGTCATCAACGCTCTCGAACCCTCGTTCACCATTGGGGTCTGTACATTCAAAAACGCCCTTCTAATATTCAGGCTCGTGGATCTGTTGGCTATGAAGCCCGCCTGGTCCTCGTGGATCAGCTTGTGGATAACCCCATTCAATCTTGCTGCCAGCACTTTGGCCAGAATTTTTACGTCCGTGCATAAGAGAGAAATTGGTCTATAGGCGGCCATATCCAAGGGATCTTTCCCTTCTTTCTGTAATACAATAATAGTTGCTTCTAGCATTGAGGCAGGTAATTGGCCCCCCTCAAGCGCCCCCCCCAAAACTTTCAGCAGTTCGGGGATCAACACTTCACCATAGTGTTTGTAGGTCTCAATTGGAAGACCATCTGGTCCGGGCGACTTATGGGTTGCCATGCCTTCTACTGCTTGGTGTAATTCTGCTATAGATATTGGGGCATCTAATATATCTCTTTCTTCCTGTGATATGGTGGGGATGTCTAACCCCCTTAGGAAGTCCTCCATCTCAGCCTCCTTACCCCTCTTCTGGGAGGAGTACAGTTTTTTATAGTAATCCCTGAAGGCTTGTACTATTTTTAAGGTGCTTGATACTGCCTCACCGCTCTGGGATCTAATCGTGAGAACCGTGGATGGAGCTGCATTGGATTTTGCTAGCATAGCCAGTGTCCTTCCCATTCTCTCGCCCTCCACCATAGATTCCTGTCTTTGGAGTAACCGCCTGGTTTCTGCTTTCTGTATAACCACTGATTTATATACTTGTTGTTTCTCTTGCCAGATACTCTCCGTCTCCGGAGTTGGGTTGCAAGTATAGTTGTTTTCTGCTTCAAGAGCGTCTCTCAACAAGCTCTCCTCCTCCCTTCTAGCCTCTTTGTTGAATGTAGCTATCTGCTGTATCAGGACCCCCCTAAAAAAAGCCTTAAGGGCGTCCCATAGCGTAGAAGGGGACACCGTTCCCTGATTGATCTCAACAAACTCCCTTAAGGAGGAAAGTATCCCATCCGTCTTTTTAATAATTTCAAACCAGTACGGGCTTATACTCCAGTTCTTCCGGGGCCTAGGCTCCCCAAGATTTAAAATGACTACCATAGGTGAGTGGTCTGAGATGCCTCTTGGCCAGTATGTTATTTTTTCTACCATCTGGAGAGCCCTATCATTTCCTAGGGCTAGGTCTATCCTTGAAAGCACGGAGTAAGATGCAGAACAGCAAGTATATTGCAGCACGCCTGGGTTCCGTGCCCTCCACAAATCCATTAATCCCACTTCTTCCAGAAAGAAGCTTAACCGACTCCTTACTGAGTCCTCTGAGCTTTTTCGTAGTGGGAATCTATCCAGCCCTTTATCTAGAACCTCGTTGAAGTCCCCCATTGCTACAATCGGCACCTCTTTTTTATCTAGCAAAAATTCATGCAGTTTAAGCAAGACATCCAGATTAAAGGGCGGAGGGATATATATATTTGCCACCACATACCTGGCGTTTTCAATAGAACATAATAAGAAGATGTATCTACCCAACTCGTCTATCCTGACCTGGCTGCAGGAAAACTTCACCCCAGACTTTACCAAAACACTCACTCCCCTACTGTAGGAGGAGTGAACCGCATGAAATTGGGTTTGAAATTTTTTCATCTGTAGGTGATGAATAGTTTCCTTGGTTAGGTGGGTTTCCTGCAGACAGACCAGATCAGCCCCACAACTCTCCATCATAGAGAACACTGCTAATCTTTTAAGTGGTGTACCTAGGCCCCTGACATTCCAGGATCCTATTTTCAGAGTCTTAGCTAACATCTAAAGACTGAGGAATATCCTTTACCCCGACACATACAAACGTATATAACAGAAAGATATAAGAGAAATTTAATATATATAACCCTAACCCAAAACAAATTTTTCTCCTCCTAGTGGCTGTGATAACAGTTCCGTGTGTGTGCATACTTGGCCACTAGACCACGTATTCATTTTGGCTATATTAGCCTTACTTTGGGCATAAATTTGCCATAGACGGTGCTTGCATGTGCGTGTAGAACAACCAAAAACCTATTTACTATAAAAAGTGCCTGTATGTGCAAAAGGAAGGTCTGGATACCTCCGTTATAATTTCTAGTGGTATAAGTGTTCGTAAGGAATGATTTACCCCCCCTATTTCCCCTCCCTCCCATCTTCCCACCCCTTCCCTTCCCTTCCCTCCCCACCTGACCTCCCCTACCCTCCCACCCCATCCTCCCCCCCCCCCCCCACCCGTACCCACCTATCTAGGTGTACCCCCTGGGGGTTTACATGACCGTTGCCTCTTACACTAACACCAACCTTTTACACCAAGTCTTCCACACACAACCTCACACCACCCTACCCACAAATAGCTGTGTGCACCCATCCCCTCCCATCCCCTTATAACAAAAAGCATTAACAGATGGCAGAAAGGGGTGGAAAAAAAAAAAAAAAAAAAAAAAAAAAAAAAGAAAAAAAGCAAGAACAAGAAAAAAAACAAACAAACAAAAATACAGCCCCTGTACCTCCCAATGCCTTGTCGTGCCATCCTATTGATATCCCGGCCTATTATATCTTCCCCCATTCTCTACGTAAAATTCGTGATTTTTTCCCTATTATCTTCCAGCCACTTCTCAACTTCGGCAGGGGAGTTAAAAAACAGAGTCTCCCCCAGAGCCGCAACCCGCAACCTTGCCGGATATAAAAGAGCATAGGGCAACTTAAATTTTTGTAGATTGCGTTTTGCCTGGGTAAACTCTGCCCTACGCCTCTGCAAATCCGGAGAGAAGTCGGAATAAAACGATATTTTTGCTCCTTTAAAAAAAACCTCCCCTGCTTCCCTGATCTTCCGTAATAAGGTTACTTTATCCTGGTAGTTAAGAAATCTCAGGAGGAGGGGTCTCGGGTGGCCCCCCTCCGATGGTGCCCTGAAAGGGATCCTATGAGCTCTTATGATGGAAAACGAAGCCGAGAATGATTCTTTCCCGATTAGCTCCCCCAGCCATTTTTCTAGGAATGCAATTGGGTTGGCGCCCTCACTCCTTTCGGGTAAACCTATCAGCCTCACATTATCTCTTCTACTCCTGTTCTCCATCTCATCTAACTTAGAGGCTTGTTTAGATAGCTGTTCCTTCAGCCATTTTATTTCTTTGGTTATTGGGAGCACATTATCTTCTAGCCCACTGACTCTTTCTTCCAGAGCCGTTGTTCTCTCCGCCGTTTTCTGCAGATCTTGTCTAACCAATAACAGATCTGCTTTAACACCTTTCATCTGTTCACAAAGATCTTTAAGCGAGCCGTTACACACCCCTACAGCCATGTATACGTCCGTTATAGTTGGTTCTCTGTTCAAGGGTAAATTCGGGTCATTTATTAGCTCCGAGTTTACGTTTGTGTTTTGATCACTTAGCCCTGGGCCTTTATTACATAAAGATTTGGAAGGCTGGGTAGCCGGCACAGCCCCTAAGGGCTGTAATTGAGGCTGGCCCTGGCTTTTCCTATCCGATGCCCCCCCTTGATGACCCTTCTGCTGCGACCCCTTTTTTGGAGGGGTCAGAGCAGAGGCATGGGCATATTGCTCCAGTTTTGCTGCTGCTGATACTGCTGCCGCATGCTGCGGGTTTTTCTCTTTAGAGGAACGTAGATTCTGCATCATTTACACTTATAGGTATATATATACACTCTAACAGCAACAAATTAGAGACTGACAGTTACCAACGTCCTCCACAAATCCAAAAGGAACGAAGGAGAGAGGGGGAGGAAAGGGAAGCCGCTGCACCCATCAGCACTCAACTACCCGCTGTACAGAGCATATACCATAAAGTGTATAAAGCGGAGTAAGTCTCTCCTCTCTACACTCTTGTACACCCCTGTAAAGAAAAAGAGAGCTCACACAGAAGGAAGCCACAGTACCTTAGATGGCAGGTGTGGGGCAACTCCCTACCCACATAAACTCCACAGCTACAACTTAAATTGGTGCAGCCCCTCACCTACACCGTAGTTTTATACAGTTGGTTAAATGCCGCTAAGGCAGTCGCCATCAAAATACGGTTAGTGGGGTTCATACGCCGAGTATCCCAACCCCTACCTAAACCTCTCTCCTTGCATCTGTTGAGGATCCCAGGGGTCCCAGGGCTTTAGCTAGTCAACAGCACAAAAAAAAAAAAAAAAGGAGAATATACTTTGCTTCCTATATTAGCACACTCTGCACCCAGACTTAGTATTACCCAAGCAGCAGGCAGGTCAACACACTGACTCACATAAATAACTCTGTTACTACACAGATGTCATATTACCAGGATTTACTTCTAGTCCGAGGATTGTCTAACAATTTTTAAAACAGCATCTAGTTACTATACTAGTGACTCCATACTGTACCAGCTCTGGCCGACTTCTATTCCATGACTAGTGTAGAGATGGGAAAGTGAAAGTAAAGCTACTTATCTCACAGCAGGTGCAGGGGATGACGTCTCACCCAGAGGATTCCTCAGCACACCTTTAGCAGAGAGAGAGGAGGGGCAGCGAGGCACCGAGCGACAAGGGAGCCAGAGCCATCCAGTATGCCGTTCATACGGCCAGGGGAGAGAGAGATGAGAACTGAGGAGGGACGGAGCACACAGCGTCCATGCTCACACTCACTCCATGCTGCCTCTCAACACACACCCGCCCATCCGGTCACGCCCCCTTCCCCCAGTAATGTTTTATTTCTAGTTGGTGCGTCTACCATCTGACCCATAAAATTGTCCTGCAAGACATTAAGGAACTGGCGAGCCTTAAATGAATGCGCAGGCGAGCATTAAATTAATGTCTTGCAGGTTCCCTCCGCCCAGTCTATGTCTGGATAATTAAAATCCCCCATTATGATAAAACTTCCCATCCTTGCTGCTAATCCAATTTGTGATAGGAGATCCGTCTCCACTTCCTCCCTCAGGTTAGGGGGCCTATAGCATACTCCCAGTATTATTTTCCCCTTAGCTTCATCCCTTTGGAGCTCTACCCATAAGGATTCCACCTCCTCTCTAGCTCCCTCAGTGATGTCATCTCTCACATTCGCTTGTACATTATTCTTGATATATAGGCATACCCCTCCCCCTTTTTTACCCTCTCTATCCTTGCGGTATAGGGTATACCCTTGAATGTTTTCCAGCCAATCATGAGAGCTGTTGAACCAGGTCTCTGAAATTCCCACAAAATCCAAATCCTCCTCGTACAACAGTATCTCTAGTTCACCCATGTTGTCCGCCAGGCTCCTGGCATTGGTGAACATGCCACATAGTTTAGACCGGTCGCATATTGTCCTCGTATTGGGTGTTTCGAGATTGGAACTAGGACTTGCTACTATACTCACCTTGTGTTTTTGTGCTTTGGTTAACCTACCACTAATGCCCCCAATACTACCCTCTGGAATATCTTCCGCGCTGGCTATCTCTGTTTTTGGACCCTCCCCCCCATCGCCTAGTTTAAAAACCCCTCTAACTTTTTGGCCATCTTCATTCCCAGCAGATCTGCACCCTCCTCATTTAGGTGCAGTCCGTCCCTTCTATAGTACCGGTTACCGACTGAGAAGTCGGCCCAGTCCTCCAGGAACCCAAACCCCTCCTTACTACACCAGCTCTTCAGCCACTTGTTTACTTCCCTAATCTCCCTCTGCCTTTCTGTTGTGGCTCGATGTACCGGTAGTATTCCTGAGAATACTACCTTGGAGGTCCTTTTCCTCAATTTAGCTCCTAAGTCCCTAAAATCGTTCTTTGGACACTCCATCTGCCTCTGACTTTGTCGTTGGTGCCAACGTGCACCATACCAGCCGGGTCTTCCCCAGCCCCTCCTAGTAATTGGTCCACAAGATCCGTGATGTGCCGAACCCGCGCGCCCGGTAGACAACATACTGTTTGGCGCTTCAGGTCTTGGTTACAGATTGCCCTCTCTGTCCTTCTAAGAATTGAGTCCCCTACCACCAGAATCTGTCTTTCCTTTCCCTTCGCTGCCCCCCCCCCCACTCTCACTGGAGGAGTTCTTCCCCTGGCAGCTAGGAGAGTCCCTCAGCTCCAGCAGTGCTGGTCCCTGACTGGTTTCACCAATGTCACTCAATGGAGCGTACTTATTGGGATGCTCCAGTCCTGGATCGGCCTCCCTGGCACTTCCCCCTCTACCCCTCCTGACTGTCACCCATCTACTCTTTGCTAGTGCCTGCACCTCTTTGTCTCCACCCGCCTCTGTGCTGGCCCCTGTACGTTCCTGGCTCTCCTTTAGTATGGAGGGACTTCTCAGTGCTGACAGTTGCTTCCCCAGATTCAGAACCTTGGCTTCCAGGGAAACAATGTGCTTACATTTTGCACAGCAGTTTTCGCCCTCGATCGGATGATCAAGGAACGCATACATGCAGCAAGATGTACAAAGAGTCGCCTCTCCACACCCGCCGGGCATCGTACCTATTAAATTTAGTGAGGATTTGGGGATTTTACCCTGTCCAAATTACCTAACAGCTAGCTTCCTGGCACTAATATTCAAGACAATACACAGGTACACAACAAGACAATACCCAGGTACTCACAGACCTACGTGCAATCGCAGAACAGTCGCAGACCTACGTGCACTCGCAATACTCAAGTATACAGTACACAATACACAAGTACTAACGATCCACACACACTACTCAGAAAACACTCAGGTACTCACACTACACAGGTACTATGACCCCTGTTATAACCTCCTGTTTTAAACTCTGGTTTTTAACTCACCACTTAGACCAGTTCCACTTACATAGAGTTCCACAGCCTCAGACTGAGCAGGCTCAGAATGAGTCCTACACACAGTTATATAGGCACCTGTGAGCAATTAACCACCCCCCTTAATTGATAGCCTGAAGGAACAAGAGAAAAAAAAAGTGTCATTCTTCTTTTGGAATGAGGCTTTGCTCCTAAACTTTTTAATGATACTGTACAGATATAGAGTGTGTTTAACTTTGTTTTTTTTTTCAGGAACAATTGGATCTCCTATCAAGCTGTTAGGCTTTTCAGCTAGATCGATAGTGGGGCTTGTGACAGTTCTAATGTGATTTCTTTTGCGGATGTGAACATGTTGTTGTATAAATGTTGAAACTGTAATATTTCTATACTGTCTTTTCTTCTTCTTTATCCAAGTTCTAAGTTCAAATACCTCCTCTCAGGCTTGGGAGTTATTTTGACAGACGTTAAGGACAGCGTCTATTATAGTGGGGGGGAGTATGTAGCGCTGGTAGATTTTCATCTACTGCTTATAGGTAAATTTAGTGGGTTATCTGTTTCATACATAGTCAGATTTAGCCTCTGTTCCAGTTTGGCTGTGTTGCATGTAGTTTCACACTGTGCCTGTGGATGTCGTCATAGGTCGGTGTTGGAAAGGCAACGCACTGAAGCGTATGGGTGCTCTTCTGTCCCGGAGATAACTCGGTGGAGGTGGTCCTCCGAGTTGTATTCTGGAGGAGGGCATTTATGGGACAGACGCCACGTTTTAGGGGTCTTTCGTTCCACCTACTGGCCCTCCTGGCCAACAGGTATGTGTTAGGAGTACTACCGTGTGGTCCTCCGACCGGGAGGACCACTTTGCTGCAGCATGTGGGTGGGCCCAGAAGCCTGTCTGGGGCCCACCACAGCAGCGAGGGAATGGTCCTGTGCTGTCTGTCCTACGGGAAGAAGCTGGACAACTGAGAAGATCCCAGGGGAGAATCCGTCATGGAAGGATCATGCAGAGTGCTGGTCTGGAGAGGGGCCTGGTGACTCAGTTGGAGGACGCATCCTAAAGTTAACCTACCGCATAGTACTGCCGGGTCGGCCTAAAGGTTCTAGTGCTGGGTTTGCTATCCATCGTAAACCATTGCATCCTGTGGCGGAGGATCGTACGGGTTTCTATTTCATTCAAGTCTGTGGCAGAGACTTTTGTTCGTGCTGCGTGCCGATTGCTAGGTTAGTGAGAGAAACCTATCCGGGCAGGCAAAGATTCAACTCTAAAAGGAGAGTACATTCATCTACAAGATTCCAATTCCTAAAATTACATCAAGAAAAGGTATTTGTACCTCCCTGCAACTTTCCCTCTACCTCTTTCCTGCTACTTCCTTCAGTTACCCTTCATTAAAACATCGGAAAAGATACTCAAGTGCCTGGTGTCTACACTGTCTGGCAATAAACTCAACGGGACCCTAGACCCGGTTCCGGTGAAATTGAGGTAACGAGTGTGACGGTAACAGCCCGCTTTAAACTAGCCGCTCCACCGTGAGTTAGTGCTACATATGACAGCATGCTGTTGCACACAGGCACTGATTGAAGGGACATGCCTGATCTGCTCTGGGCACTGTTAATTCATGATCTGCTCTGGGCACTGTGTATGGGTCATTGTCCTGCTCTGGGCACTGTGTATGGGGTCACTGTCCTGCTCTGGGCACTGTGTATGGGGTCACTGTCCTGCTCTGGGCACTGTGTATGGGGTCACTGTCCTGCTCTGGGCACTGTGTATGGGGTCACTGTCCTGCTCTGGGCACTGTCCTGCTCTGGGTACTGTGTATGGGGTCACTCATCTGCTCTGGGCACTGTGTATGGGGTCACTGGTCTGCTCTGGGCACTGTGTATGGGGTCACTGATCTGCTCTGGGCACTGTGTATGGGGTCACTGTCCTGCTCTGTGCACTGTGTATGGGGTCACTGATCTGCTCTGGGCCCTGTGTATGGGGTCACTGTCCTGCTCTGGGCCCTGTATCTGGGGTCACTGTCCTGCTCTGGGCCCTGTGTCTGGGGTCACACTTTTTCTTTGGACACTCTAAGGGGTCACTCCTCTGCACTGTGTACTGCTCACTGTCCCTCACTGTTATGCCGTGCAGGGTGTTCTGGTTGGCCCCAACATGTGCTAGGGGTTATCATTACTGGCTCTTATACTTGCTGGGGTTTATCATCGCTGGTTGCATTTGGGCTTGTTTTACTCCAACAATCAATTCTGTGAGCCTGAAGGCCCCATTGTCTATGCAATGGAAAAGACAATGAAAAAAAACACCCACTTATTTGGCCACGACCGCACCCACTTTTAAGGCGACGCCCACACAAGGGGCGGCACGCTATGCGCCGCCTTAGCACCACCACTAATGCTTTCAGCACCCACACAGCACCCCCAAAAAAAATTGTCTGGAGCTGCCCCTGCTAAGCCCCGATAGGCTCCTATGACCAATCCAATGTTGGCACCTGCAGGGGACACTGACTGACACAGGGGAGCTGGAGCCTGTGACTGGACTAGTCTGAAAATAGGTAAATACGCAGATCTTTCTTACACAGGTTAGTCGGAATAGGTGTTAGGAGTGGGAAGGTAGAAATTTGAAGAGTTGTTAGGTTTTACTGGAATTCAACTTTAAATTCTGCCTCCTGGTATGTTGGAACTCTGCCTAATCTTTCAGTGTATTTTAACCAGTTCCAAACCGCCCATTGCAGATATACTGCCGCAGCGTGGCCCTTCGCCGGATCACGTACAAGGTACGTGATCCGATGCTTCCGAGTATGATCATTAAGCGGAGAGCCAGAACGGTGGTCTGCCTGTGTAAACAAAACAGATCGCCATTCTGTCAGTAGGGAAGGCATTGATTCTGTGTTCCTGCAAAGCAGTGTAGCGGTGTAGTTGCCACTAATAATAAACATCCACCAATTCACCCCACTGCCAGACCCCCAAACATCACTTGCAGAGACAATGAACGGTCTTTTGCTGGTTTTATTTTTGTTTATTGGGGGGGTACAACTTAGTTACATAGTTAAATAGTTAGTCAGGTTGAAAAAAGACACAAGTCCATCCAGTTCAACCTTAAAAACAATAAATAAATAAAATAAAAAATATCGTACAATCCAATATACCCAATTTTATACCCTCAGTTGATCCAGAGGAAGGCAAAAAACCCCAGCAGAGCATGCTCCAATTTGCTACAGAAGGGGAAAAAATTCGTTCCTGATCCCCCGAGAGGCAAGCGGATTTTCCCTGCATCAACTTTACCTATAAATGTTAGTACCCAGTTATATTATGTACATTTAGGAAAGTATCCAGGACTTTCTTAAAGCAATCTATTGAGCTGGCTAGAACCACCTCTGGAGGGAGACTATTCCACATTTTCACAGCTCTTACTGTGAAAAAACCTTTGCGTATTTGGAGAAATCTCTTTTCCTCTAGACGTAAAGAGTGCCCCCGTGTCCTCTGTGTTGACCGTAAAGAGAATAACTCAACACCAAGTTCACTATATGGACCCCTTATATATTTGAACATGTTGATCATATCCCCCCTTATTCTCCTCTTCTCAAGAGTGAATAAATTCAGTTCCTCTAATCTTTCCTCATAGCTGAGCTCCTCCATGCCTCTTATCAGTTTGGTTGCCCTTCTCTGCACTTTCTCCAGTTCCCCAACATCCTTTTTGAGAACTGGTGCCCAAAACTGAACTGCATATTCCAGATGAGGTCTTACTAATGATTTGTACAGGGCAAAATTATATCTCTCTCTCTAGAGTCCATACCTCTCTTAATACAAGAAAGGACTTTGCTCACTTTGGAAACCACAGCTTGGCATTGCATGTTATTATTGAGCTTATGATCTACCAAAACCCCCAGATCCTTCTCCACTACGGATTCCCCCAGTTGTACTCCCCCTAGCATGTATGATGCATGCATATTCTTAGCCCCCAAGTGCATAACTTTACATTTCTCAACAACTTGGTTGGGGAAAAGGGTTATATGGGATGCCCATAGGATAGTTTGCCATCATATTTTAACGATTTGACACACTAGCACATAGTAAGAGCCAGAAGAGATGATGTGCATTTATTAATTGCTATGATCTTCCTCCTGCATCACCATGCAGACTGTTGCTCCTCCTCTGCTTAATTCCCACAGACTATTGCATGCAAATCCTGTGCCCTCAGGCCACATCGATTTCACACATATCCCCACAGTCTCTCCTCTGATTCAGGACTCCCCATCATTGACCATGTAATGATGAAGACTTTGCTGATGACCGTGTAAAAGCAAAGTTCCCTCACAGACTTCCTGGCACATCCAGCCCTCCACTGTGGTACACTCACCGACCTTCCTCTGCCCTGAGTCCTTGACAGCTTCACGTGCCCCTCTGCTCCAGGAGTTCTTTACCAATGACCGTGTAAGGTAAAGACATTGCCAATGACCATGTAATGGCAAAGTTCCTTCACAGCTTTCCCTGGGCCTCCTCCTGCGATCGCCCCCCCCCCCTAGATGGGGGTGTCCTCCTGCTGCTGTCTATTATTCCATCCTCCACTTCACTCAGCCGACAACTCCCCCCAGTGGCATGTTACCTCAGCTCATATAGAAGGCCCGCCCCTTGCCAAAACCAGTTGGGGATTGGTCAGGGCTCCCACATGAGTTGCCTGCCACTCCAGTCCCAGGCCCTGCTCCTCTTCCAGAACATTCTCCCTGGAATCAGGGGAGGTGCCTCAGAACTAGAGCACAGGTGGTCACACCCACTGCTACACTAACCACTCCCAGCCCCCAGATCAAAACAGACAGGCCTAGCTTACAGCATAGGCCTGCCTAAATTTGCCTGTGCTGACAGTCTCCTACCCTGTTTCCCCGAAAATAAGACCTAGCGTGATTGTCGGTGATGGCTGCAATATAAGCCCTACCCCCCAAATAAGCCCTAGTTAAAGTCCTTGTAGGTCTTATTTTCAGGGTAGGGCTTATTTTTGGGGAAACAGGGTAGTAAAAATCCTATTACTAGCACCTACCTAATGGTAGAGGGTGCTACAGCAGGAACATGGATCAATGCCTTCTCCTAGTCAAAGCTCCTACCACACCATGAGAAAACACTGGTTGGAAACACAGCTAACCCTGTGATCGCCCCTGATGTTTAACCCTTTCCCAGCCAGTGTCATTAGTACAGTGACAGTGCATATTTTTAGCACTGGTCACTATATTCGTGTCAGTGGTCCCCAAACAGTGTCAGTTAGTGTCCAGAATGTCTGCCGTAATATAGCAGTTACGCTATTAGTCACTGATCGCCACCATTACTTGTAAAAAAATAAATAAAACCACCCCATCCGTTAGTAAGGTTTAGGTTGTTTTTTACCTAAAATGTTTTTTTTTCAGGGTAAAAAAGCAGCCACATTACACTGGGCCTAATAAGGGCTTACAGTGCAAAACTGTGAATTAGTCAATGGTGGGCATTTTGAGGTACTGCTAGAAATACTGTATGTGAGCTGCTTTTCTTCCTGACCAGAAAATGCTAGTTCCCTGGCTATTATACTGACCCAGTAGCTTCAGTACTTTTTGAGTCACTGACCAGAAAAAAGTGTTCAGATCAGGATTTTTGAGTCCTGGGTCAATACATAAGAAAGAACCAGTGAACTATAAATTTTACAAGGAAGTCAGCTATGGCAGACTATGTATTTTTTTCTGAACCAAATTGTACACACGCTGCGCTTATCAAAATAAAAAATAAGAAATGTCCACTAAAATATTAATAAAGTGATATTGTGCCTAACATATACAAAATCTATTAACAACTATTAATACTATACTATACGTTAATGTGCAATACATTTCAATGAATGAATAAATAGGTAAAAGTGCTCCAATAAGCCTGTGTATTGCAAATATTCCACAAAGCTTGTGCAATTTTAAAACATTAATAGATAATTCAACACAAACCTCCATACGATTTAGTGTTGCATCCAAGCATATCAGTACTGCATCTATGCAAAATGGTGTTAGTGCAATGTTCAAACAATAAAAAGTTAAAAAATACAAAAAAACGCATCCATGCGATTTGGTGTTGCATCCATGTGATTCTATGCAATTTAGTGCTGTGTTGCTGTGCAATGATCAAATTAACAGTCCACAGATCTTTCACAATCCATTCATGTGTTATGGTGAACACAAACTAAAGTGCTGTGCGCTCATACAAGTGCTCCCCCCCCCCCCCAGGTGATAGCCCCTCACCTTAGGGCGTGCGACCTTGCAATTAAGCTTGGTCAGAATGCGCCTTAGAACCTCTCTGGGTTCGATGTTATATGCAGGGTCCTGGATAGATTTGCACTGGTGCCTCTGTTCCTCACAGCAGTCCCGTTTGTACAGTAACAAGGCGCTTAAGGGCGCCACACTAAAACAGCAGAGACGAACGGGCAACAGCGGACGGTATGGGGTGGCGTGCTAATCTGTCCCAACAGGTTGTGTGTATAACATTCCGTCCTGTCCCCTTCCCCTACGCGTGTTCGATACAAGGGGTATTTCGTATCTTCATCAGGGGGTGATTTGATTGGAAGGTAAACCTGTCAATTAATATATCCTCTCCGTGGCCATTTTGTTGTGGCCTGCTGACACTCTAGTAAGCAATCAATGTGTTTCTATGGGAGAAACGTCTATATGCAAAAATAGATGGATACAAATGGCAAAAGATAATAGCCATGGATTCCCCATTTTGCCTGATATATATAGTAAAAACATTTAAAGTGGAGTTCCACCCACTTTTACAACTCTTCAGCATCCCCCACTAAACTGTGCACTGTAAACAAATTGGATATTTTTTTTTTTTTTCTCATCACCTACTGTATATCTGCTGTATTCATTTTTTACTACCTCCTCCCTGGCCGCGGCCCATCGCATCATTTCCTGTCTGCAATGCCTTCTGGGAAGGGGCGACAACTTCCTCTGAAACTGCCATTGCTATGGAAACCTGACCTGAAAGCTGTTACACTGCTTGTGCTGCACTGAGCATGTGCGAGATCTGCAAGGATGAGATCCAGGAAGAAATACAGTCTGGCTTCAGATGCCCACACTTAAGATGGCCACGACCTGCTGTAAGTTTATAAAATGACAAACTACTGCTATAAACTAACAAAACAGACCTTAGTTTACAGACTAACTTTACTAGAATACGTTAAGCTTGTGTATTATAGGGGTATTTTTATTTAAAAAGTATAATTTCGGCCGGAACACCACTTTAACAATGATATTACTACGTTAAACTACTCAGGACGGACGTGGGACGATTAGATTGGCACCCCTATGTAAACCAGTTGCTGTGAGAGATGTACCATAGATGTTGTCATATTGCATAGATGCAGTACTGATATGCTTGGATGCAACACTAAATCGCATGGAGGCTTGTGTTGAATTATCTATTAATGTTTTAAAATTGCACAAGCTTTGTGGAATATTTGCAATACACAGGCTTATTGGAGCACTTTTACCTATTTATTCATTCATTGAAATTTATTGCACATTAACGTATAGTATAGTATTAATAGTTATTAATAGATTTTGTATATATTAGGCACAATATCACTTTATTAATATTTTAGTGTAAATTTCTTATTTTTTATTTTGATAAGCGCAGCGTGTGTACAATGTGGTTTAACTATTTTGCATGGTTATGAGACATGCGTAACGTTAGCAGCTGATCATTTGCAAACATATACTATTTTGGAGACCAGATTTGGTCAATTACCTGGAGGCTCACAGGACTACAAATTAGCATTCTATGTATTTTTCTCTGTACAGGTTTTTTTGAGTCAGATTTCTGTTCTCGAAACAGAGGGTCTGAAATTGATTTCCAAGGCTCACACATATGACATTTTGTTATGTGCCATTAATTGAACATGAACATAAAGGTCTCATTTGTTTAGATATCTGTGCAGAAAGGTACTGATCTAGGACACAAGGCAGCCAGCAGTGGTGTGATCCAATTAGGCAATGTCCCAGACACCAAGTAACTATACTGTGTAACTAAGTAATGAGTTTAACTACAGAGATTCTCCGTGACTTCTTCATGAATTAGTGATTTCAAGTACCTAGAAGTCTTAGCTGAGTTCACATTCCCAGTACCTTCCATCAATGCTATCAATGCTGAACGTTGTATAATATGCTATGGGAGAGACATGGGTAAGTGCATAGTTTTATCAGGGGTATTAAAAGGAAAAGGTACAATAAACCATAGTTCCATTTAACCTTAGGGACATCATAATGACATGGCTGTTTGATATCATTTAAATATGAAGGGTAAACATTATGGAAAGTTACTTTAAAGAGACGGTAGTACGGTGTGATGGATGTTAGTGGGGGGGGGGGGGGGGGGAGATATAGGCAACAATAGCTGCTGCAAATGGAACATAAGGTATAAATACATAAGATTTGTTTTCCCATGCTTATGGATATAAAAAAGGATAAAGGGGTTTTTTTTTTTTTTCTTTTCTTCTGTTGGTCTGTTGGTTTGGAATGCATGTTCGATAGGTAACCTAAGAGGTCGGCATCAGGTTAAATGAACGCGAGAGTTATTCATGTTAACAAGATCCGGGCGACCCCCATTTTTTTTTTTTTTTGGTGCCGCTCTCTAGCTCCTCTACATAGGAACTTTGCCTCCCAGTGCTAACCCATCCCGGATCATTCTGGGAGGAGTCTGCAGGGGTGTGCAGGCTGAATTAGAGCCTTATTAGTAGTTTTCTGCATATATATTGTTTTTTTTTTTTGTTCTTTTCTTCTTTTTTTTATTTATTTTTTCTCTCTCGCTCTCTCTCCGTCCCCACATCTTCCTGCACTTACTCTGATAACACATAGGAGACAGAACCCAGGTTTCACTATGACCAATGTGCGCTGTCTTTCCTTGAACGCCAATGGATTGAACATACCGGAAAAGCGCACAACGATCCTACGTTAATTCTGGCGTATGCGCACACAAGTGGCTTTCATACAAGAAACTAATTTTCAATCTGGTAAGACACCTAAATTTAAAGATGAAAGATACCCACAGGTTTTCCATAGTACAGCCCCAGACTCTAAGATGAGGGGGGTGAGTATCTTGCTTTCGGGGACAGTTCCATGGTCTTACATCGATCAGTTGAGCGACCTGGAAGGATGTTATCTTTTCCTTAAGGGCGACAATGATACCTACAATAGTTCCACCTCCGAAGGAAGGCTAAATTTCATCAATCTCTAATCTCATAAACTAACAACAGCAGAACAGGAAGTACTGTCTTTAGGTCTTTCCTTTTGTCCTAATCGCAGCCTAGACAGCTTCGAGACCATCAAGGACATCAATTTATTTGCTAGGAAGCTTCTACTTAAAAGTTTATATACTAAAAAAACTATGGCCACAACAGAAGTGGCACCAAACCTAAAAGCAGCTGATTTCAGAGCCCTTAGAGACCTTAACTTATTATTACAAGAAAGCGATTTTGTTTAGCAGTTTTGGGAGGAGGATCTAGATAGCGCAGGCAGTGAGGAAGAACAAGAGGAATCCAGTAGAGACAAAAAAATAACCAAAAAATTCAAAAGGAAATCGCACAAATTCCTGCCACTCAATCAAAATCCAGCAATCGCTCTGTTTGTAGGACAAATTACCAGAGAGATTGGGAAAATAGAAAAACATACCACCAAAAGCAATTTGAATTTGGAACAGCAACAAGCCCTAAATACTCCTAAGAACAACACAGAAATTACGATCAAGGCATCGGACAAGGGGGGAACATTGTCCTCATGGACAATGTTAAATATGAACAAATGTGTTTCAATATACTTAACAACACTAAATGCTATAAAAAATTTCCCCAGCCACAGTGGATAAATTCAACCAAGAGTTTTTCTATTTAGTGGATGAATCCCTCAATGAGGGGGTAATAGATAGGGATATGTGGGATTTCATACGCAGCCCACCTTCTATGCACTACCGAAGGTGCACAAAAAGCTCAACGACCCTCCAGGGAGACCGATTATCTCTGGAAATGGTTCTATCACAGAGGGAATCAGCCAAATCATAGACCAATACCTGAGACCCCATGTCATGGACCTACCATCTTATACAAGAGACACAATACATTTGTTGCAGATCCTGGATAATTTAACCATCTCCAGCTCGGCTATACTTGTTACGATAGATGTGGAATCCCTTTACAATAGTATTCCACACGACCTGGGCATGGCAGCAATTGAACAGGTTCTGAGTGGGAGAAGGACTTCCTACAGGGGGAAGCAGCGTCCATGTATACTCGCCACATCTGTATGTGGCAGAGATACATAGATGATCTTTTTATCATCTGGGACGGCCCTCACGAGCAACTGAAAGACTGTCTGAAACTAATGAACAATAACAGCTTCAACCTCTTCTCCACGATGACATCTGATGTCCATGAGGTGAATTTTTTGGATGTTACTATTTTCAAGAATCCCGATGGTGGACTATCGAGTAGACTCTACAGAAAAAAAATTGCGGGCAACACTTTGTTGCATGCAGATAGTTTCCACCCAGACCCCCTAAAAAGATCCATTCCATATAGTTAGTTTCTTCATCTTAGAAGAAACTGTAGCAATGATGAAGATTTTCAAAAAGAGGCCGACCAACTTACTTTTAGACTCATGAACAGGGGTTATACAAAATCATCTCTTAAAAAGGCTTTTAATCGGGTCAAATTGACCAATAGAAGAGATTTAATCTTTTCTAAAAAGTCCATCAAAGAGGATACCTCTACGAGGATTATTGTAAGATTCTCCAACGAACATCACAGGATCAATAAAATAATCTCCAAGTACTGGCCCATCCTCACAGGCGACCCCACTCTAAAAGGGCTAATCGGCCCCAAACCTCAGATGACATATAGGAAATCAGGTTCGATAGGGAATCTATTGACCCAAAGTGAATACAAAGGCAAAGCAAGAAAAGATCCTTGCAAAACATGGGGTACTTACCCATGTGGATCTTGTGCTCAGTGCAAGGTTATTGGTAGGAGGACCACACTGGCGCTGCCTAATGGGGAGAGCTTCTCCCTGCGTCACTTTGCCAACTGCAGGGCGCAGGGTGTGGTTTACCTCATGCAGTGCCAGTGTGGTGCCTTCTACATAGGAAAAACCCAACAAGAACTCGGGAAACGAGTCGACAAACACATGTAAAGCATGTGTATTGGCAACTTATATCTACCCCTGGGAAGACATGTCGCTAGACAGCATAATTACCGATTACCTTCCGTTAATTTTACAGTCCTAGATAGGATTTACCTACCGATTATGGGGGGTGACTGGAACAAGGTTCTTCTCCAGCGGGAAATGCACTGGATAAGATACCTTAGGGCCACCACCCCCCGGGCCTAAATGAAACTGAAAGCTTCAGACCTTTTCTGGAGGGTGTCAGTTCCGGGAAAACCGACTAAAAAATTGCATATATATATACTGGACTCGTTTTCCGCATGTCTTTGACCCACTTTTTAGGTATTACACTCTTGGGTCACCCATATATTTAAAACAGCTATCCTAAGGGCCAATATTGTTGGCTACACTTGGATAGCATGGTTCCTCTTGTGAGACCCACAGTGGGATACCACATGTTCCAAACCCCCGAGATATTGGGTTTATACTCTGTCCAACAAAAATTCTTTAGGTAGAGTTTCCTTTAACTTAATTTATTCTATATTATGACTCCTTATGTGTAGTCCATTAAGTTTCATTTACCCATATGATTGTTGTTTAATTGCTGTTATCATTTACGCATTTGAGGATAACAATTTTCTATTTCAGCCTCCCAGTGCTGAGATTTTGGGTCTTGATGTATGATTGCCCTTTCTGTTCTTTTATCCCTACCCGGCACAGGGCGGCCACGGTTTTCTTATAGTGGCCCATATACCTCTAGTATCATCATTCGGGGCCGGGGGCCTTTTCTTACTGTGTCGGTGGTTATTAGTCCTAATAGGTTTTCACCCCTGAACCTCCATGTCGGAGAAAAAGGGATACATACACCGTCTCAAAGGGTTTAGCCATTTTCCATATGAAATTAAATATCAATCACCAATGGTGCTGTCTCTACTTCACTAAAATGCAATACAGCTACTCCCATTATTTTATATATTTTGACGGTGCACCAATATTTGGCTGTCAAGCATAAACTTAAAATAATGACCTAACCTCAATTTACAAAGGTTCCTTATTTAATTACAAGTGATTTGTTCCTTTGTTTTCACGTCTCACTTAGGCTGACCTTTGCCCGTCCGTGAAACAACTTTCATTTATTTATCTATTTTTCCCAGGCAACGGCGTCCTTGCAGCATCGGTGTCACATGACTTTGACGCTGCACGTATCGCCCACAGGCAAGGTAAATGCACCGTGCTGCCCAGGTAACGCAGCGCCTCCTTCTTCCGTCTTGGTAAGCGTCTGAGTCATGTGACTCCGACGCTGTACGCACCACTGGCAGACCATGGGAGAGCGTTGCACTGCCTGGGTTACGCAACACCTCCCTCCCCGTCTCGGCAAACCACGCCCACACCCCATAGGATATGGGGAGGTGGGGCGTGGCGCCTTGACTAGGGGATGGAACGGCATCTTTTGTCTTTCACTTAGCAACAGGCAGACATGGGGCGTCTCTTCAGGTCCTTTGACATGTTGACATTTATGTAGGGGGCGGGGCGACGCTATGTCAGGACCACGCCCCATACACATCAGCACCAATTGATAATAGAGCATCGCCATAGTGACGCCCAGAGCTTTTGTCACACCCACATCCCTTTATTAGGACGCCAGGGACGGCTGATGGCAGCATTTCCCACTCAGCTCCTAACCGAGAGGTACTCCAGGACCAGGGCTCACCGTTGCTGGCTACTTTGAATTCTAATATCTATACTCCACTTCATCAACAGAAGGTAATCCTGCACAGACTTTAATCACTAAGCCTCAGAGAATATGTATCTCTAAAAAAACTTTATCTCTACCATTATTCTCCACTCAAAACATTGCCTTCTGTTTTCTAGCAACTCCATTTATTGGCTGCCTAAACATTGTTTTTTTTTTAAAAACATACCTGGTCGTTCTGTAGAGGATATTAGACAGTATGGGCAACAGGTAATGAAGACCTTTGTCAGCACTGGGAATGCGTTTTTCTTGCAGTTACATGAAAAATGTAAGTTATGTTTATCCGATATATGCGACTAATGAGATATATGCCATATGTACATACATTTTGTAACATTGTTATTTTTGAAACTTTAGAACGTGATGCAATCTTTCCCTGAGGAAGACTTTGTTTGATGTTATAAAGTTGGAACGCATTGGAATTTCGCTACTTGACGCCATTGCATCAATATAGGTGGTGATTGTATCTGGTAGCAGGATGTATCACGATGTAGGAGCCTAACTCCTTGTTTATTTCATGTCATCTGACGATTTTTTAATCGCACGAATATTCAAAGTATTTTTTGTATGTTATATATTTTCTATTTTTCTATGTATCAATAAATTATCTTTCTTTTTAAATACAATTTTTTTCCTTACTACATTGCCCTAAAAATCCCACATTGAGGTATACAATTGCTTTTTAATCTTCAAGGGATTATGGCAATGACACATCCAACCCTCTGAGTCACCCATTTTTAAGTTTTTCAAGTGAATTTCCCACCATTATTACGAGAATTGTCATCTGACCTGGAAAGATGGAATAAAGGTCCTTATACATGGATGGGTAGGAACGCCATACTTAAAATGAATATCCTACCAAGATTACTATACCTCTTTCAGACCTTGCCAATATTTATTCCAGAGTCCTTTCTGAAGTCTTTACGAAGCTCTTTTATTAAATTTATCTGGGCAAAAAAGCATCCTCGTCTATCGTTCAACTTTTTGGCTATGCCGAAGGCCAGAGGGGGCATGGCCTTTCCAGATCCGATTAGATACTATAAAGCAGCACATCTTGCTAGGGTACTTGCCTGGTGCAGAGACGAGGGACACAAAATCTGGGTAACGATCGAACAATCATGTACGGAGATCCCACTCTGTTGTTTGCCATGGCTGCGGCCAAAAACTTTGGGAACGTTAAGATCTCACCCTCTGATAGGGGAAACCTTAAAAGTAATCCAACAGAGCCACCTTTTCTCAAAATTTGATGGAGAAAATCCACTCGGCTCCATCCAGTTCTGGGGAACCCATTATTCCCCCCTGGTTATACAGATAGCCGTTTTAAGCAAATCATGCGCCAGGGTAAATTCCGTTTAGGGGATTTTCTTGAGGCATCTAGGCTGAAGAGTAGGCTGGAAATGCAGTCGCTGTTCCGTCCGCCACTGGATCCATGGCTGATGCAGCAGCTTACACATTTCCTAACTTCCCTTAATAGGGGGGAGAGATCAGATCGTTTAAATACACCATTGGAAAATCTATGTCTTCTAGAAGAGCCCTCTGCCCATGGGGTATCGGAAATATATAAGATACTAATAAATCCCCCCCGAAGACTTTGTGCCAGGATTCCTTCTGAAATGGGAAATAGATCTAGACATTACACTTTCTAAGGAGCAACAGAGTTATATTTTACATTTTGCCCATTAATCCTCAAAAGCCAGCCATTACCAAGAGGTATGCTACAAAATTCTTACAAGGTGCTACAAAGTTCCATCACTGTTACAAAAAATGTACCCAGAGAGGACGAATAAATACTGGCGGTGTGGAGAGTCAGTGGGTAACATGCTCCATATCTTCTGGTCATGTAAGAAGATAGTATATTTCTGGTCTAAAGTGCGGGACACCATAAGACAGTTAACAGAGTATGATTTGGGGCTTGATCCAGGAAGATATCTTCTCCACCTTTCGGATCTTCCTAAGCGTAAATATCGGAACTCCTTGGTGGTTCACCTTCTGAATGCAGCAAAGGCTTGTATCATGGCCGTTTGGAAGCAGGAATCACCTCCCCCGATTTCACTATGGTTTAAAAAAATAGCTGGGATATATGCTATGGAAAAAGGTATTGCAACTATACAGTTTAAGGTGGAGAAATTCAATAAAAAAAGGAACTCCTGGTCCCTTCAGGTTTGCACTAGGGAATACGGATGTGCGATCGGAGAACAGATGGAGGCCTAGGGGGTAGGGAGAGAGAGCGGGATAAATAGCATTTGTGAAATGCTGGGGGGGAAGAGGACGGGGAAACTATATATATATATGCATGTATGTGTGTGTGTGCATAAGGTGCGTATACAGACAAAAGCGCAGATGTGTGTATGTAGAATGGATATAGTAGAAATAGGGGAAGAATCTGTGTGTGGGTTGTGTTCTTTTTTTTTTTTTCTTTGTATACGTTGTGTTATTTTTGGTTCTGCTGTGGTTGACAATAAGTCATATATATGTAAAGAAAACTGAATTATAATAAGCTAAACTATACTCTGTGATACGCAAACAGCAATAATGTTATTTGTTTATTTGTCAATATGTATAAAAAATGTACTTCTTGTTTTTGGAAAAATTAAATATAGAATCAAAATAAAAAAAAGGGACACTGCTCTACCTGATCTTCCACTGACCACTGATATAAAGAGATTCTATTGGACACCTATGTAAGAAGGCACTTTTACACTGATCATCGATGTAAGGGAGCAATACAATTTATTGTCTGTTTCAGTGGCGGCTGGTGAAATTTTAAGATGGGGGGCACCAGACCCCGCTCTTCCTTTTTGACCCCTCCCACTTCTCATAAGCCTCACCCCTTATAGAATCCACCCACTCTGTCCCCTGTAGTACATTATATACCAGGCTGTACATTATACACAGGTCTCTGTACATCATATACCAGGCTGTACATTATACACAGGTCTCTGTACATCATATACCAGGCTGTAAATTATACACAGGTCTCTGTACATCATATATCAGGCTGTACATTATACACAGGTCTCTGTACATCATATACCAGGATGTACATTATACACAGGTCTCTGTAAATCATATACCAGGCTGTACATTATACACAGGGCTCTGTACATTATATACCAGACTGTACATTATACACAGGGCTCTATACATCATATACCAGGCTGTACATTATAAACAGGTCTCTGTACATCATATACCAGGCTCTACATTATACACAGGGCTCTGTACATTATATACCAGGCTGTACATTATACACAGGTTTCTGTACATCATATACCAGGCTCTACATTATACACAGGGCTCTGTACATCATATACCAAGCTGTACATTATACATAGCTCCCAACTGTCCCTGATTTCGAGGGACTGTCCCTGATATGGAACAAAGTCCCTCTGTCCCTCATTCCTTTTCATTTGTCCCTAATTTTTGTCTGATCCATATAAATGTATATAAAATGCACTTTTTATATATCATAAAGTGTTTCCAGTGCTAAAACTTTCATCTGAATTCTAAATTGCTGCATTTCTAAATTCCAAAAGCCAATATAAAGGAATAGTAGTGGTAAAAAAAAGCACTTGTGGGTTTAACCAATCTTGTTTTTTTTGTGTAAAATTCTCCTTTAAGGGGGCGTGGCAATGGGGTGTGTCCTATGCCTGCATACTTTTGCTGATAGGTGTCCCTGATTCCCATCTCAAAAAGTTGGGAGGTGTGCATTATACACAGGGCTCTGTACATTATATACCAGACTGTACATTATACACAGGGCTCTGTACATCATATACCAGGCTCTACATTATACACTGGGCTCTGTACATCATATACCAGGCTCTACATTATACACAGGGCTCTGTACAACATATACCAGGCTCTACATTATACACCAGGCTCTGTACACCATATACCAGGCTCTACATTATACACCGTGCTCTGTACATCATATACCAGGCTGTACATTATACACCGGGCTCTGTACATCATATACCAGGCTGTATATTATACACAGGGCTCTGTACATCATATACCAGGCTGTACAATATACACAGGGCTCTGTACATCATATACCAGGCTGTATATTATACACAGGGCTCTGTACATTATATACCAGGCTGTATATTATACACAGGGCTCTGTGCATTATATACCAGGCTGTACATTATACACAGGGCTCTGTACATCATGTACCAGGCTCTACATTATACACCGGGCCTTGTATATCATATACCAGGCTCCACATTATACACAGGGCACTGTACATCATATACCAGGCTGTACATTATACACAGGGCTCTGTACATCATATACCAGGCTCTACATTATACACAGGGCTCTGTACATCATAGACCAGGCTCTACATTATACACAGGGCTCTGTACATCATATACCAGGCAAGGACACAGCGGTCACAGAGCGCACACAATGACGCTATTCATTGCTGCCTGTGTAACTGCTAGAGAGATTAATCTTCTGTATTTGTCCTAGTGACCCCCAACATTGGGGGGATGTAAAATCCAAAATTTGGCAGTTGTCACTGGAACTGATTGTAAGTTTCAAAAGCAGCATCCAGACATGTAGCTGCAGAACCAAAGATAGGGTCACGAGGTAGTGAAGCCATCAGAAGAGCCAACACTCTGTCAGGCCAGTAAGCGCTCTGTATGGGTGCAAAACGCGTTAGCTGCTAAGCTGTATCACTCCAGCTGTGTCATATGTACTTCATAATCCTATTTATTAAATAAAGGAGAATTTTTATCTGCCTATCCCGGTGTGCGGCTGTCCAGATCTTTCTACACGAACAACTCTGTCAGGCCAGCTAGGAGCAAGGTCTTTAACTGCTATTTCTTTAGCTGTCTGTCCTTCGTTGCACCTTAAAGAGTTGTAAACCATCAGGGTTTTTCACCTTAATGTATTCCATGCATTAAGGTGAAAAATCTTCTGTGCTGCAGCAGCCCCCCCAGAGCCCCCCTTTTTCTTACCCGAACGCTGATCGTTCCAGCGATGAGAACAAACCCAGCAGATTCAGCCACTGCCTCAGGTCTTTAATGGACAAATTGATAGAAGCTGGAGCCACTGGTTCCCGCTGCTGTCAATCAAATCCAGTGACACGGGAGTTGGGGGGGGCGGGTTCCGAGTCCTGCTGTCTGTGTCAATGGACACAGGAGCAGGACTTATGAGCGCGCTCGCACGAGTGCCCCAATGGAAAGCGGCTCCTGGTGAGGGCACTTGATGAGGAGGAAGAGCCAGGAGCGCCGCTGGGGGACCCCAGAAAAGTAGGATCGGGGCCGCTCCGTGCAAAACCTTTACACAGGGCAGGTAAGTATGACATTAATAAACTGAGTCTCTATCAGCGCAAAAATTAAAATTGGTGACAACAAATATTGATAAACCTGTAAAAAAATTTTGCAAAATGACAACATATGTGCAAATTTGCGAAATCCCGATCTGGCTGCTGCTAACACAGAAAACAAGTCCACTTCACATTAATTGAATAAATATCAAAACAGTGCTGCACTGCCAATCATATAAGTGTGCAAATAATAAAATTAATACTGAAATTATTTCACCTGAAAAAAAATGTGCAAAATACAATTTCAGCGCAAAATAGGATGTAACATTACACCTCCACCAAATTGCTGCTAGTACCGCTCAAATAAATAGAACGGTTCTGCACTAATGACACATAAAATTATATCAATTCAATTGCATATAAACGTCCAAAGTGATGAAAAAAAAAAAAAGTGATGAAAAAAAAGTTTTCAGTTCCTTCCAAATTGAAGACTTCACCAAATAGTGAACAACAAATTGAAAGTGCTGGTGCTCTCCTCCACCTCGATATCCTAGCCGCTCACCTTAAAATCTGACCCCTGTTTTACCAGCAGGTCAGATAAAGCAGGAACAACATATGGTATACTCACAAAAAAGCACTTCAGCAGTGCAGGCTAAGGATGCAATGAACAACACGATACTCGTGGGATGATGTCACCACTGCGACTCCTCCCCCCCTATAAGCGTTACGTCAAATGGGTGTGACTTCATCAGTAAGGGGCCTTTTTTCATCACTTTGGACTTTCACGTTTATCATTTATATGCAATTGAATTGATATAATTTTATGTGTCATTAGCGCAGCATCATTCTATTTATTTGATCGGTACTAGCAGCAATTTAGTGGAGGTAAGTATGACATGTTTGTTATTTAAAAAAAAAGAAAAAACAAACCTTTACAATCACTTTAATACCCATGCTTTCAAATATATATTGTTGATTGGCTAACATCTCTAAATATTTATATACTTTATGAAAATTGACAGGTTTGTCAGCTTATACAGTATGGTTATGAGGAGTGCTGATCACAAATAAGCATCCTAGGTTTTGCAGGTCATTCAAGGCCCCATGGTCACCCATGGATGAGGATGAGCTGCTTCTGTGCTATGTAACAGTTGTGCGATAATCATTTCCATGTGCTCCTAATTCTTCATCTGAAAAACTGTTTAAAATACTTCAAGATAATCAGCAACATTGTATTTCCTTTACACAGCTTTCTTTTATTAAATCTTCAGAAGTGGGCAGAGGAGTCATGAGGCTCTTGATGGAGATCATACAGTATTAGTGATTCTTTTGACACTAGTCAAATGTACAGTATTCAAACACATTTAACAAGCATCATTTTGACCCCCAGTGCTCCCCTTTTTCTCAGAGGTCCCCAGGCAGAATATTATGCTATATATATATTTTTTTTCTTTTAGGCTATGTTCACACTTATGTGAAATGGATGCGGATCGCATGACAGGAGATTGTGAGATTGTGACTGTCTCTCAATGGAGCTGGTTCAAACAGCTCCAGGGCAGCCACGGTCCGCACTAGAAAAGGGACCTGTGCGTCTTTGGCTCCGTTTCAGGTCTGAATTCAAGCAAATATTTGGACCTGATTCGCACATGAAATGGAGAACAAGGATGCACCGGACCGCCTGCTGTGACCCTGGCTTTAATTCTGTAATTTATATTCCATACCATGCAATACAACAAGGATGAACAAGATTTTGTTTTCTCAGATAATAGGTGCAGGAACTCAACCACGCCCCCATCACACCACCGCTTAACGGTGGGAGAGTCCTAATGGGGCATTGTTAAATACCAGTAGTGCATTCTGCACAGAGTGCAGAGCTCAGGAGTGCACTGCTTAGAGTGAAGAGTTTAGGCGTGCACTGTGTGCAGAGCTCAGGAGTGCAGTGCATATAGAGTTTAGGGTTCGGGAGTGTGCTAAGTACAGAGTGCATGGTTCAGAGATGCACTGTGTACTGAGTGTAGGGTTCAGGAGTGTGCTACTGTACATACAGAGTGCAGTGTTCAGTAGTGCACTGTGTACAGAGTGCAGTGTTCAGGATTGAGTTATATACAGAGTGCAGGATTCAGAAATGCATATTTCACAGTCCGGTTTACAACTCCCCTTCCAGTACAGAGCACTCCTTCCACCCTCAAATCCTCTTTCCCCCACCTACAGAGTATCAGAGGGGAAAAAGAAATAAAAATGGTGCAAAGTTAGTGGGGCATTGGTGCTAAATGTGGGGGGGATGTGCTAATTTGGGGGATTTGAGGGCAAGGAGGAACATTGATGATAAGTGGGGGGAGAGGGGAGAGATTGGTACTAAGTGGGGGAAGGGGGCATTGAGAATAAGTAGGGGGGCGATTGGTGATAAATGGAAGAGTGGGGGGCATTGGGTATACATGGGGGAGGGGGGACACGGGTGCTAAGTGGTGGAAGAGGGGGGTCATTGGTGATAAATGATGGGAGAGGGAAGCCATTGGTGCTAAGTGGGGGAAGAGGGAGGACTTTGGTGCTAAGTGGGGGGTGCATTGGTGCTAAGTGGAAGGGTGAGAGGGGTCATTGGTGCTAAGTGGAAGGGAGAGAGGAGTCATTGGTGCTAATTGGGGGAGAGAGGGGACATTTAGGCTAAATGATGGAAGAGGGGAGCTATTGGTGCTAAGTGAGGGGGGGACATTGGTGCTAAGTGGAGGGGGGAGCCATTGGTGCTCAGTGGGAGGGAGAGAGGGGTCATTGGTGCTAAATAGGAGAAGAGGGGGCATTGGGTATACATGGGGGAGGGGAGGACATTGGTGCTAAGTGGTAGGAGAGGGGGACATTGGTGCTTAATGATGAGAGAGGGGAGCCATTGGTGCTAAGTGGGGGGAGAGGAAGGACATTGGTGCTAAGTGTGTGTGGGGGGGGGGGCATTGGTGCTAAGTACAGGGGAGAGGGGGGTCATTGGTGCTAAATGGGGGACATTAGGGATAAGTGTTGAGGGGGGGCATTGGTGATAAGTGGGGGGAGAGAGGGGACATTGTAGATCACTGTGGAGAGAGGGGGGACATGGGGACATTGGTGCCAAGTGATGGGGGGGGGGGGGGGTGATGCTCTGTGTATGTGTGAGTGTAGTGTGTTCTCTGTAACTGTATTGTGCATGCTGGGTCTCACATACCACAGTGCACTTGATTGTACTTGGAGTACTGGGTCACATGTGGAACATTTCTGGATATGTCCATTACAGTTGGGGTACAGCAGCAGAGTTCTGATTAGCATGCTGCACGTACTGGAGTCAGCACAGTGTCCTGGGACTGACAGCCAATAGGAAGCCAGGGGGGTGTGTGCACTACTTGTGGGAAGAGAGGCTAAGCTCACATTGTAGAAGATGACTAGTGGCAGTAGATCATGGGGCTAGGGCTGACTGCAATAGGATGTATTAGGAGATAAAAAGGGGATGTTTAATCATAGGAGACTGGAGTCGGTGTACTAGCTCAGAGTGGCAAACAGACTGAAGGATACGCACTACCCCGCTCTCTCCTATGTTGTCATGTGCAGAGTAGGGAGTGCTTTGTGCCACGGGAGATCATTGCTGTCCCTTGTAAACAGAGAAGTGGGGCTCCTCTGTTTATAAGTGACAGCAGTGACCAGCAGAGCGAGGGCCAGCGCTGGAGGTGGCAGAACGGCGTTCCGCCAAGTTGTGGCTGAAAAAAAGCCCTGGACATACAACAACTGAAGGCGTACATAGGACTGCAATATATTAATCAGAGGTTGTGGTGGAGGTGTGCGCAATCTTATACAGATTAGTTTATTGTCTAACTTTGGAATATGGCTTTGGATTAATTTCCATCTCAACCTGCTGTGGAGGTAATATTTATGTTGAAGAGAAAGAAGAAGATAATAATCTAAGGAGGAAATGTTTAGAAGCAAGAAAGCAAGGAAAAATAGGTGCAAGGATAGGTGGAAATAGGGTTGGCTGTAGCCGGCCTAAGGAGAGGGGGTTGGATTTTGCTGCTTGAAGATTCCCTGCATTCATAGAAATTAATATTTGGGGAGGGGCCTACCTCGTGTTACCCCTATTAACTGTTTTGTGCGTGGGAGTTTGAGATGACGTTCTGCAGAGGAGTTGTGTAATCCACAAAGAATTTGTATTGCATCCAATAAAACCACAATTTCCCAAACTCTTCTGTCTAGCTTTTGAAGGAGGCAGTCATTTCTTTCATTAACATGATGTTGTTAGTCTTATGCCCCGTACACACGGTCGGATTTTCCGACGGAAAATGTGTGATAGGACCTTGTTGTCGGAAATTCCGACCGTGTGTAGGCTCCATCACACATTTTCCATCGGATTTTCCGACACACAAAGTTTGAGAGCAGGCTATAAAATTTTCCGACAACAAAATCCGTTGTCGGAATTTCCGATAGTGTGTACACAAATCCGATGCACAAAGTGCCACGCATGCTCAGAATAAATAAAGAGATGAAAGCTATTGGCTACTGCCCCGTTTATAGTCTCGACGTACGTGTTTTACGTCACCGCGTTCAGAATGATTGGATTTTCCGACAACTTTGTGTGACCGTGTGTATGCAAGACAAGTTTGAGCCAACATCCGTCGGACAAAAACCTAGGATTTTGTTGTCGGAATGTCCGATCAATGTCCGACCGTGTGTACGGGGCATTAGAATACCATTGAGCTTCAGACAGGGGCCGAGGTTGTTTCCAAATACAGGGAGTGCAGGCTTATGCTGTGTTGAGGAGGTGGAACAGTAAAGTTTTTTCCATATCTAGATTTTGGGATTGGAGTGAAGTTTAGTAAGCAATTTATGGGGTTGTTTGCAAAGTTAATGTCTTTAAATTGAAAGATAACTGTCAGGAGCGTCTAGCACTCCCTCTCCTCATTCCATCCTGGATTTGGCTGTGGCATTCTCCTTGTCTGTCAGTCTACGTGCAAGGTTATTGATGTGGCTAGACTCTGGGTGGAGTCTAAACCAGATTTAAGCAAGCCAAACCTGCAGTGTCATGCTTGTAATATTTCATTTTTTTACACGTGTTCAAGTTGCCTGTTTGTCTGTCCTGCTCTGCTGTTTGGATTCCCATGTTGACGACCTCAGATCGGATATCGACTATTCTCTGAACTCTGTGAGGTGTGAGAGTTACATAGGTATCCAGAAGCCCAGATAAAGAATCTCTGAATCTGAAGTAGGTGGACCAGGGATCTGCCATCTTGTTTAAGAGAAAAAGTTGTTTGCTTAGAACTTATCGTTTAGTATGTCAAATCAGTGCAGTGCTGCTTTCCTAGACTAAAAATCATACAATATTAAAAATACATTTTATAATTACCACCACCAAACATTTATCATACATATACTGTAGAAAAAAATTAAATAATACGTAGGCTTCAATGTATTCATTCAAAGTCCTCTAATTGTGCTTTCCACAAATAGCCACTATGTTACACTGCAAATCAATTCCTGTGCTCCACCACATGTTCAAACTCAATTTCAGTTGTGCGCTCACCTCTGGTATGTGAACTCTTTGTTGTAAAGGTCAATAGCAGTTTTTTCCCTTATTAAGTGTAGTAGCAGTGGTCTCCACCTCCTTTCCTTTCCTATTCCAAATGCATTAAGATAAAAAGCCTTCTGTGTGCAGCAGCCCCCTAATACCCACCTGAGCCCCATCCCTATCCAGTGATGTCCACAAGTCCCTTGGCCATCTGGGACTCTCCCTCCTAATTGGCTGAGCCATTGGCTCCCTCTGCTGTCAATAAAACTCAGTTAGCCAATCAGGAGAGGGCGTGGGGGATGAACCGCAGCTTCGTGTCTGCAGCTCGACTCGGGTGCCCCCATAGCAAACTTCTTGCTGTAGGGGCGCTCGACAGGAGGGAGGGGCTAGGAGCAGCAAAGAGGGACCCGAGAAGAGGAGGATCCATTGCACAGAGCAGGTAAGAATAACATGTCTGTTAATTTAAAAAAAAAGAAGAGACTTTACAAATACTTTAGGTAGCTCTCTTTTGAACTTTTCCAGGGGTGGACAATTCACAATAATCCATAATAATAATGGATCGTAACTATTGTTCTCTGCCTTATTATATTGTGAGTGCATGCACCCATAGTGATGTCCCCTTAGGAGGCAGGTCCATGACACCCTGCGCTCACAGTATGCCCTCAGTTCTCTGAGTTGAATGATCCTGTGGCAGATAACAGGTACTAACAGGGTACAGCAAAACGTAAATTACCTTGATCAGAGTTGTATTCAGTCTACTGCTTCCAGACTCCAGGCCTTTCTTACATATCTGGTGAATGGATCTCTTTCTTAAATCTGTTCATTGTAGTTTCCTGTCTGCTTCACGTATCACCAATCAGATTTTAAAGCTAATGCCCTGTACACACGATCGGACTTTCCGACAACAAAGCCGTGGAATTTTGTTCGAAGGTTGTTGGCTCCAACTTGTCTTGCATACACACGGCCACACAAATGTTGGCCAACAATTTTGAACGTAGTGACGTACAAGACGTACGGCGAGCTAATAAAAAGGAAGTTCAATAGTCATGCGCCACCCTTTGGGCTCCTTCTGCTAATGTTGTGCTTGGTGAGCATTGATTCTGAGCATGCGTGGAATTTTGTGCGACGGACTTGTGTACACACGATCGGAAAGTCCGACGACAAAAATTTGTTGGCGGAAAATTTGAGAACCTGCTAGCCAACATTTGGTGGCGGAAAGTCTGACAACAAATGTTCGATGGAGCATACACGCGGTCGGACTTCCTGCCAACAAGCTCACATTCAACATTTGTTGTCGGAAAATCCCATTATGTGTACGGGGCATTAGTTTACCTTTTCCAAAAAAAAAAAAAAAATTTCTGTGATCAATGTGCAATTACCGTACTAATTTTTTGAATTGATGCCTGAAGAACATTGCACACACGACTGGTACATTGTGGGTGTAATGCATAGGCTTCATTAGTGTCCAACCCACCCATCCCAGAGCCATAATTCATGTTTAACTCAAATTATCACGTGATATAAACTGCTAAAGCATTGAAAGTTTCACCTCAAGTTTTAGGTACCTTACTTTGTCCCCATTTTCATTGGTGCACTTAGTTTTGTGTTTTGAAATGTTTTATATCCATTTACTCAACACAACCTCATATTTTATATTTTACCAAAAATGGGTATATTATTGCGTATTGTATGTATGTATATATAATGTGTATTATACATCCCTGGGGAAGGGGTTTGGAATTACTTTATGGTATATATCTGATTATACAGTAAACACAATTCACACACCAAGGACAAACATTACACAGGCAGAAAATATACCTAAAGTTGTTATTTCAAACAAGTTTGAAACAACAGACCAACATTCAATCATTAGAGCATGACTACCTAATCTAATGATTCTGAAATGAGACATGGTCTCGGGGTCATGTGAAAGCCGCTAAAGAGGATATGTGACATTAGATATGTGTAACAGAGATGGGAAGCTACAAGTTAATTATTGTTATTTGCATCCCATAATGCAGATAAACAGATTTACTTGTTTTTGTAACTTTAGCACATCCATTAAATATAAATGACGTCAATGTAAAGACAAAGATATGAACTATACTCTGTGAATTTTATGTGATAGTCTACAGACAGACAGAAAACAATATCCAGAACTACACTATATTACCAAAAGTATTGGGACGCCTGCCTTTACACACACACATGAACTTTAATGGCATCCCAGCCTTAGTCCGTAGGGATCAATATTGCGTTGGCCCACCCTTTGCAGCTATAACAGTTTCAACTCTTCTGGGAAGGCTGTCCACAAAATTTAGGAGTGTGTCTATGGGAATGTTTGCATTCTTCCAGAAGCGCATTAGTGAGGTCAGGCACTGATGTGGACGAGAAAGCCTGGCTTACAGTCTCTGCTCTAATTCATCCCAAAGGTCTTCTATCAGGTTGAGGTCAGGACTCTGTGCAGGCCAGTCAAGTTCTTCCACCCCAAACTCTCTCATCATTATTACTATTATACAGTATTTATATAGCGCCAAGAGTTTACGCAGCGCTTTACAACTTGAGGGTAAACAGTACAAATACAATACACTTTAAGGAATCAGAGGGCCCTGCTTGTTAGAGCTTACTAAGAGGGAAGGTCAAGAGATACAAAAGGTAATAACTGTGGGGGGTGTGCTAATGGAGAAAATAAATGTACAGTTGTTAGGTGGGGGCCAGATAGGCTTCTCTGAAGAGATGAGTTTTCAGGGATCATCTGAAAGTGGACAAAGTAGGATAAAGTCGGACAGATTGGGGTAGAGCATTCTGTGACGGAAGCGCTTTCCACACTACGCTTGAGTGCGCTCTGTCAGTATATCGCTTCCTAAGCTCTGGAACACGAAATCAGTGAATCTGGCTATAGTCACCCCAAGAACTAGGCAGTAACAGTTTTAGAGTAAACCAGAATAAGAACTGTTTCAAAACTACGAGGCTTGTTCACTAATGCCAGGAGTCTGGCAGACAAGATGGGAGAACTGGAGCTGCTGTTGTATGAGGAGGATTTTGATTTTGTGGGAATTTCAGAGACTTTGTTTAACAGCACTTATGATTGGCTAGCAACCGTTTAAGGGTATTCCCTATACTGCAGAGATAGGGAGGGTAAAAAGGGGGAGGGGTATGCCTGTATATAAAGAATGATGTAAGAGTGAGTGTGACGGACGACATCACTAATGGAGCAAGGGAGGAGGTTGAATCCTTATGGGTAGAGCTTCAAAGGGAGGAAACCAATGGGAAAGTAATACTGGGAGTATGCTTTAGGCCCCCTAGCCAGAGGGAGGAGGGGGAGGCAGACCTCCTATCACAGTTTGGAATGGTGGAAAGGATGGAAAGTATCATTATAATGGGGGATTTTAATTATCTAGACATAGACTGGGCAGAAGGAACCGCACATTCGTCTAATGCCGCGTACACACGGTCGTACTTTTCGTCTACAAAAGTCGGACAGCCTGTCGGACAGACTTCCGGCAGACTTTCGGTGGACTTGCCGCGGACTTGCGGCCTACTTTCTAACGACCGGACTTGCCTACACACGACCACACAAAAGTCGGTCGGATTCGTACGTGATGACGTACACCGGACTAAAATAAGGAAGTTCATAGCCAGTAGCCAATAGGTGCCCTAGCGTGGCTTTTTGTCCGTCGGACTAGCACACAGACGAGCGGATTTCGGGGTCCGTCGTAGGTACGAAGTAAAAGTTTTGAAGCATGTTTCAAATCTAAAGTACGTCGTATTTGAGGCTAAAAAAGTCGGTTGAAAGTCCGGAGAAGCCCACACACGATCGGATTACCAGCCAGCTTTAGTCCATCAGCGTCTGTTGGACTTTTGTAGACGAAAAGTACGACCGTGTGTACGCGGCATAAGGCTTTACTAAACATTTTACATGTTTCTAAATGTCTTGCAGAACAATTTCATGGGTCAGATGGTAAACGCACCAACAAGAAACAAAGCACTGTTATGCCCTGTACACACGGTCGGATTTCCCGACAGAAAAAGTGCGATCGGATTGTGTTTAAAAATAAATAAATAACATTTTCTGATAACAAAATCCAATCTGTTAAATTCCGATCGTGTGTACACAAATCCGACGCACAAAGTGCCACGCATGCTTAGAATAAATTAAGAGACGAAAGCTATTGGCTACTGCCCCGTCCCGACGTACGTGTTTTACGTCACCGCGTTCAGAACGATCAGATTTTCCGACAACTTTGTGCGACCGTATGTATGCAAGACAAGTTTGTGCCAACATCCGTCGGAAAATATCCATGGATTTTATTGTCGGAATGTCCGATTGTGTGTACAGGGCATTAGACCTACTGAATACTAACAATACAGACCTGATCGTGGATGTGAAAATACAGGGCAATTTAAGAAACAGCGATCACAGGTCAATTAGTTTTAGCATAAATCACTCAAATAGGAAACACAAGGATAATAGGAAACACAAGCGTAATACAAAGACCCTGAATTTCAAAAGAGCCAACTTCCCTAAACTGCGCTTCTTGCTAGAAGATATTAAATGGGATAAGATCCTAGGAACAAAGAACACGGAGGAAAATGGAAGTGCTTTAAGAGCATATTAAATAAAGGTATTGGCCAGTGCTTCCCAATGGGAAATACATTTAAAACAGCTAACAAAAGTCCTGGGTGGCTTAACTCCAACGTAAAAATGCACATACAAGCAAAGGAAAGGGTCTTCAAAGAATAGGAGGCTGAGGGATCATCCTCAGAATTCCTACATTACGAAGAATGTAATAAGAAATGTAAGGGTGCAATTAGGGCAGCTAAGATAGAACACGAAAGGCACATAGCGGAGGAGAGTAGAAAAAAAAATTCTTTAAAGTATATAAATAGTAAGAAAGGGAGGTCAGAACATATTGGCCCCATAAAGAATGATGACGGGAATCTGGTTACAAAAGATAGCGAAGGTTTTGAATTTATTCTTCTCCTCAGTCTTCACAAGGGAAATGGGGGGATTCAGTAGCTAAGACTGCAATGTTTATCCTCATGACACACGTCACAGGAAGCACCCTCATGACTAACAGAGGATAGAATTAGAAATAGACTTTAAAAACTTTACCTTATTAAGTCACTGGGACCAGATGGCTTACACCCGATTGTCCTTAACCACAAGGACGTTCTGGGCTTTGTGGTGGTATATCTGAATGATACCTGAAGCTACAGGCATCATTCAGATATCGGCGTTTTCAGACGTCGTTTTCCTACACTATATGAATGACCATAGCGGCTTGTCAGCCGCTAGATCATTCTTACGGGCGGCGAGAGGGGACGACCCCGCCCCTTCTGCCGCCCTTCGGTGCTTCTACCGACTCACCTCTGTGATCGGTGAGTCGGAAAACGGATTCGCCAACTACGGATGTCCACCATAGAGATTTCTGGCGGACCAGATGGTCACCGAAGTCTCTATGATCGTCGGAGGCCGGGCGCGATGTTATGATGTCACGCCCAGCCTCTGCATTCAAAAAAATGGTGCCGCCTCGGCTGGGAAGCCGTGATGGTTTTTCTTTTAATTATTATTTCAGGCTTCGCAGTCTAGAGGTGAGATGTGGGGTCTTATTGACTCCATATCCCACTGTAAAGAGGTCCTGTCATGCCATATTCCTATTACAAGGGAGTTTTACATTCCCTGTAATAGGACTAAAAGTGATCAAAACATTTTTTTTAAAAAAAGTGGCAAATTAGAACATTTTAAGTAAAATTAACAATAATAAAAAAAATTTTTTAAGTGCCCCTGTCCCCATGTGCTCGCACGCAGAATAAAATGCATACGTAAGTCCCGCCCACATATGAAAACGGTGTTGAAACCACACATGTGAGGTGTTGCCGCGAACATTATAGCGAGAGGAATAATTCCAGCCCTAGACCTCCTCTGTAACTCCAAACATTTAACCAGTAAAAAAATTTTAAGCGTTGCCTATAGGGATTTTTAAGTACCGAAGTTTGGCGCCATTCCACGAGCGTGTGTAATTTTAAAGCGTGACATGTTAGGTATCTATTTACTCAGTGCAGCTTCATCTTTCACATTATGCAAAAAATTGGGCTAACTTTACTGTTTTTTTTTTTAAGCATGAATCAGTTTTTTTTTCCAAAAAAAAGCATTTAAAAAATTGCTGCGCAAATACCGTGCGAGATAAAAAGTTGCAATGAGCGCTATTGTATTCTCTAGGGTCTCTTCTAAAAAACATATATAATGTTTGGGGGTTCTATGTAATTTTCTAGCAAAAAAAATTATGATTTTTACATGTAGGAGAGAAATGTCAGAATTGGCCTGGTGGGCAATTCAGCCATTTACTCCTGTGTGAGTTACTCCCAGTTTAATGCCATATAGTTTTGTGTGCGCTACTACCAGTTTAACACTATATAGTTTTGTGTGCGTTACTGCCAGTTTAACGGCATACAATTCTGTGTGCGTTACTGCCACTTTAACGTCATTAGTTTTGTGCATTACTGCAAGTTTAACGCCGTATAGTTCAGTGTTCGTTACTGCCAGTTTAATGCCATATAGTTCTGTGTGCGTTACTGCCAGTTTAACGCCATAAAGTTTTGTGTGCGTTACTGCCAGTTTAACGCCATATAGTTCTGTGTACGTTTATGTCAGTTTAACACCATATAGTTCTGTGTGCGTTACTGCCAGTATAACACCATATAGTTCTGTGTGCGTTATGCCGCGTACACATGAGCGGACTTTACGGCAGACTTTGCCCGGCGGACTTTTCAACGGACTTTACGACGGACTTTCTGAATGAACGGGCTTGCCTACACACAATCAACCAAAGTCCGTCGAATTCGTACTTGATGACGTACGACCGGACTAAAATAAGGAAGTTCATAACCAGTAGCCAATAGCTGCCCTAGCGTGGCTTTTTGTTCGTCGAACTAGCATACAGACGAGTGGACTTTTCGACCGGACTCGAGTCCGTCGGATAGATTTAAAACATGTTTCAAATCTAAGTCCATCCAACTTTTGAGCAAACAAAGTCCGCTGGAGCCCACACACGTCTGCCGGGCAAAGTCTGCCGTAAAGTCCGCTCGTGTCTACGCGGCATTACTGCCAGTTTAACGCCATATAGTTCTGTGTGCGTTACTGCCAGTTTAACGCCATATAATTCTGTGTGGATTACTGCCAGTTTAGCACCATATAGTTCTGTGTGCGTTACTGTCAGTTTAACGCCATATCGTTCTGTGTGTGTTACTGCCAGTTTAATGCCATATAGTTCTGTGCGTCACTGTACGTTTGGCTCATTATATTGCAGTATATTATAGTGTATCCATGGAGTGTGTCTGTGTATTGTGAGTAATCAAAATACAGTGCACCAAACATCTCTTTACATTGATTAAAGTGCATCTACGTACAGATTTCAACTTCTTCTTTACATTTGCTTATAAGCACCGCCCCCTCCCTCCCTCCCAATAATGTCTGGGAGGACAAAGAGAGGCACACATTCCCTTGGCACTGTAAGGGGGCCAGCAACAAAATGTGCCCACAGGCAAAGGTGCATGGCCAGTCCTCAGGCAGGGCATCATTTCCTCTGTTTAGTAAGTTTGACCATGCTATCCAGCCACAGAATGCAGAGGAGGTGGTGGACTGGCTTACTAAACCTTCCTCATCCTCCTCATCCTTTGTCACGCAAGCAGAGACAAGTGTGCAGTCCCCTGCAGTTGCCAGAGTGGATAAACCTGCCTCTTTGTCCACATCTATTCCTGCCATAGCCCCAACATCAGCCATTGAGGGGTCAGCTGAGTTATTTGACCACAGTGTCAGCCACTTGCTCCTTGATGATGCCCAGCCATTATTGGATTCAGATGTTGGTTCTGAGGTTGAGGATGACAGGAACAGCCTAGAGAGAGGGAGGAACACTGGCAGACAAATTGGAATTCATGTTCCCCAAGCTGCAGCATATTGCCAAGTTGTCTCCAGTGGTCATGATGAAGATGGAGGAGATGGAGATGATGATGATGATGATGAGGTCACTGATGCGACTTGGGTGCCACATAGAGCAGAGGAGGAAACTGAAGGTGAGGCGGCACAACCCCCAAGGAGCCCGACATCAAGAAAGAGTAGAGAGCAGCCACCCTATTCCATAACATTCTGCAGCTGTTATCTATCGGCCCACTCCCCAAAGCTTAGCTGTCTGGGCCTTTTTCAGTTCATCTGCAGCAGATTGCACTGTTGCTATCTGCATACTGTGTCTCAGGCACATCAAACGTGGCAAAAACACCAACCATTTGGGTACCACATGCTTAACAAGGCATTTAACGTCCAACCACTCAGCCTATTGGCAAGAGCACACAAAAGGGGCACAAATCTGTCCCTCTTCCTCCTCCTTACCCACTTCAGTCTGCCCCTGCTATAGCGAGTCATTACCTCTCAGCAGCCTCCACTGACAGGGATGATGGTATAGCACAGGGTGTCCCAGGTCCTAGTAGCATAAAAGTATGGTTACACCATCAAACAATATAAATGTGCAGTCAAATAGACTCAAAGGTGGAGCTCACCTCTCACCACATCCCAAAAACAAATAACGAGAAAATATGGACCCCAAAAGAGGGGTGGTGACCCCAGGACCCCAACGATGCCAGAACATTCCCTTCCACGTGATGGTAGAGAGATGAAATGGCCTTACGTGAAAAGCAGTAGCGACTGGGAACTTGCCATTGTGGTACAGAACATGTGCAAATTCACGAAAGGGAGCAGAATCCACCAGGCTGAAAGGCAGAAGTTGGAGAGCCAATAGCTTTGACAAGCTTGCATCTAGACGCTGGGCATGTGGGTGGCAGGGACTGTATTTTTTTTTTCCGCTGCAGCAGATGGGGCAGAGAAATTTGCCAGCTACAGTCTACAGCTGGGGGTGTGCTGCTGGCAGATGTGCTAATGTATTATTATTAATAATGTGGCCAGGCTGTGTAAATGTCTCACACATGTGGTATCGCCATACTCAGGAGGAGTAGCAGAATATGTTTTGAGGTGTAATTTGTGGTATGCATATGCTGTGTGAGAGAAATAACCTGGTAATATGACAATTTTGTGGAAAAAGAAGGAAAAAAAATAATTTTGCAAAGAATTGTGGGAAAAAAATTAAAACTGCAAAAAACTTGCCATGCCTCTTACTAAATACCTTGGAATGTCTACTTTCCAAAAAGGGGTCATTTGGGGGGTATTTTCACTTTTCTGGCTTGTTAGTGTCTCAAGAAATGAGATAGGCCATCAGCACATCAGGTGTGATCAATTTTCAGTGATTGGACCCATAGCTTGTAGACTCTAACTTTCACAAAAAACAAATAATTTTCACTGATTTGGGTTATTTTTACTAAAGATATGTAGCAGTATAAATTTTGGCAAAAATGTATGAAGAAAAAATACTTATTTGCTAAATTTTATAACAGAAACGAAGAAAAATTAATTTTCTTACAAAATGTTCAGTCTTTTTTCATTTATAGCACACAAAATAAAAAACCCAGAGGTGATCAAATACCACCAAAAGAAAGCTCTATTTGTGTGAAAAAAAGGACAAACATGTCATATGGGTACAATGTTGCATGACTGAGTAATTGTCATTCAAGATGTGAGAGCACTGAATGCTGAAAATGGGTCTGGTTAGGAAGGGGGTTTAAGTGCCCAGTGGGCAAGTGGTTTTCATTTGCTTTTGACCCGCTGGGAAAGTGCATTCTTGGGCAGCAAAAGCGCGCAGGGTCTTAGATCCCTCACTGGGTGTCAGTAACTGGATCACCTGCCGGTGGCACTGTGGTTCCCAGATCTAAAGGGTGTTGTACTGCTGTTCACCAGTGGCAGCAAAATCCGAGGCAATTTGCCTTTTCCTGATTCTTGCTGCAGGGAGGCTAGTTAGCCCCTCCTCTAGCATTCCACATAGCCTCAGTGTTTTTTACCTGTGCAGCACGCTCCATGTACTCTGCTCCTTGTTGTGACCAGTGCTGGGACAAGGTCATCTGGTGCCCAGGGCAAAGATGGCAAACTGCGCCCCCCCCCCCCCCGGTTGTAAAGAAGGAGCGACTTATAGTGGGACCCAGTGACACTAAGGCTCAGTTCACACCTAGGCATTCCGGATTGCTGTGATTCTGCCTGCAATTTCCAAATTGACACACAGACACGCTTGCGATCCCATTACTTTAAATGGCACCCCAATCGTGGTGCGATTTTGTGGCAATTGTCCCTCAACAAATTGCGACAAAATTGCGGGACGCTTGTTGCCCAAAAGAGGCTCTGGAATACCTAGGTCATGAATGTAGCTTTATACACTGATCAGTGCTAATAATATGCACCGACACTGTACTAATGACAACGGCTGAGAAGGGGTTAATATCTAGTGGCATCCAAGGGGTTAATTGTGTGCCCAACAATGTGTAATGTGTGTACTGATTTTTACCATTGACTGGCTTGTTTATTTTCCCTGCTTTGCAAGCGAACATTTCCTTTGTATAGAGCCCTGTGTTAATTGTCAACACAGGGCTCTGGGCTGTGACACAGCCAGTCAATAGGTCCCGGCCATGAATCACTGGTTGGGATCTGCTGACATACTCCCACTGTGTCAAATCACAGGGGAGTAGGCGGGCAGGGGCATGTACCCGAAACCCTAAGCCTAGATTCACACTGTAGCAATGTGAGAACCAGTGCGATTCCAGCGCCGGTTCCCACATCGCATCTCTCCCGCAGGCAGTTCACGCTGCCCTCTGAGAACCGCTGCAGGTGTCAATAGATTGTTAATGACACCCCCGGATCGGTTTGCAGATTGCAGTGCGAACTGTGGATTCGGACAGGAATCGGATCGAATTGGTGAGAACACACGAACATGCGATCTGAAGCTAGTGCGGGAAAAAAAAAAATCCCTGCATCTTTTTTGGTGCAAATCCAATGCGAGTTCAGCCATACAACTGTATGGCTGAACTCGCATTGCACAGACATCGCATGTGATCGGCAGTGTGAGTGCGAATCATATGCAATGTCTGTGTTCGCTACAGTGTGACCCTAGGCTGAAACAGGCAGTGATGGGTATGTCGCGGTGCTTGTAGCTGCCACCCCATCGCAGTATATGTACTGCGACGGGTTGGCAAGTGGTTAATTACCAATGGTATTTGTAATATGCAGCATGAAGGGGTTAATGTGTATTATCAATGCTGCATTAGTTACAAGTGGCAGTTAATTAACCCCTTTGTGTTGCATTAGTGGCATCAGTGTTAATTAACTGCTGCAGCATACAGGCGTTAATTAACACTGACACTGGTGCCACTAATGCAGCCCAAAGGGGTTAAATAACTGCCACTTGTCACTAATGCATCATTGATAATACCCACTTGACCACTGGGCACTTAAACCCCCTTCCTAACCAGACCAATTTTCAGCTTTTGGTGCTCTCACATTTTGAATGACAATTACTCAGTCATGCAACACTGTATCTATATGAAATTTTTGTCCTTTTTTTCACACAAATAGAGCTTTCTTTTGGTGGTATTTAATCACCGCTGGGTTCTTTATTTTTTGCGCCGTAAAAGAAAAAAGACAGAAAAATCTGTAAAAAAATTAAATTTTTCTTCATTTCTGTTATATTTTGCAAATTAGTAATTTTTCTTCATATATTTTGGCCAAAATTTATATCGCTACATATCTTTGGTAAAATTAACCCAAATCGGTGGATATTATTTGGTCTTTGTGAAAGTTATAGAGTCCAAAAGCTATGGTGCGAATATCTGAAAATTGATCACACCTGAAGTACTGACGGCCTATCTAAATTCTTGAGACCCTAACATGCCAGAAAAGTACAAATACCCCCCAAATGACCCCTTTTTGGAAAGAAGACATTCCAAGGTATTTAGAAAGATGCATGGTGAGTTTTTTGAAGTTTTTTCCCACAATTCTTTGCAAAATCAAGGTTTTTTTTTTTACTTTTTTTTTTTCCCACAAAATTGTCATATTGGCAGGTTATTTCTCACACACAGCATATGCATACAACAAATTACACCCCAAAACACATTCTGCTATTACTCCCGAGTACGGTGATACCACATGTGTGAGACTTTTACACAGCGTGGCCACATACAGAGGCCCAACATGCAGGGGAGCACCTTCAGGCGTTCTGGAGCACCCAGGCCAATTCTGACATTTCTCTCCTACATGTAAAAATCATCATTTATTAGCTAGAAAATTACATAGAACCCCAAAACATTATATATGTTTTTTTAGCAAAGACCCTAGAGAATACAATGGCGGTCGTTGCAACTTTTTATCTCGCACGGTATTTGCGCAGCAATTTTTTTAACGCGTTTTTTTGGAAAAAAACTGTTTTGTGCTTTACAAAAACCAAAACAGTAAAGTTAGCCCAATGTTTTTGCATAATGTGAAAGATGAAGTTACGCCGAGTAAATAGATACCCAACATGTCACCTTTTAAAATTGCACGCGCTTGTGGAATGGCGCCAAACTTTGCTACTCAAAAATCCCCATAGGCGACGCTTTAAAAATTTTTACTGGTTACATGTTTTGAGTTACAGAGGAGGTCTAGGGCCAAAATGATTGCTCTCGCTCTACCAATCGCATCGATACCTCACATGTGTGGTTTGAACACCGTTTTCATATGTGGACGGGACTTAAATATGCGTTCGCTTCTGCATGCGAGCACACAGGGACAGGGGCGCTTTAAAATTTTTTTTTTTTTTTTTATTGTTCATTTTACTTTTATTTATTTTAGTTTGATGCTTTTTTCCAAAAAAAGAAATTTTGGACCACTTTTATTCCTATTACAAGGAATGTAAACATCCTTGTAATAGGATTATGGCATGACAGGTCCTCTTTACAGTGAGATATGGGGTCAATAAGACCCCACATCTCACCTCTAGGCTGGGAAGCCTGAAATAAAAAAAAAAAGAAAACGATCCTGGCTTCGATCGTAGCGGTGAGTCGGTAGAAGCGCGGGAGGGGGGGACATCCCCTCTCGCCTCCCATAAGAACGATCAAGCAGTGGAACAGCTGCTATGATCATTCTCATGGTGTAGGGAATCGCCGGCTGAAAAAGCCGATATCTGAATGATGCCTGTAGCTGCAACCATCATTCAGATATCTCCGCACAAAGTCAAGGACGTTGTATGACGGCCGGTGGGCGGGAAGTGGTTAAAACGCATTTTTTTTTTTTAACACAAAGTTGTCCATTTATACAATATTTCTACCACATAACATGTACATAGCAAAAATGACACCCCAAAATAGATTCCCCTGCTCCTCCTGAGTACGGCGATACCACATGTGTGAGACTTCCACAGCCTGGTCACATACAGAGGCCGAGTACAGCCGAGCATGGCAGGGTATGGTGGGGTATTGCGGAGTATGGTGGGGGATTGCAGGGCATGGCAGAGTATGGCGGGGGCATGGCAGAGTATGGCGGGGGCATGGCAGAGTATGGCGGGGGCATGGCAGAGTATGGCGGGGGCATGGCAGAGTATGGCGGGGGCATGGCAGAGTATTGCACAGCATTGCATAGTAGTAGGGATGGCTGAGCATGGATGGATGGCTGGATGTCTCTGTGCAGCGCTGTTGGCACTACACATACAGCCCACAGCGCTGCAGCCATCCATCCATCTCCCTCTCCTCCACACTGTACTGATCGGTACACAGGAGGGGAGGAGAGGAACCGGCGTCATCAGATGACGCCGGTCTGTTTACATGTGATCGCGCCGTCATCTGACGGCGCGATCACATGGTAAACGGCCGCGATCAGTGGCCATTTACCGGGATCCGTGATGCGCCGGGTCCTCTGGACCCGGCGGTCACGGATGTGTTCGGGTGCGCGCCCCAGGGGGCGCGCGAGAGGGGAATTCTGGGAGGACGTCATAGTACACCCTCCCAGAGTTATCCAACCGCCCTGCAGCCGTCATTCGGCTATGGGCCGGTTGGTAGGTGGATACACATTAACTACCCTTCATGCATATTAAAAAAATACCATTGGTAATATATTAACCGCCCCCCAAAAAAGGAGTTAACAAATTCATCTGCAGATGGCTTACTTACTTACTTACTATTGCTCGGTTCCTCCTCCTCTAGATCACACTCGCTCCTGTCGAGAAACGTCCCCTATCTGATAGTGTCCGCCCTGTACTGTGCATGCGCACAAAGGAGACGCCGAAATCTCCGAAGATGAACGGCTGTTCAGGGCGGACCTTTCTCATCAGAACAGCGCTGCGCCTGCGCAGTACAGGGCGGACAGCCCAACACTATCCCATGGGGGGGGGGACTTTCTTGTCAGAACAACGGCAGTCGGGCGGAGATTGCTCTGCCTGACAGGTAAGTGAAGGGCTCGTCCTCGCTGTGCACTAGCGCATGGCACAGACATCATAGCAGCTCTGACTGGCTGTGCAGTATTCTGTGTGTACAGTCCAGCCACTTCACCTGCGCCCCCCTTCCTCTACTAATTTGTCCCGCCCAGGGCATCCGCCCCTTCCGCCCCTGCCTTGTACCGGCCCTGGTTGTGACCCATGATTCTGTCCCTGTCCCTGCTTCTACTAGCTTCTATCTTCTTCCATTAACCTTCTACCTGTTTTGTCTCGTTCCTTACTCCTCAGCCTGATTCTGTTCTGCCTTATTTAACCTGCCATTTGTACAGATTGTAGTTTTTTTAAGTAGGTTTGCTTAGTTCTATCCTCTGATAAGATCACTTTTATATAGGGTCACTGGGTTGGTATCCCTTGGTGTATTGTATGCTTATATCTGTTATTGTACGTTTCATTTGTGTTGTTTCTTTAATAAACCACATATGCTTTAATTTAATGTTGAGCCTGATGATCTCTGTGCAGATCCATGCATACATATGCTGACACCTTAAGAGTTCCCTTCATTGGAACTAAGGGGCCAAGCCCAACCCCTGAAAAACAACCCCACACCACAATCCCCCCTCCACAAATTGATTTTGACCAGTGCACAAAGCAAGGTCCATAAAGACATGGATGAGCGAGTTTAGGATGGAGGAACTTGACTCGCCTGCACGGAGTCTTGACCTCAACCCGACAGAACACCTTTGGGATGAATTCGAGCCGAGACTACGAACCAAAGCCTTCTCATCCATTGTCATGCCTGACCTCACAAATGCACTTCTGGAAGAATGGTCAAACATTCCTATAGAAACACTCCTAAACCTTGTGGACAGCCTTCCCAGAAGAGTTGAAGCTGTTATAGCTGCAAAGGGTGGGCCAAATCAATATTGAACCCTACGGACTAAGACTGGGGTGAAATTAAAGTTTATGTATGTGTGAAGGAAGGTGTCCCAATACCTTTGGTATCTGGAATCTTTAGTGTATCTGGTCATGCTTGTTTTACAAGATACCAGTACTTGATACCCTGCCCTTCTTTTCTCCGGGCTTCTTCCAAATGCTGGTCTTTAACCTCTTCATTTGTTCTAACACCGCAGCACTGACATGTTATGCCTGTTCTGCAAGAAAGAGCTGCTTGCTCTGAATATTTTTTATTCTAGGCTTAGTTCTAGGCTTTAACACAAAATGGTTCATTTATAAATGCCTGTCACTTTCATAAAATTCAGACAAAAATAATATTAATACTAATGAGAAATAGCACTATTTTATTTGACCCAGTATAATAAAGACCTGCAACAGACCTGTGACAACCATCTTTTGTGAAGTAATAGTAGCTAAAATTATAAAAAATGTAAGCCACACTCCAAAACTTAGCTCGCCTTTCTGTTTAATAATTGTAAAAAAAAAAAGACTGCATACATTGATGTCTCCACATGAAACCAACCTTCCTTGTGTTTCTCCACTGCTAGCTTGCTCACAAGGATCCTTGTGAGCAAGCCCTATCCTTGTGAACAAGCCAGTAGTGGTGAAATGCATCAAGAAAGGTTGGCAGTGAGAAGTGAGGTATCAGAGGAAGAAGTTATAATGGAACCTAGACAAAAAAAAAAATTACCAACAAAGGGAGAAATGGCGGAAATGTTTGCGAGGCTGGAAATCTCTATAAAGGGAGAAATAGCAACTCTGCATGATGATAGGAATACCATACTAAACGATACTAGACGATACAGAGGAAAGGTTGCACATGTAGGGGGATGAGTTAAAAATACTTAAGGCACAGATGGAGGAGATGCAGAGAGATCAGAGGAATATGATGTATAAAATAGAAGACCAAGAAAACCGGAATAGAAGGAAGAATATTAGGGTCAGAGGCCTTCCGGAGACGCAAGGGGAAAGCGAAGATCTGCAAGAAAAAATGGATAAAATTTTTGGTCACATGCGGAGTGCATCTGGAGCTAGTAGCAAAATAAAGTTGGAAAGAATCCATTAGATTAGAAAGCCGGCAGAAATGGCAGGAGACGTCCTAAGAGACGTTATTGCAAGATTTCATAATTTTCAGGATAAAGAACAGATAAGGGCATTCATGAAAACCAACCAACCCGCTAAATACGGGGAGATCCCTCTGCAGATATTCCCAGATCTGGCAGCAGAGACCCTGGCCAGTAGAAGAACCCTCAAAACCTTACTGGAACAGTTTAAAGTGCAACATTCAATATTCGTGGGGCTTTCCAGCCTGCCTAATCGGACACAAAGAGGGTAGATCTTTAAGATTCCTGTAAGACACAGCCAAATTTTGCAACAGATTGGATGTCCCATTGGTAAAAATTCCAGGTTGCTGGGAAAAACGGGAGAATATAGAGAACACAGACAAACAACAGGCATGGCAACCAGCACCAACATCGAAGCAACCAGGAGTGAAGAAGAAACAAGACCGAAGGGAAAAGGAAAGAAGAAGCTAACAATAAATACATATGGAACATGAACAGACAAAGGGGGATCAATTTGGGATTTGGGGGGGAGGGGGGAGGAGGGAAGGGGGGAGTGGAGCGGGTATGGGAGCCCCCAAAATCAGGGGGAGTATTGGTTCTGTCCGATGACCACACCTAGAGCTCAACCTCTAAGGGGGTCTAACCGTAGGGCCGGGAGGAGTCTGGTTGGCCACGGTTTATTGGGTCATGGGGAGGCCAATTCCCCTATTGTGGGTAGGTGGGGGGGGAGAGGGGGAGGGCACGGGGGTGGGGGGGGGGCGGTAGGGGGGTAGAAATTGGATAGGAATGAGCACTCACTGGAAAAGGTATGATAGAAGAATAAGATGCACCAATCCCTCTTCTCGATTTCATGTGTGTCATAGAAATTTTTTACAAATGAGTAATGAGGTCTAGCTTAAACATAATTTCATATAACGTACGTGGTTTAAATACAAAAATAAGCGATTTAAAACACCTTAAAGCAGATGTGGTACTGCTACAGGAGACACACTTTTTCTTGGGCTTGAGTCGTAGAATATTCTCAAAAGACTTCCCGCTATGGTATTATGGAGACTCTCCTATTAGTCGAGCAAAGTGAGTGTCCATAAGGTTTGCCAGGGGAGTGAGGTTCGACCTAGAGGAGAGAAGGACGGACCCAGAAGGGCGTTACTTATTTCTGAGAGCAAAACTGAACGGAGCCGAGTATTCCCTGGCAAACATATATGGTCCTAATAAAGACCCCATTAGATATTTAACGGGGGCTATAGAGGAGTTCATGGAATTTAAGAAAGGGGGTGCTATCATGGCGGGGGATTTCAACCTCTGCCTAGAGCTGAGGAAGGATAGCACGCCGCATGTATGGGAGACTGAAATGGTATGGAGCAATAAATTGAAAAAGAAATTGCACCAATGTCAACTGGTAGATGTGTGGAGGACGCAGCACATTAAGGTTAGGGACTACACATTCCACTTCCCCGTACATAGGACGTACTCTAGACTAGACTTTTTTTTGATCGAGCATAGGCTGCTAGAGGCAGCGGCCAGCACAAATATTGGAATAACGACCTTCTCAGATCATGCGCCCATGACACTACAATTGAAGATAGGAGAGGCCCAAACAAGGAGTAACACATGGAGGCTAAATGAAGAACTACTACATGATAAAGCAATAGAAGAGCGAATAAAGGAAGAATTAGAGCAGTTTTTCAGGCCACAGTGTGGGAAGCCCATAAGGCTTATATTAGGGGTATCTTGATCATTTTTCTAACTTTTATCTGGAGAGGGAAAAAAGCACGTATAAGTTTGACACAGTTAATTAAGGATAAGGCGCGAGGGGGGTGGGGGGCACCGGATCTTAGAAACCATTATAATGCAATTATATTGTCACAAATAATAGATTGGGCAAAAAACAACAAGGAAAAGAGATGGGTTAAAATGGAAAGCATAATCAGTAAAGTCACAATGGGGAAGATAATATGGATCCCTGCACAATACAGAAAACTTAGTAAAGACACACATAGTATCACTAGTAATGCACTAAAAATATGGGACAATTTGTATAAAAGGGAAAAATGGGAATATAACTCACCTTTAATTCCATTGAAAAATACTGAATATTTTACACCGGGAATAGAGACACTGTTTGGTAACTGGACACAAGAGAATGCACAACTGAAGGATATAATTGAGCAAGTTAAAATGTACACTTATCAGGAACTAAAAAAATAAAAGTGAATTGATGGTGATAGATGGATGGTGGTATAGCCAATTGAAGAGACACTGCCACAGCCCGTTAGATCAGCAGAAAACCTTTTTTTTTGTTAGGAACATATTAGGAATTTGTGTATATTGTTGTTACTGCGAGGCTGCACCTCGTTAAAGTGGTTGTAAACCCATTACAACCACTTTAACCTACAGGTAAGCCTAGATTAAGACTTACCTGTAGGTGCAAGAAATATCGGCACCGATGTCTACGGCGCATTCGCCGAGCGTGCCATCTCTAACGGCGATCATGCCGTTAGTGGCGGCACAAGTGCACATGCGCGGGAGTGATGTCATAGCCGCTCCGGCCAGTCACAGCACCAGAGGCGCGATACCCCGGAAGTCACTCCGGGATAGATGGCGGCGTCAGAGGAGGCAAACGAGAGCCGATGCGGGGGCTTCAATCTCAGGTAAGTAATTCATAATGAGCTAGTATGCTATGCATACTAGCTCATTATGCCTTTGTCTTGCAGGGTGTATTTTTTTTTTTCAGAGGCTTAACTTCCTCTTTAGCTGTGATGTGTTTTAATATAGATAAAACTAATAAAGAAATTGAAATAAAAAAAGAAAGGTTGGTTTCAGGTGGAGACATCAATGTATGCAGTCTTTTTTTGACAATTATTAACCACTTGCCTACTAGACACTTTTACCCCCTTCCTGCACAGGCCAATTTTCAGCTTTCAGTGGGGTCACACTGTGAATGACAATTCTACGGTCATGCAACATTTTTTTTTTTTTTGGATCGGCTTCTACTGGTAGTTCTAATGTCATCTCAAGATTGTTATGCTCTGCTTGTTTGGTCAGTTTTTTTTCTGTGTATAGAGTTCTCTTCCTCGGGGGCATGTGGAGTTTTTCATGCAAAAATAAATTACAGAAAGAGTTGTAAAAAAACTGTTAAATTAGTGTAGGTTGGTAAATCCAGTTATTTTGTACAGCCCTGGGGCCATCCTAAAATGTATTAAACAAGACTCTGAGTTTTAAAGTCAGAATTCTGAGATTAAAAATCAGAATTCTGACTAGGGCTCGTTCACACCATATCTGCATGAAAACTGATGGGAAAACTGCGCAGATTTCACTTGCAGAGAAATCTGTTTCACATCAGTTTACATGCCCATTTCAGCCAGTTTTTATGCACACTGACATTCATGTTGCGCGTCAGTTATGTGCCCTGTTCCCACCAATGTTGATGTCACGTCAGTTTTTTTTTTTTTTCCTGTGCAGAAAACTGCATACACGTGGAAAATTTCTGCGCAGAAAAAAAATAGCACAATGTGGTGTGAACAAGGCACATGGAGAACCGTTGTTTTTTTCTGCCCTTGCAGAACGTGTGCAGAAAAACTGACGTCTCTGCACGATGGTGTGAACAAGGTCTAAATCTCAGAATTCCGACTTTGAAACTCAAAATTCTGACTTTTAATGTCAGAATTCTGAATTTGAAATTTAGAATTTTGTTTAATAAATTTTAGATTTAATAAATGTTAATACTTTTTTTTAGTCCAACAAACACTTTCCTTTAAAAAAACAAAAAAAAACCAAAAACAAATTTGAATGCATCTCAGCCAGGTATTTGTTGCGATCTGTGTCCTCATTAAGTTTTTCTCCTATCCCTCTGACATCCTGTCACATCCACAAGCAGGTGAAATCATAAAGAATGTCTAAAACTCTTTTGAATTTCAACGTGCCACCGCATGACCAATGTAGGCAGGCAACAATTGAATTTACCTGTTGTAAAATGTAAACAGTAACATCAACCTGTAATGCGCACCAATGATAAGATATATGATGTAGCAGCGCTCAAGTCCGTAGATATAACAGTAAAATTACGTTAAAAATAAGTATCTAAATATATATCTCTCTCTATCTATACAGTGATAGGTAAAATAATCTATAGAAAGGATCAAAAACTATGGAAGGGATAAAAAATGGATAAAAATAATGAATAATTAATAATTAGTAAACAGTGGCCCATAAAAATAGTCCAGAAAAGAGTCTATGATATGTGGATCATCCTTAATGTAGATGGATGTGGGAGCCAGGGGGATCTATGCAACCAGGATACCAAGGGCAGCTTCCTGTTGAGTGAAGTCAATTCTCCATGTATACATAAAAAATCCAAAGAGAAAGCGCCTCTTAAGTATCAATGATTTATTCAAGTGATAAAAGCATATATAAAGACTTACATTAAGGCTGACGAATGACAGCTTCCATAGAGAACTAATCCCGGTGTTCGTCAAAAAAATCCCAATAGTGTGGGGCTGGATGGATGCCGAGCGGATGGCAGCGGACCTCCGCTCGGAAGCGCCGGCTGTGTGTGCGGTGTCGTGAGGGAATCACTTCCGCGTTCCAACAGGTCACATGGGCGATGACGTCACTCGGGTAGTTCAGATTCGCTGGGGTCCACTACGCGTTTCTGAGCATGCGCGAAGCTCGTAACGGACATGCGCGCTCCTTTATCGAGTGACGTCATCGCCCATGTGACCTGTTGGAATGCGGAAGTGATTCCCTCACTACACCGCACACACAGCCGGCGCTTCCGAGCGGAGGTCCGCGGCCATCCGTTCGGCATCCATCCAGCCCCACACTATTGGGATTTTTTTGACGAACACCGGGATTAGTTCTCTATGGAAGCTGTCATTCGTCAGCCTTAATGTAAGTGTTTATATATGCTTTTATCACTTGAATAAATCATTGATACTTAAGAGGCGCTTTCTCTTTGGATTTTTTATGTAATGCGCACCAAGACCAGACCATGCAGGTAACTCGGTGGCCAAGGGTTTTTAAAGCTGGGTGGGTTCAGCCTGATGGGAATTCCTGGGCACTAGTTCCGTGCCTGCTGTCAATCACAAGGAGAGAGTGGACATGTTAAGAGACTAGTGTCTCAGCTTTCCCATTAGGGCCGGTGTCTTGCCGAGAAAGTTCCCCCGGCGGATAAGGACCCTCCTGTACTGTGCAGGCTGAAAAATTTCAATCAGCTGTACACGGCGCCTGCGCTCTGGGTCCAGGTTGAAGCCCCACCATCACAAAAAAGAGAACCAGAAAAATGATCTGTAAAGCAGTTCATCAACGAGGACCCATTAACATATAGATTATAATTCTTTATTAGTTATCAAAAAGAGTCAAACAAGTATAAAAAGACAAACTATATTCCAGATAACTCCTCCACATCAGAAAACAGCTACTTTCAACATATAATTAAAAATAAGACTGACGTCTTAGGGGACTTGGGTGGCCACCATACCTATTATACACCTCTCTCATACACAGCAGCCATACACATGCAGACAAAAATTTCCCAAAACCCTTATGCGATCTGTTTTTTTGATTGTCCAGAAAAGACTCCAGTTAAAACATAGTTACGGCATCAATTGGGTATGCATAGTGGAATTATTTGCCTGCATGGAGTAGTTATAGTAGGGATGAATCAATAATCCATTAACAAATAAAAAGTTCCCGGCTGGATTTGAATGCAGTGCGGTGCCAAGCCGTGTAGCCGGACAGCAAATAGTCCTTTAAGCTTCTGTTTGTCCCCGGTGTAAATATAGACAACACTGGTTACGATGTATTCACTCCCCAAAAGAAAAGATAAGAGATGTTTGAAGCTCACCCATAAGAGGTCACAGGATAGTAGATTTCCTCTCCTATTGCAGACTTCAGTCCGTTTCACAATCTCCTCGCTCACTGAAAAACACTGCACTCGCGTCTGGGTTGTTTGATTCAGCCTCACAGCCTACGGTGAGCAGCAGGGATCACTTCCAACAAACAGGCAGTGTTCAGGAGCTGATACGGAGCATATTGTGGAGAGCAGTATCCGGATTCAAGGGTGGTTAGTGAGTGGGGAAGGTCCTTTCAACAGATGCTTCATGCTGTGTGATTGCCGGCAGTTGAGCAATACACAATTTAATGGAGAGGGTTCTAGGTATATGCGTACAGCCAGAGGTCCCTGTCACCACAAGCACGGTGGTGCGATGCTTACGCGTTTCGCCTGGTCACAGGCTTCCTCAGAGCATGCCGTCACCCCACCATCCAAGCGGACCTAGAGGGAGAATAAAAAAGTGCCAAGCGAAGTGAGGCCGTGCCCGAATCGTGGCGAGCGAAGCGTGGCGAGCGAGCCCGCGAGGGGCCCTCATACAGGCGCCGTGTACAGCTGATTTCTAGTCTATTCCGCTTTGGCTATTTCCGCCGGCTCCTACTGCGCACGCGCTGCGCCTGCGCAGTAGAGGGGGGTCCTTATCCGCCGAGAGGAACTTTCTCGGCAGAACACCGGATCTAGCCTGTCTAAAGTGCAGTAAAAAATGTCAAGGGGGCAGAGGGTGGGAGGCCAGCGGGACAATGTATAGGGAGTCAGCAGGGCATAGCATAGAATCAGCAGTTTGTAGGGCAGTGTACAGAAGCTATTGGTTTTTAGGGCAGTGTACAGGGGTCAGCAGGGCAGAGGACAGGAGGGAGCAAGGCATTGTACAGGGGGTCAGCAGGGCAGAAGATAGGATCAGCAGTTTGTTGGGCAGTGTACAGAAGCTATTGTTTTTTAGGGCAGTTTACAGGGGTCAGCAGGGCAGAGGACAGAGGGGAGCAGGGCAAAGGATGGAAGGTCAGCAGGGGACGAGCTGAGGACAGGGGTAAGCAGGGTGGAAGACAGGGGTCAGTCATGGAGATGGAGAGGGCAGGGATCATGGCTGGAGAGTCAGAGGACAGGGATCACATCTGGAGAGGCAGAGGACAAGGATCACCATTGGCAGGACAGAGGACAGGGGGCCTCCGCTGGCAAGACACAGGACAGGAGTCACCCAGGGCTTGAGTCCTTCAGGAATGCATGGGATTGGCGTTCCTGTGCTTTTTCCACAGCAGGAATGCCGTTCCCGTTAGCAGCTGCGTCCTGGCTAGGAGTGGGAGATGGGGGGGGGGGCAGCCTTCATTGCCCCTGCACAGCTCGCCCAGTTCTGCCTGCTGCCTAGCTCTAGGTTACTGATATGGAGCAGTGGCAGCAGATCAGAAATGAATGCGGGGGGCGGGGTGCGAGTGCAGTGCGTTGCTGGCTGTGTCTGTGTCCCTGGATCCCTCCCGTGTGTCCTGGTCCCCTGGTCACTCTCTCCCCCCCTTGCGGTATCGACTAAATCAGCCAAGCGAATGTGCTGCTGACCAAATTATTATTGTTATTACATAGGATTTATATAGCGCCGACAGTTTACACAGCGCTTTACAACATTAGGGCAGACAGTACAATTACAATACAATTCAATACAGGGGGAATCAAATCGTGAGTACCAGCTGCCCTCTTCTCTGCCCGTCTCCTTCCGGCTCTGAGTAGTACAGAGGGCTCTGATCTGTGCTCCCTCTGACTGTGCCAGGCTATCTGCACCCCTCACTATGCACCTCCAACACTGTCCTCTACTCCCCTCCTGGCCCTATGCCGGAGCCCTCTCCTCTTCCTGCATCTCCCATCTACCCTGCACCATTTACCCCATACTGATCTACCCTTCAGAACGCTGCCCCCTCACTGTTCCCCCTGCTCCCACCCCATAGAATCCTTCCCCCTCACTGTTCACCCCGCCCCCTCACTGTTCACCCTGCCCCCATCACTGTTCACCCTGCCCCCACCCCATAGAACACTGCACCCCTCACTTTTCACCCTGCCCCCACCCCATAGAACCATGCCCACCTCACTGTTTACCTTGCCCCCATCCCATAGAACCCTATCCCCCTCACTGTTCACCCTGCCCCCACCACATAGAACACTGCACCCCTCACTTTTCACCCTGCTCCCATCCCATAGAACCCTATCCCCCCCTCACTGTTCACCCTGCCCCCACCCCATAGAACACTGCACCCCTAACATTTCACCCTGCCCCCACACCATAGAACACTGCACCCCTCACTTTTCACCCTGCCCCCACCCCATAGAACCATGCCCCCTCACTGTTCACCCTGCTCCAACCCCATATAACCCTGTCCCCTCACTGTTCACCCTGTCTCCATCCCATAGAACCATGTCCCCCTTACTGTTTACCTTGCCCCCACCCCATAGAACCCTGCACCCCTCACTGTTCACCCTGCCCCCACCCCCTAGAATACTGCACCCTCACTTTTCACCCTGTCCCCACCCCATAGAACCCTACCCCCCTCACTGTTTACCCTGCCCCCACCCCATAGACCCCTGCGCCCCTCACTGTTCACCCTGCCCCCAACCCATAGAGCACTGCACCCCTCACTTTTCACCCTGCTCGCATCCCATAGAACTCTATCCCCCTCACTGTTCACCCTGCCCCCACCCCATAGAACACTGCACCCCTCACTTTTCACCCTGCTCCCATCCCATAGAACACTATCCCCCTCACTGTTCACCCTGCCCCCTACCCGTAGAACACTGCACCCCTCACTTTTCACCCTGCTCCCATCCCATAGAACCCTATCCCCCTCACTTTTCACCCTGCCCCCACCCCAGAGAACACTGCACCCCTCACTTTTCACCCTGCCCCCACACCATAAAACACTGCACCCCTCACTTTTCACCCTGCCCCCACCCCATAGAACCATGCCCCCTCACTGTTCACCCTGCTCCAACCCCATATAACCCTGTCCCCTCACTGTTCACCCTGTCTCCATCCCATAGAACACCGCACCCCTCACTGTTCACCCTGCCCCCCAGCCATAGAACACTGCAACCCTCACTGTTCACCCTGCCCCCACACCATAGAACACTGCACCCCTCACTTTTTACCCTGCCCCCATCCCATAGAACCCTGTCCCCCTCACTGTTCACCCTGCCCCCACCCCGTAGAACACTGCACCCTCACTTTTCACCCTGCCATCACCCCACAGAACACTGTACCCCTCACTTTTCACTCTGCCCCCACCCCATAGAACACTGCACCCCTAACCCTGCCCTCTCACCATAGAACACTGCACCACTCACTATACATCCTGCCCCCACCTCATAGAACACTGCACCCCTCACTATACAAAACAAATAAAATTTGCGCTTGGCTAAAAATAAGTATAAAGCCAGCACGAATAGGTTTGATCATACACCCACCTACAAAATAGGACACAAAGGGTGAAGCGCCAGCTAAATGTCCTGGAAAAACATTTCATATAAAGTCTGGCAAACAACTGATTATAAAGATGGTAAAGATGATACAGTCCCCACACCGACAGAAGTGGAAAAGATGATATATGCACTGGTCACCGCTGTGTATGAAGGGGCAATCCTGCTTACCAGGCAAGGCGAATGAACCACCAAACTCACTGTAAACGCCACTCTTCCTCTTTAAGGTAGACATAGATCATGATCCCAGGGCAGGAAGCTCTTGCTATGGACGATAGGTGCATACACAATGGCCCTTTCCCTCAAAAGATACAAGGACATAACAATAGTGTAGTACGTCTAAAAAGCTAAATCGCTACTTTAATGTAGATTGGTTACACTCACATTTGTAAAGATAAAAACAAGCATTTCTGTATACAAGCTGGCCACGGTATGTGTATAGGTGGAACAGGACGATATAAGCATGCCACATGCCGTGGCCAGCTTGTATACAGAAATGCTTGTTTATATCTTTACAAATGTGAGTGTAACCAATCTACATTAAAGTAGCGATTTAGCTGACATTCCTGCACACACTATTATATTATACACAGCAGGGACATGCAGTCAGGGCAGGCAGGTGAGGCAGATGAACATGAACATTAAAAACATTTTAAAAAATTTTAAAAATAAAGAAAATCAAGCTTTGAGGGTCGTAGCTCGGCGACCTGAGGTCACAGAGACCCCACATTTGGGAGGTAGGTAGCCTAAGTCCTACCCCACCACTGGTAAAAAGGGGGCTCCTACGATCTATGGTCGCAGAGATACAGGGCTCCTTGCGCAGCCTGTCAGAAGCTACATACACATCAGCCAGCTTAAATACAAGCTAGCACACTCTGTTTGCAGCAGACTGAGAGGTTGAGCTCACAGTGCCTCTCCTGACTTCTTGTCAAAGGCACTGAGCTCAATGGGCAGCTTGGAGTCTTGTCATGTTAAAGTACCATTGGTCCTAGCTGTCCAATAAAAATGCTGCAGTGGAGGCACACCTCTCACCACAGTGTCATAGAAAAGTGTCTAAAAGACAAATGCTCCCTTCCAGCCCAGCCCTCTTAACTACAAGGAAAGATTTACCCACAAGCCCATGTTTTTCTTACACAGTTAAGAGGGAGAATGAGAATCTGCTGCCTGCTGAAAAGGTACTGCTATAATCAAGCTAAATCATATATTATTATGCTATATGTTATAAGATAATTATTTATTATTTATCTATCTACTGTGAAATTACTGGTTTGAAGTTATAACTTCAAACTTCAGTAATTTGTCCATTAAGCCACCTGCTTGAGTATAGTCTTTTAAAAAAAATAGTGAATTACCTTAAAAATAATATATAATAATTATTTGTATATTACTTTTGGTAATTAACCCCTTGCCACACAGCAGTGGCGGCTGGTGCTCAAAATTTTTTTGGAGGGGCGCAAACAAACTGAAAAAAAAACCCCATCAATTGCAGCCTCACTGTACCATCAAATGCAGCCACTGTGCCCATCAAACGCCGCCACTGTGCCATCAAACGCCGCCACTGTGCCATCAACTGTGCCAACAAATGCTCCCACTGTGCCATCAAATGCTGTCACTGTGCCATCAAATGCTCCCACTGTGCCCATCAAATGCTGCCACTGTGCCTCCTGCCGGCTGTCTGCCCAGCACTTATCCTGTCTCGGTGGGGCAACGGGTGATGACGGCGAGTGGTTTCTGCCCCACTTCTCTACCCCCTGCTTTTCTGTCCCACCACTGAACCCCCTTCTCATCTGGCCCAACACTGAACCCCCTTGCTCATCTGCCCCAACACTGTACCCCCTGCTCTCCTGTCTCACTGCTCAACCCCCTTCTCATCTCTTCCACCACTGTACCTCCCTGCACATCTGCCCCACCTCTGAAACCCTCTTGGTGAAGTCATCATGTTGCTGCATCCTCCATTATGCAGGTGTTGTCAGCCAAGAGATTTTGCTAACAACTTCCGCAGAAGAGCTGGTGAAGGAGGATAATTAGAGCATGCCCACTGTCTGGACTGGAAGAATTTACGAGATTAGTGGTCACGTGACCGAAAATAATAAAATAAAGATATTTATCAGTGATTTTAATGATACAGGGGTGATGAATCAATGAATAGGGCTAATGATGAAGGACTTATGAATATACTTCTTGTTTGAGGCTTCTGTAATACTTTAATAGGCGTGCATCCTATTACGCGTTCATTTAGACAACGACGTACAATTTTATTTAGGTTTTATGTTTTCCGACACACCTATACATCATATTCTGCCTCACACAACAATAAACCAAGGGACTGTATAAGTGAGCAATTGTGCACTCCGCTTCTCGTTTCCTTCCAGCTGACATGTGCTGTCTGTTTATACTCCTCACTGAGACATTGTGGAATCTTGGCTCCTTATCAAGCCCAATTAACCATGATGTACATGGCTGTTAGAAAACTTTGCATACCATAAATATTGATTAACATGGCACAACATTAACTGCAATTATCAAATCAAAGCCCAGTTCAAGCCAAATGATTTTCTACAAATTTGGATAGAGCGGGCAAAGGTTAGAGCTTCTGTCAGGTTTTTATTGCTATCCTGTTGGGGAGATTTCTAGTCTCTTCTTGTCTATTTGATGCAGAGCCAGTTTATCCATAAGGCAGCCTAGCCAGAAGCCCAGGGCCTAGTGAATGTCCAAGGGGCCCAGCTAAAAGCTTCATGATCCTGCAGTGAACGAGGGGGAAACCACAATTGGTCAAAGCTATGCGCATCACAAGGGCGGCTGTACTTGTAGGCAGTTGGTGAGTTGGTGTGTAATGGGGTGACTATTTCATTACAGATAATGCAAATGCAATGGCTTCCCTGCGCCTACTGCAATACTTATCAGTGCCAGTGGAAGGGGTGAGGTTACCAACGTTGTGTGTTAAGATGTGATTTAGATGTGTTATAAGGTGCATAGGTGATATACAGTACAGTATCTTGTTATTGCTATTTTTGTTCCAATAGATATGTCTAACATCATGGAGATATATATATATATATATATTTACACAGAGGTGGCTGTGGACAGGGAGGGATACAGAGGTGGCTGTAGGGGATACAGAGGTGGCTGTGGGGGAATACAGGGTGGCTGTGGACAGGGGGGGATACAGAGGTGGCTGTTGATGGGGGGGGGGGTGTAACAGAGGTGGTTACACTCACATTTGTAAAGGCAAAAACAAACATTTCTGTATACAAGCTGGCCACGGTATGTGTGTAGGTGGAACAGGACGATATAAGCATGCTACGTGCCGTGGGAGGGATACAGAGGTGGCTGTGGATGGGGGGGGGGGGTAGCAGAGGTGGCTGTAGACATGGGGGGGAGATACAGAGGTGGCTGTGGACAGGGAGGGATACAGGAGGTGGCTGTGGATGGCGGGGGATACAGAGGTGGCTGTGGATGGCGGGGGATACAGAGGTGTCTGTGGATGGCGGGGGATACAGAGGTGGCTGTGGATGGCGGGGGATACAGAGGTGGCTGTGGATGGCGGGGGATACAGAGGTGGCTGTGGATGGCGGGGGATACAGAGGTGGCTGTGGATGGGGGGGATACAGAGGTGGCTGTGGACGGGGAAGGATACAGAGGTGGCTGTGGACGGGGGGGATACAGAGGTGGCTGTGGACAGAGGGGGGGTACAGCAGTGGCTGTGGACAGGGGGGGATACAGCGGTGGCTGTGAACAGGAGGGGGATACAGTGGTTGCTGTGGACTGGGTGGGGGGGATATAGAGGTGGCTGTGAATGGGGGGATACAGAGGTGGCTGTCCACAGGGGGGGGATGCAGAGGTGGCTGTGGACGGGGGAGGGTACAGTGGTGGCTGTGGACAGAGGGGGGAGGGATACAGAGGTGGCAGTGAACGGAGGATACAAGAAAATGCTTGCCCAGCGTTTAATAATGTTATCTGCAAAAGTGTCTGTGTTATATAATAAAAATGCAGCTATATACCTCAATAAAAAAGCCACTCGGCACTCACGTGACTCGCCTCCTCTCTCTTTTCCTCGTCTGACAATTGCAGCGGGCGAGGCCGAGAATGACGTCAGTCAGGAGGCGAGGGGGGAGGAGAGGAGGAGGAGAGAGGCGGCGAGTCACCTGAGCGCCGAGCGGTGTTGGTATATAGCTGCATTTTTATTATATAACCCAGACACTTTTACAGATGACATTATTAAACAGAGACCCACTTGTCCGCGGGCTGGGTGCCCATGAATTAATCACGGGCACTGACGGGCCGGAGATTTAGCGGTGGCGGGCCGTGGGTTGCCGACCCCTGATCTAATAGAATATCCTTCATTGTTAGCCCTTCTAGGGAGTCCACATTACTCGGAGGATATAATGCTAAGGAATATAAATATTTGGTTGTTTAGTGTACTGTAGCAATGGGATTTGTTTCTCCCCTTTTTTCTCTTTTAGATACATTTAAAAGTTACTTTCTTTTACATTTTGTGTATTGCTAATTATTATTCACATTATCCTTAAATCTTTAAGGATTTAAGGATAATCGTTTATGCATTGGATCGTTTAATCGGTTGGATCTGTCTGTGTGTGGTGCTGCGAGTGGGGAGGGTTGGTTTTCCTTTTCTTCTCCCTGCAGCTCCCCTCATGGGGATCCCGTTTGTTCGTTTGATTTATTTAATGTGCTTTTAATGTGGATACTTTCCATTTCTAGTAATATATACACATTTTGTTTATATATTAACAGTGGTGGCCACTCATTTTTTAAGTGATTGTGTACATTCGCAAAAGAGAGTTTAACAAGACTCGTGGCAACTCATTAAAATTAGAAGAAAAGAGGTTTAACCTTAAACTACGTAGAGGGTTCTTTACTGTAAGAGTGGCAAGGATGTGGAATTCCCTTCCACAGGCGGTGGTCTCAGCGGGGAGCATTGATAGCTTCAAGAAACTATTAGATAAGCACCTGAATGACCACAACATACAGGGATATACAATGCAATACTGACACATAATCACACACATAGGTTGGACTTGATGGACTTGTGTCTTTTTTCAACCTCACCTACTATGTATGTAACTATGTAACATTGGAGAGATGTTGTTTATCCATTTATAGGATTAATGTATTGTGTATTAGTATATACTGTATATTATATTTTCTTTTGATATGTGTTTTTTTTTTTGTTTTTTTATATTGTAAAGATGTTATGTACCTAAATTGCTTGAATTGAACTGAATTGAATTGAACTTTTGAGCTGGCTGCATGCCATGTCCTTGTTTTTCATGGATTTTCAATATCAGAATTATTTTATGCTGGAAGTGCCACTACCCATTTCTTCATCATTCTACAGTATCTTGTTAGCAAAGGGATTCGGATGGGGTCATGTTTGGTGTGGTATCCATGGGAGAGAAGTCAGTAAGATAGAAGTCAAGTGATTCTTAATTGTGACCCATAGCTCGTCTTCGCAATAATGTATCCAGTTAAGTACAGTATGTGTGCTATTTGTTAAGTACCCCTAGTCTTGCCCCACTTGACTTGGTATTACAATTCCACACCACTATCAAACTGCAAGAGGACCAAGAGGGCAGGATTGTAAAGATAAAGCAGCCCATAAAAGATGGACCTATGCTACAAGATGGTATATAATCTGGCAAGTTGAGCTGGAGGTTGGACAGAGGACCTGCCTGGAGCTGGGAGTACTTTCCACACTAACGAGGAGGCTACTGATGTTTCAATACGTGCACCAAAGTGTATTTTGACCACCTTAATCAGGGTGAAGTTCATGTGGTGAGCCTCCTACAGTATTTTACTGCAGGCGGTGGAGCGGCCTTTCCTGGAGAGCTTTCTAAGCTATTCTTACGCTGGTTGAAAATACCATTTCTATTTCATCACAAGGACTATTTCTGGGCTCAATCCCTTCTGAGTTTTTTGGAGAATTATTGTTATTTCACACATTGTATGAATTTTCACAGCACTGCTGTATTATATGCACTTTTTGTTATTGATTACCAAATAACATGTTGAATATTCATGAATTTATATTTCATACTTGATCAACTTTTATACCACAACTGTATTTACATGCACTTTGCACTTTAATCATATCGCTGCGCATTTTTTTATATTAATTCAGATGTACTTCACCAAGGTATAATGCCAGCAGCTAATTTTCTAATTGAGACCCAAGTGCGAAAAGATTTGTTTGATACATAGATGTATCAAAAATTATACCTTGCCTTTCTTAGTTCTTGTCCCCTGTATGAGTGGTTCAGGGAGATAATACCTTCCATGAGGTCATAAATTTTGGTCTATCCCACCACTGGAATATACGGATGACTTTATTGTGCATGTAAAGATTAACCTTTATCTATCACTGATTATTGCTCTGTATGCTGTAACCATCAACACTTACCTGACTGCATCTGCTGCACATTGCTGTCTATTTAAACTGTATTGTATGTACAGCTGTTCAATAAATACCTTTACGATTTTAAAAAAGTAGGTGGGATATATAAGCCACTTTGTAGTACAAATATAGGTTAGGGAGTCCCACATCTCCAACTGACTTACCTCTGACTAAGATATTGTAACTTAGTCGGAAGGAAGAAGTTGATCAGGCCCAAGTGTATTTCAATAATTCAATTTTGAATATGGAAAAAAATCAGAACAGGCAGTGCTTGAAAAGTGTAAAAAATACTAGGGAGGATATTCATCTTGAAGAGGTCAATATAGCCAAACCATTAACATTTTGGGACCACTCCCAAAGTCTGGAGAGGGTATCTTAAAAGAGTGGGGAGTAGTTTAAGCACTTCAGCTCCGGAAGGATTTACCCACTTCTCGACCAGACCGTTTGTTGCGATTCGGCACTGCGTTACTTTAACTGACAATTGCGTGGTCGAGCGACGCTGTAGCCAGATAAAATTTATGTCCTTTTTTTTCCCCCACAAATAGAGCTTTCTTTTGGCGGTATTTGATCACCTCTGCAGTCTTTCTTTTTTTTGCTATAAACAAAAAAAGACCGACAATTTTGAAAAAAAAAAAACAATATTTTTTACTTTCTGCTATAAAACATACCCAATTAAAAAAAAAATGTAAATAATCTAATTTCTGCATAAATTTAGGCCAATTTGTATTCTGCTACATATTTTTGGTAAAAAGAAAACAATAAGCGTGTATTGATTGGTTTGCGCTGATTGGCTCTCCCGCTGGCCAATCGGCATGCGGGCGCACCCACGGCGGTGCGCACGCGCCCACAAAACCTTGTGCACGAAACAAAGTACACCTACACCGATGTGCGCAGCCGAGCCAACCTGCCGCAGTATAACTGTGGCGACTGGTCGGCAAGAGGTTAAGCTTCACAGTTGGCCCATTCAAGGGGGGTGTGGACCCCTAGGTATTTAATGGTTCTAGCCACTGGAAAGTAACATTTTTGTAGTTTGTAGATGTTGCCATTCTCCTGGGAGCAGGGAGATGTTAGGTGCAGTGGATATATAGGTGTAAACTTTAAGGTTGCTAGTGTAGCACTACCCCTGCAAGGGCTGCTGATGTCTTTCCCCCCTAATCCTGCACAGTCAGGCAACCACATTTTCCATTTGCACCCAGACACAAGGAATCAGTCCCTGGGCTTGTTTTTGTTGTTTTTTTTAGGGGTAACAACTTGGATGGGGTAGAGGGGTTACGGGATGCCCAACTTGACTGAAACAACAGATGGGGCAATTTTCTTCCTTTGTACAGAGAAAAGATCCTGGACTGTTCTCCTACCTGGAGACAGTCAGTATTTAAGGGTCAGTAGCAAAAGTCTCTTGCGTACTAGGAGCTCTTAGTCTGCTAGCATGGCTCCACCACATTTAAGGGCTGACCTAGCCACCCTGCCAGGACATTCTGCCTGGGGGTGGGCCAGGGTCCCCAAAGTATGCAGATTAGGACCTCCTGGCCTCTGCCCACTAACTTCCAGAAGCTTCTACAAGCTTCTAGATCCAGGGGGAGGTACCAGAGACCTGCATCTGCGAGGCCATCTAGCCTAATCTGCAGTAATCCAACCCAATTTCAGAATCAAATAATCTACCATAAGTCATAAACTTAAATTTGCCTACACTAACATTAGTAGCACACTAGAGGGCGCTACACTAGAGTACCCAAAAGTCCAAGTCATCAGCAGCATATAATCTTAGTTTGTGGTGATGGCCTCCCAGGGTAATGCTTTGTGTGGTACATTTATTACAAAGGGCCTTAGCCAGGTATTGCATAGCTAAAATATAAAGACAAGGAAAAAGAAGCCACCGCAGACTGGGTCAGAAAAAGAGCCATTCACATGCCAACCATCTCTTGGGCGGTTGTAGAGAGCCATCATTTTGTCAAGGAAAGCAGGTGGTGTACCGAACTGTACTGAGAGTATAGTGTAGAAAGAACCAATCAGTACAATTGATTGACAGTAGGCAGAGTGGTTTGTTTTGTTTCATAGTCAGTAGTCAGTAAGGGAGATTCTCTTTATACTATTGTCCCTTCCTTCTTGACCAGGAAGAAATCCTATCTGTTCTGGGTGGATTATAGAGGGTATATATGGTTGGATGGTTGGAGACTGTTGGAGATTAATTTGTCATACATTTTTTTCATACATTGGGCTTAGATGTTTACTATAGGCTTGTATTTCTGATGTTCTAATCTTGACTCACACACCTCTGAACCAACGACTTGGTGTTATTCCCCTTAAAGATGAACACCTATAACCACACCAGCAAATTTGCATGGGGATTGATACCTAGCACCTGTATCTTCTGGGCATACGTAGGTGGGCCCGAAAAAGATTTAAATTGGTTTTCCTAAAGGAATGGGTTATGTGCATGTTATTTGTGCATATGGTAGGTAAGCTGGGAGCCCTTCTTTGGGTTAATGAGGTCCTTATAAAATAATAGTTTGGAGAGAAAGATTTACAGAGGCGGTCAGTTGCCTGTCAGGCTCAAGAGAAAGAAAGAAAATCGAAAGACGGGTAAAGCAGAGGTGGACAGGAACAAAAACAACTGTGACAAAATAGCCAGAAAGCTAAAATACACCCATGTTCATTGATATGCTAAACAACCCTTGCGTGGGCAAAACGTTGTTTAACTTTTTACGGTTTTCATGAATAAAAGTGGGCAATAAGGCCCAATTTGCATTCTCCTGAGTAGACTTGGAAAACACTTCATTTAAAAGGTAAGTCTCACTTTGAATCAGCAAACTACAGATTTGCTTTAAACCTGGTTTAGGGTTTACTTTAGCTACTATCATAGCACCATTACCACGTGTTAAGAGGGCTCTGGATGGTACCCTTGGAAGACCACAGTGGTGTCTTCCACGGTATGTGATTTACGTCTCTCAATTTTACATTATAAAGTATACAAATAATACAAGAAAGTTTGTATAGCTGCTTGTGTTTGCAATTTTCAAGTCCTGGGTAAGTCTTCCATTAGAGCAGTGGTTCTCAACTCCAGTCCTCAGGACCCACCAACAGGCCAGGTTTGCAAGATAACTGAAATACATCACAGGTGATGTCACTTGCTGATCAGTGATTGCAGTATTCTAGTCTGCAACTCCCCAAGGTAATACTTAAAATCTGGCCTGTTGGTGGGTCCCGAGGACTGGAGTTGAGAACCACTGCATTAGAGACATCTGTTCCTATGTCAACTGTATCAGAATTCTACACATACATTGGGTACATTGGGTTATGCTGCTGTCTTCAGGAGTGTGGATACTGGCAAAAGAGAATGTCATTAAATTACCTGTATCACAACAGGGTGGAACTGTGGATACAACCATAGTAGAAAAGATGCCACATCCTAACTACATTAGAAAACTGGATGTGGACAATAACTTGGACTTTATAGGCACAAGTACACAAAATTTTATAAAAAAATATTTAATTATTACAAAAAATGTTAAAAACATTACACATAACATAAAATTACACTACGCTAGAAACAAATATTGCCTAAAGAATGTTTTGTATATAATACCACTATGACCACCAAAACCTATTCCTGGTAAATATATAACGTCCGAGTGGAACGATAGCCAGTGTACAGTCAGGCTTGGTGTAAGTGGATATAATGTACAGTTCCTCTACATGTTTCATGCATCAGTGCTTCCTCAGGAGCTTAGGCTAATGTTCTAAATAAACAAAACATAGTTCAGAAAAAAATATCACTTACCTAAATATAATCATAATGATGTCAGACATGGCATTAATTGAACAAATGTCCGGCTGGTGCCAACCACCCACACCGAGACCACTAGAGCAAACTACATATACGGGGACACACAGGTAACCGCCACATTCACATAATATATTGAAGTTAGCCGAGAGTGTGCTACCTTAGGTAAGGACATGTTAACAAAATTGTCAATAGTAGTAAGGTTTAAGCTCAGTATACAATAGTTAGATGTACAAACTGAATAAAGCCTGAACATTAGAAGCCTGCAGACTTACAAGACAAGGTAAAACACAGTCACACAAAGTATATACTGGCCAGAGAAAACAACCGATCAACAAGGTGAGAGTTATGGAGTGGATCAATAATCATCCAACATATCTAGAAGATATATGGTACACTTAATATGACAATGTAGATATAAATGTAAGGAGCCAAAGGTTGGTGAGAATATAGATAGCAAGCACTCACCTAGGGACACTTGTTATCGACCCTCAAAGGGTTAAATGCAACAGCTTCCTTAAAGGACTTGTAAAGGCAGAAGGCAGAAGGTTCTTTTATCTTAATACATTCTATGCATTAGAAGAAAAAGCCTTCTGTGTGCAGGAGCCCCCCTCAGCCCCCCTAATACTTACCTGAGGTCCCACTCTGTCCAATGATGTCCACAACTGTCTTAGCTATCTCCTTCCTGATTGGCTCCCATTGCTGTCAATCAAAGTCAGATAGCCAATCAGGGGGGAGAGGGGGCGGGGCTGGGTCAGGGCTCTGTGTCTGAATGCTCGGGTGCCCCTATAGCAAGCTGTTTGCTGTGGGGGCACTGAATAGGAGGAAGGGGCCAGGAGCACAGAAGAGGGGCCCGAGAAGAGGAGGATCTGGGCTGCTCTGTGCAAATCCACTACAACAGAGCAGGTAAGTATAACATTACAAAACAAAGAATCTTGCGAGCTACCTGAGATATATGCAAACCATAAACACAACTAACCACATGTGTTGTGGTAAACTATATATAATGAGATGAAAAACCAATATATACAGCAGCTGGCATTGATCACACTCCCATAATTAGTGATAAATTTAAATATATAGATAAATAATACAGCTATGTGATTAAATTCCAGTACAAAATGATAAAAATGCTTATATTAAGCAAGTCCACAGTGAGAGCAGTTGACGATGAACTTCAATGATATCCAATATTGTGACTGTGTAATGGTGCTCCAAACAATAATAGGTGTTGAACATGTGCTCCCCCCCTGTGTGATTGTGCTCACCTCAGGGTGTGTGACCCCACAACTAAGTTTGGTCTGGAAAAGCAGCTGAACCACCTCTGGGCTCTATGTGTAATGGTCTCTGTGTAATCCTCAGGTAAATCAAATGATGCTTTCCTCGGTTCAAAGATTAAACAGAGGCTGGACAGTGTAATATCGTTTAGACACAAATTTACTTGCCAGGAATAATTATCCTTGTTGATTGTTAGAGATCTATTGCTTTTATCCTAAGTTTGGAATTGTTGCACTTTTCTCTTCTACCACTAGGTGGTTGGGTACTTGATGATACTAGATATGAGAAGGGCAACTCAAGGTTAGATTATGGGTATATGGTATATCTCAGCCAATGGGCAGGGGTTTTCTTGAATCACATGGCCTTCTGGGAGAGCCTATACATTCGGGTGGAGTCAGGTGATTTATGTTCTGTGCCACCTGGACGGACGGCTGTCTGGGTGGACGTGTGTTGTATTAGAGATGCGGCTTATCCCGGGCACATCTGGCTGCTAGGCTGTCTGAGGATCTATCCAGAAGCAAGAGAGCAACGCAGGGTTGGGATTGTGGCTTGCAGTCCAACCAGAAGTGACGGTTCTGCCGGCCGGAGAACCTGTTGTGGTCGGAGGTGGAGGGGAAGCCAGTAAGGGACTACTGGCCTTATTATCAGGGACCACAGTGAGTAACTGAAGCAAGTACCGGAGCAGCATTCTCACCAGATGGGGATGGTGAAGATTTAGGAAACTTCAGTGGGAATCAAGCCAGGGACCAAGCCAGCAGAGGTGACGCTTGCAGAGCAGCCTTGTGTGTCAAGCCAGGGACCGTGGAGCCCAGCGTGGGTGAAGCTTGGGAGGTATCTTGAGAGCCAAGCTAGGGACCCAGCAGAGAGGCGGGGGTGATGCTTGAGGAAGATACTACCGTGAAGATTGGAGGAGCTCAAGGGATTCAATGGCAGTGAAACAGTGGGTCTAGTGAGAGACCGGGAGCTCAGTGGGCTGAAGAACTACAAGAAGAGGTTGTAGTGAAAGAGAAAGGAACTGTTATGTTTGGGTTAGGGACTGTTAAGGACTGTTCCCATAGGAGACCACATTTCTGCACATGTAGATGTGGCGTCTTGCTGGATGCCTTTCCTTACATGGCTGTCCTATTATTGAAGTCTCTGAATCTGCCAGTTAATCTTGCAACTACCTAAGGGTGTCCTGGCCCTAACCCTCTCTCCCCCAAAAAAAGATTGTTAAAGGAAATAAACTTTCTTTTGGATTCAAGAAGTGTCTGGCGCCCAATAACTCTAATAACTCTGCATTCACCATGCCTCACAACCCACCACATACAGAAGGATGTCAGCTATCCCTGGCTCTGGAGGTTCTCAATAGATCAAAGGAGGCCTGGGACCTTGCTACACATGAAATTTATTGGAAATAAAAACGTCAGGGAACTCACACTTTTATGGTGCTTCCAGCGCACAAAACTACAGCAAACAGACAGTAAAATCCAATGCAAAAGGCTTGAAAACTTGTGTAACAGCAGCTGCTCAGAGAGCATGTGTGCTGACTCCTCCACCATCCTGGCCCGTCCTCTACATGTGGCGACACAGGGCTTGTCATGTGTCTTCCTTAGGCTACTTTCACACTGAGGCGCTATAGCGCAAAAAAAGCGCCTCTCCTGTCACTCCAGTGTGAAAACCCGAGGGCTTTCACACTGGAGCGGTGCGCTTACGGGACATTAAAAAAAAGTCCTGCAAGCAGCATCTTTGAGGCGCTTTAGGAACGGTGTATACACCGCTCCTAAAGCGCCCCTGCCCATTGAAATCAATGGGCAGTGCCGCCGAAGCGCATGCAAAGCGCCACGGCAGCATCGCTTTGCGGGTGCTATTAACCCTTTATTCGGCTGCTAGCGGGCGTTAAAAGCACCCCGCTAGTGGCCGAAAAGCGCCTCTAAAACGACAGTAAAGCGCCACTAAAACTATTATGATAACCACTAGGGGGCAAACCCCATCCCAATAGGGAGACCCACAATGAATCCTACAAACCATAACGTAAAAGATCCTTCGCCATGTGTTACCGCCATGATTAGACCCACAAACATGAGTGGCACCATTCCTGTAGTGCGACCTGCGCACTTACAGTATCTCACAAAAGTGAGTACACCCCTCACATTTTTGTAACTATTTTATTATATCTTTTCACGTGACAACACTGAAGAAATAGATTATAGCTCACACATACAAAAATGACATTTAAATCTTGCAAGGCTATTTAAAAACACCTGAACATATTCAAAAATAAGGGGACTTGGTCACACTATATGGTAATATAGTGCTAAGCCCACTTACTGCGTCAAAGTATCTCATCATCAGTGGGTCCTACACTAGTAATAGAATGAAAGATCCTGCGTCTCAACCATGGGAGACAAACTCCTCTTTATGGGAGAACTGAAAGGACTCCTCCTATAACACTGGTGGACACTAATAAGAGGTAATGAAGGGGGGATGGGGTGCTCCGGCCCAAGGAACCTGGTCAGGGTCCATACAATATACAAACGGCAAACTTGGGGGGGGGGGCACACCCCAAAAATGTGTTTACATTCATGATGGTGCTGCTATAATGCCGCAAACAGAACAAAATAGATTATAGAGCACACATACAAAAATGCCATTTAAATCCTGCAAGGCTATTTAAAAACACCTGAACATATTCAAAAATATGGGGATTTGGTCACACTATATGGTCTGTTGTTTGTGTATTGTATGGACCCTGACCAGGTTCCTTGGGTCGGAGCACCGAATCCTCCCTTCGTTACCTCTTATTAGTAACCACCAGTGTTATAGGAGGAGTCCTTTTAGTTCTTCCATAAAGAGGAGTTTGTCTCCCATGATTGAGACGCAGGATCTTCTATTATTAGTGTAGGACCCACTGATAATGGGGTACTTTGACGCAGTAAGTGGGCTTAGCACTACATGACCATATAGTGTGACCAAATCCCCATATTTTTTAATATGATCAGGTGTTTTTAAATATCCTTGCAGGATTTAAATGTCATTTTGTATGTGTGCACTATAACCTATTTTGTTATGTTTGCAGTCTTATAGCAGCACCACCTTAAATGTAAACGTATTTTTAGGGTGTGCCCTGTTTGTTTAGTCTGTTGTTTGAACACTGAAGAAATGACACTTTGCTACAATTTAAAGTAGTGAGTGTACAGCTTGTATAACAGTGTACATTTGCTGTCTCCTCAAATTAACTCAACACACAGCCATTAATGTCTAAACCACTGGCAACAAAGTGAGTACACCCCAAAGTAAAAATGTTCAAATTGGGCCCAAAGTGTCAATATTTTGTGTGGTCACCATTATTTTCCAGCACTGCCTTAACCCTCTTGGGCATGGAGTTCACCAGAGCTTCATAGGTTGTCACTGGAGTCCTCCTCCAGTCCTCCATGACGACATCACAGAGTTGGTGGATGTTAGAGACCTTGCGCTCCCCCACTTTCTGTTTGAGGATGCCCCACAGATACTCAATAGGGTTTAGGTCTGGAAACATGCTTGGCCAGTCCATCACCTTTACCCTCAGCTTCTTTAGCAAGGCAGTGGTCATCTTGGAGGTGTGTTTGGGGTCGTTATCATGTTGGAATACTGCCCTGCGGCCCAGTCTCCGAAGGGAGGGGATCATGCTCTGCTTCAGTATGTCACAGTACATGTTGGCATTCATGGTTCCCTCAATGAACTGTAGCTCCCCAGTGTCGGCAGCACTCATGTAGCCCCAGACCATGACACTCCCACCACCATGCTTGAATGTATGCAAGACACACTTGTCTTTGTACTCCTCACCTGGTTGCCGCCACACACGCTTGACATCATCTGAACCCAATAAGTTTATCTTAGTCTCATCAGACCACAGGAGGACATGGTTCCAGTAATCCATGTCCTTAGTCTGCTTGTCTTCAGCAAACTGTTTGCAGGCTTTCTTGTGCATCATCTTTAGAAGAGGCTTCCTTCTGGCACAAAAGCCATGCAGACTAATTTGATTAAGTGAGCGGTGTATGGTCTGAGCACTGACAGGCTGACCCCCCACCCCTCTAAACTCTGCAGCAATGCTGGCAGCCTTCATAAATCTATTTCCCAAAGACAACCTCTGGATGACACTGAGCATATGCACTCAACTTCTTTGGTCAACCATGGCGAGGCCTGTTCTGAGCGGAACCTGTCCTGTTAAACCGCTGTATGCTCTTGGCCCACGTGCTGCAGCTCAGTTTCAGGGTCTTGGCAATCTTCTTATAGCCTAGGCCATCTTTATGTAGAGCAACAATTCTTTTTTTTCATATCTTCAGAGAGTTCTTTGCAATGAGGTGCCATGTTGAACTTCCAGTGACCAGTATGAGAGAGTGAGAGCGATAACACCAAATTTAACTCACCTGCTCCCCATTCACACCTGAGACCTTGTAACATTAATGAGTCACATGACACCAGGGAGGGAAAATTGCTAATTGGGCCCAATTTGGACATTTTTACTTAGGGGTGTACTCACTTTTGTTGCCAACAGTTTAGACATTAATGGCTGTGTGTTGAGTTATTGAGTTATTTTGAGGGGACAGCAAATTTACACTGTTATGCAAGCTGCACGCTCACTACTTTACATTGTAGCAAAGTGTAATTTCTTCAGTGTTGCCACATGAAAAGATATAATAAAATATTTACTAAAATGTGAGGGGTGTACTCACTTTGTGAGATACTGTATATGTGCATCCAAAACCAGGGCGCCAAATGCCGCCAGGAGTCAGTCAAGATGTCACCAGGGCCGGCCGCCATCAGCTGCGCATGCACCGCGCGATAAAGACATACCGCAAGGAGTAGCAAAGGGGAGAAGGGACGCAGAGCACAGAGAGAGAAGCACACTTCCCAGGGAACGGCCTCAGGGAGGTGCTCCAAAACGCTGCAGCCCAGGCTCCAGCCACGAAGGACCCTTGGCAGCAGCTGGCACCGGGGCGTTTGGCGGCCGCATTTATGCAGTAATGCGGCCAGCGTAAAAGGCACAATGCAGGGCAAAACAGACGCCAGCCAAACAGACGCCAGCCAGGGAGAAAAAGGACAAAAAGTCATGATATATGGAAAAAAATACAATTAAGGGACTATATAGGCCCCAGTACACATATGAAGATAATCATCACATTTCCCCTCACAATGACTTCCATAGGGTAAGTAATGATTAACAAGGAACATCCTATTAAGGGCTACAAATATAGCGCACTGACAATATGATGACTGAGTGGTCATGTATCACTAATTGTCAGCATATAAAAAACACAAAGGAGTTAGATCATTCATTGATGGATTGCACACTAAAGATCATGTGGGACCCAAATTAGTAGGGCTACACAAGAAACAGGGTGGCCTCGAAAGCTTGTATAAAAATTTCAGAGGAAAGGTCTATAAGACTATTTCATTAGTACCCGGAGCCAGTACTGGATCCAACCGTTCAATCCATAACATCTCTTTTTGGAGAATAAGTTTGTCCCAGTTACCACCCCTGGGGTCTTTGGGGACCACCGCAAGGACAATAAAGGAAACAAACGAAGTATCAAATTTATGGTAGAGGTCAAGGTGTCTACTTACTGGAGTAAGCATTTTACCATTGGCTGAATAATAAAAGTGTTTGTTTATTCTCTGCCTTAATTGACAAGCTGTCTTCCCTGCTTAAAATGCTCCGCACTTGTAGAAAATCAAATATATGACCCCTTGGGTGCCACAATCAGCATGGAATCTGGGGGTAAATGGTTCTCCGCTGGGAAGCATGAAGGAGGTGCCTGTGCTGACCCATGAACAAAAGGTGCATCTGCCACAAGAGAAAATGCCCCTTGGTTCACTCCGGGTCATAGATGATGGAGTGTAGTGGCTAGAGGTGAGCCTAATGTACTGTGAATATGGAATGCTACGTATGAGGGATGGTGGGTGTGCACTAGCCACATGCAGTATTACCGACTGTTTCTTTGCGGAATAAGCTAGTTGTCAGGCAATTGTCCGCATCCTGAAAAATCTGAAAATCTAAAAATGTGATTTTGGATGAACCACTATCAACCGTAAACTTCAGAATGAATTAGTTGTATTTAAGTGCATCAATAAAAGCTGAGAGTTGGTTTCTGGTACCAGTCCAAACGATAAAAATGTCATCAATATAACGCATCCAACATAACCCATGGTTAGTGCAGGTAGAAAGTGAATCATTCAAGGAAATGGCCCGTTCCCATGCTTCCAGGTACAGGTTGGCGTAGGCTGGTGCACAAAATGTGACCATGGCCACCCCCTGTACCTGGAGGTAGTGGGACCCTTTGAAGACAAACCAGTTGTGAGTCAGTATAAACAGAAGTAATTCCAATATAAATTTGTTAAAGCGCCACGGGGAGTGGTCCTGCTCCTGCAGGAATGTACGAACCATCCTGACGCCATGCTCGTGAGGGATGCAGGAGTACAAAGCCTCCACATCCAAAGTCACGAGCAGGGCATCAGGAGAGACGACAAGACCCTCAATGTGTTTCAAAAGGTTAAGTGTATCTTTTGTATAGGATGGTAGCCAAACTAAGAACTGATGAAAGAACAATGAGTCTACTGGCGTTCTCCGTTAGCGATCAATCCCTGAAATAATCGGTCTATCAGGAGGCAACAGGCGATCCTTATGCACCTTAGGAAGTGCATAAAATGTTGCCTCCCTGGGAAACCGAGTATTCAGGTAATTGTGCATATCCTGATCAATAAGCCCTTGCTGGTGGGCGGTATTGATAATGGATAAATAGTCAGTCTTATATGTGAACGTGCGGGATGCTGGAATATGTTGGTACCAAACTTTGTTTTAATAAGATATCTGTACAGGTTTTCTCATATTGTGCTTGGGTTAATAGGACAATATCCCCTCCCTTATCTGATGTCTTGATCACCAGATCAGGGTGATTATGTAGTTTCTCAATTGCTTGCTGTTGTGTGTACATTAAATTATTATTTTGGGGGGTAATATTCATGCCTTGACATCACTGACAGTAGTTTGTAGAAAAGCCCAAATGCTGGGATTGGTGGTAAGAACTGGAAATTTCTGTGATTTAAATTTGGATTTATTAATGGGTTTAGATATTGGAATAAATAAAGATATATTAGAAACATTAGTTTGAGCATTGGGCAAATCCTCTGAGGCGTCACCTTCTTCCAGCAGCAGCATCAAGTCACAGAGGGCTCGAAAGTACTCCATGGTATAATGTTTGATGCTTTCGGAAAGCTCACATTTTTGTTTGGATCTGATACGGTCCTGGTCAGATCAAGACAATAGTGATGGGCTGAAACTTAGTCCAAGTTTAAGGACATCCAGTTCTTGTCGAAAAAATTGGTAAGGGGTGAGATTAATTATATTTAGTGCTATATTGTGGGTAGGTTGGGTGCCAGTATGGGAAAATTTGTGGATTGAATGGCTGCCTGAGTAAGGTGGGGTCTAGGGTGCTTTGCTTGGTAAACACTTGGAGTTGAGTGAGAGGCATCAAACCTTGTGATTGTTGAGAGGTGTGTGTAAGTATTTGTACTGCAGGAGTGCCTGTAGAATTCATAAGGTTGGGGGTGTCAGGTAAATTAAGTGGTGTATTAGATATACCCATAAATGTGTTGGGTGCATTAGACTGTGAATTGGGAATATGTAAAGCCTGCATGGCTGTGGGGCCTAAGTATTTGTCTCGTGACCCAGATCCGTTACCCTGATAAGAGTGATCACCCATTTGTACTGTAGAACTTATTTTAGAATTCTCTAATTCAGTAGGTTGCTTTTTTGAGTGAGTTGTATAGTATCCACCACCATTGTTCCTCTTACGTGGACCCAAGTTGTAGTTAGGTAAAAAGGATGTGCTTTTTCTTGAATGTAGTTGTGAAGAAGAAAAAGAAACAGAAGAGTCTGATTCAGTATCATCATCAGTGGTTCTATAGTCATGCCCTGGCCTAGTAGTCTTCGAGGGATGTCTAAGACCTCTATCTTGTAGGGGGTACTGCCTTCTATATGCATACCCCTCAAGGAAGTCTATTCTATCCTTAGTGATTTTATTTTGTTTCTTGGAGCTTATCTCCTTATAATAATATTAATTTTCATTACATATTCCTTTAACTCCTGCCAACGTTTAGATATAAGGCATGATTCTTGATTGCATCATGTTTTAAATGTGCAATATACTGTTTAATTCTGTTTGGTACTGGGTAATCAATAGTTTCATCAATTCAGTACTGCAATGGCTTAAAATCTGTTCCTATTTCGTTTTAAATTCTGGAGTGACATTTTTGAAAGAAGGATACAGCTGCACTCTTATTCCCCGTACACATGGTCGGACATTGATCAGACAGTCTGACAACAAAATCCTAGGATTTTTTCCGACGGATGTTGGCTCAAACTTGTCTTGCATACACACGGTCACACAAAGTTGTCGGAAAATCCGATCATTCTGAACGCGGTGTCGTAAAACACGTACGTCGGGACTATAAACGGGGCAGTGGCCAATAGCTTTCATCTCTTTATTTATTCTGAGCATGCGTGGCACTTTGTGCGTCGGATTTGTGTACACACGATCGGAAATTCCGACAACGGATTTTGTTGTCGGAAAATTTTATAGCCTGCTCTCAAACTTTGTGTGTCGGAAAATCCGATGGAAAATGTGTGATGGAGCCTACACACGGTCGGAATTTCCGACAACAAGGTCCTATCACACATTTTCCGTCGGAAAATCCGACCGTGTGTACGGGGCATTAGACCAATAGGGATAATATTTTCACGGACATATTGTTGAAGAAAATCCATATGCCAGTGTAAATTGGATTTCTTTTTGAGTAGTCTTTTCATTTTAGCCATATACTGATTGATGTCTATCTCATCCCCAGATGCAGCACTACAACTGTTGTGAATTTCATCCATATAACCCTCCAGGCTGTGCCTACAAAGTCCATGTTGAATCAAACAAGGGAAAAAATAAGGGAAGAAGTGATGACTATATTAAATAGAAATTGAGATATTTGTAAAAAATGAGTAACTCCACCTTACAGCGAACATGGGTGTTTTCCACCCTAATTATTGAATGTCATTAAATTGCCTGTATCATAACAGGGTGGAACTGTAGATACAACCATAGTAGAAAAGCTGCCACATCCTAACTACATTAGAAATTAGACTCTTCGTTTACTTCCTTTATTGTCCTTGCGGTGGTCCCCAAAGACCCCATTGGGGCAAACGTATTCTCCAAACAGTAACATTATGGATGCAATACGGGCTCCGGGTATTAATGAAATACTGTCTTATAGACCTTTCCTCTGAAATTTTAATCCAAGATTTTGAGTCCACCCTGTTTCTTGTGTAGCCCTACTAATTTGGGCCCCACATGATCTTCAGTGTGCAATCCATCAATTAATGATCTAACTCATTTGTGTTTTTTATATGCTAACAATTAATGATACATGACCAGAAGTCATTGTTATGGAAAATACGATGATTATATATTATGTTGCATTACCATCTTCGTATGTGTGTAAAAACTTTTGTTGTGTACTGGGGCCTATATAGTCTCTTATTTGTATTTTTTTTCTATATATCATGTCTTTTTATTCTTTTTCACCGGCTGGCGTCTGTTGTGCCCTGCATCGCGCCGGTTACGCTGGGCGTATTACCACAAATATGCAGCCGCCAAGCCCCTTAGTCCTGGCCACCGCCATGGGTCCTTCATGGCTGGTGTCTGGGCTGTGGCGTATTGGAGCACCTCCCCGAGGGCATTCCCTGGGAAGTGTGCCTCTCTCTCTCTGTGCTCTGCGCCCCTCCTCCCCTTTGCTGCTCCATGCACATATATAGGTGTGCAGGTCGCACTACAGGAATGCTGCCACTCATATTTGTGGTTCTGACCATGGTGGTGACACATGGCGGAGGATCTTTTACGTTATGGTTTGTAGGATTCTTTTGTGGGTCTCCCTATTGGGATGGGGTTTGCCCCCTAGTGGTTATCATTTACCAAATCTGTTTGTTACAGTCTGTTCTGACTTTTATGCACTCTGTTTCTTTGTAGGCAATATTACATTAAGGAAGCTGTTGCGTTTAACCCTTTGAGGGAGTAAACACTTCTCAAAACGTGAATGTTTAGACTGCTCAGTGCCAGTGGCTTATGACCACTGTCTGTGAGGGAATATCTGTCGATAACAAGTGTCCCTAGGTGAGTGCTTGCTATCTATATTCTTACCAACCTTTGGCTCCATAGACCTTACCTTACTTTATATCTACATTGTCATGATAAGTGTACCATATATCTTCTAGATATGTTGAATTATTGATCGACTCCGTACCACTCGCCTTGTTGCTCGGTTGTTTTCTCTGGCCAGTATATCTGCATACTTTGTGTGACTGTGACTTATCTATTAAGTCTGCAGGCTTCTAATGTTCAAGCTTTAGTCTGTTTGTACATCTTACTATTGTATACTGAGCTTAAAACTTATTACTATTGACAATTTTTTTTTAACATGTCCTTACCTAAGATAGCACACTGCCGGCTAACTTCAATATATTATGTGTGTTTGGTGGTTACCTGCCTTATGTGTGTCCCCGTATTTGTGGTTTGCTCCAGTGGTCTCGGTGTGGGATGTGGGTGGTCGGCACCATCCGGACGTTTGTTCAATTAATGCCATGTCTGACATCATTATAATTATATTTAGAAGTAAGTGATATTTTTTTCTGAACTATATGTTTTGGATATTTAGAACATTAGCCTAAGCGCCTGAGGATGCGCTGATGCGCGCAACATGTACAGCAACTGTACAGCAACTGTACATTATATTAGACATGTCGTTTTCGTTTTATTTGTTTGTTTGCTTTTTCGTTTTTTAGGTAATTCGTTATGATTGCAATTCGTAAATTCAAAAATTCGTAAATTCGAAAATCCGAAACTAAGAAAGAAAATCCGTAAATTCGAAAGAACGAAATCTGAAAATTCAAAATAATAACTAACTAACTAATAATAACTAACTATTAAATTATAGGTATTGGAATTTCCTTTCAAATTTGGCTGTTAGTGAACGTAACGAATACGAATTTATCTGAAGTTACAAATTATCCAAAATAACGAATGCCGCATCTAAACAAATGGAACGGAATGAGTTAATAATAAATAATAATAACAAAAATGTTTTATTATTATTATTATTGTTATTTATTATTATAAATGCGTTACGTTCCATTTGTTTAGATACGGCATTCGTTATTTTGGATAATTAGTAACTTCGGATAAATTCCTATTCATCCGTTCACTAACAGCCATATTTGAAAGGAAATTCCAATACCTATAATTTAATAGTTAGTTATCATTCACATTTTTGACTTTTCGGATTTTCAGATTTTCGAACTTCCAAATTTCCGAATTTTTGAATTTACGACATTACGAATTTTCGAATATTCAAATTTTTATAGCATTGATCGCTGTATTAATGCCAATGGTCCCAAAAATGTGTCAAAATTGTACGATGTGTCCGCCATAATGTCGCAGTCACATTAAAAATCGTAGATCGCCGCCATTACTAGTAAAAAAAATAATAATAATAAAAATGCTATAAATTTATCCCCTATTTTGTAGAAGCTATAAATTTTGCGCAAACCAATCAATCAACGTTTATTGCGATTTTTTTTTTAAATCAAAAATATGTAGAAGAATACATATTGTTCTAAACTGAGGGAAAAAATTTTTTTTAGATCTTTTTGGGGGATATTTATTATAGCAAAAAGTAAAAAATAATGCGTTTTTTTCAAAATGGTCACTCTTTTTTTGTTTATAGCCCAACAAATAAAAACCGCAGAGGTGATCAAATACCACCAAAACAAAGCTCTATTTGTAGGAAAAAAAGGACGTCAAGTTTGTTTGGGTGCAACGTCGTACGCCCACGCAATTGTCAGTTAAAGCGACGCAGTGCCGAATCGCAAAAAGTGCTCTGGTCAGGAAGGGGGTAAAATCTTCCGGGGCTGAAGCGGTTAAATGATGCAAATCCTCAAACAATTCATGTTAATTCCAGGTTGTAAGGCAGCAAAACAGGAAAAAGGGGGTGAATACTTTTGCAAGGCACTGTATATCCCTGTATGTTGTGGTCGTTTAGGTGCCTATCTAATAGTTTTTTTTAATTATCTATGCTCCCCACTGAAACCACTGCCTGTGGTAGAGAATTCCACATCCTTACCGATCTTACCATAAAGAACCCTCTACGTAGTTTTGGGTTAAATCGCTTTTCCTTTAATTTTAGTGAATGGCCGCGAGTCTTTTTAAATGCCCTTTCACTGAAAAGTTTTATCCCTATTGTGGGGTCACCAGTACGGTATTTGTACATTGAAATCATATCCCCTCTCAAGCGTCTCTTCTCCAGAGAGAATAAGTTCAGTGCTTGCAGTCTTTCCTCATAACTGAGGTCCTCCAGTTCCTTAATTAGCTTTGTTGCCCTTCTCTGTACCCACTCCATTTCCAGCACATCCTTCCTGAGGACTGCTGCCCAGAACTGGACGGCATACTCCAGGTGCAGCCGGACCAGAGTCTTGTAGAATGGGAGAATTATTGTTTTATCTCTGAAGTTAATTCCCTTTTTAATGCATGCCAATATTCTATTGGCTTTGCTTGCAGCAGCTTGGCATTGCATGCCATTACTGAGCCTGTCATCTACCAGGACCCCCAGGTCCTTTTCCATCCTAGATTCCCCCAGAGGTTCTCCCCCTAGTGAGTAGATTGCATTCATGTTTTTGCCACCTAAATGCATTATTTTACATTTTTCTACATTAAACCTCATTTGCAATGTAATTGCCCACCCCATTAATTTGTTCAGATCTTCTTGCAAGGTATCCACATCCTGCAGAGAAGTTATTGCCCTGCTTAGCTTAGTATCGTCTGCAAATACTGAGATTGAGCTGTTTATCCATCCAGATAATTTATGAATAAATTAAATAGGATTGGTCCCAGGACAGAACCCTAAAGGGGCCCCCACTTTCCACATTGGACCATTCTGAGTACTCCCTATTTATCATTACCCTCAATCCAGGTACTCACCCTTTGGTCCATGCCAACAGACCTTAGCTTGTATAGTAAAGGTTTGTGGGGAACTGTATCAAATGCCTTTTGCAAATTCCAGATATACTACGTCTACCGGCCTTCATTCATCTAGATGACAGCTCACCTCCTCATAGGAGGTTAATAGATTTGCTTGGCAAGAACGATTTTTCATGAATCCATGCTGATTACTGCTAATGATACTGTTTTCATTACTAAAATCTTGTATATAGTCCCTTATCATTCCTTTCAAGAGCTTGCATACTATTGATATTAGGCTAATTGGTCTGCAGTTCCCAGGGAGGTATCTTGATCCTTTTTTGGTGCTACATTGGTGCTACATTGGCTTTTCTCCAATCAGCTTGTACCATACCAGTCAGTAGACTGTTCGTAAAAATTATGAACAACGGTCTGGCAATTACTTGACTTAGCTCCTGAAGGACCCTCGGGTGCAAGCCATCTGGTCCCGGTGACTTATTTATGTTAAGCTTTTCAAGTCTGTTTCTGATTTTATCCTCTGTTAACCATGGGGTGCTTCCTGTGACGTGTCATGAGGATAAACATTGCAGTTTTGGTTACTGAAGCTCCCCGTTTCCCTCGTGATGACTGAGGAGAAGAATACATTCAAACCTTGCAATCTCACCATCCTTTGTAACCAGAATCCCTTCTTTATGGGGCCAATGTGATCTGTCCTCCCTCTTTTACTATTTATATACTTAAAGAATTTCTTGGGATCTTTCTTACTCTCCTCCGACATGTGCCTTTTGTTTTCTATCTTAGCTGCCCTGATTACACCCTTACATTTCTTATTGCATTCTTTATACAGTTAGAATGCTGATGATGATCCCTCAGCCTTGTATTTTTTGAAGGCCTTCTCGTTTGCTTTTATATGAATTTTTACGTTGGCGTTAAGCCTTTCAGGGCTTTTATTAGCTCTTTTAACTTTATTATCCTTTGGGATGCACTGGCTAATACCCTTATTTAATATGCTCCTAAAGTACACCTGTTTTCCCTCCGTGTTCTTTGTTCCTAGGATTTTATCCCATTTAGTATCTTCTAGCAAGGAGCATAGTTTCTGGAAGTTGTTTTTTTTATGAAATTCACTGTCTTTGTATTCCCCTTATGTTTCCTATTTGTGTGATTTATGCTGAAACGAATTGACCTGTGATCGCTGTTTCCTAAGTTGCCCCGTATTTCTACATCCGCGATCAAGTCTGTATTGTTAGTAATCAGTAGGTCTAGTCAGTGGTGTGTCTTGGCCTAGGCCAACAAGGCCCAGGCCTAGGGCGGCACTTTGTGGGGGGGTGGAAATAAGCCCCCCACCGAGTCCCGACGGCCGCATAAATACAGCGGCATAAAGTGAATGGCTGTGTTCTCCGCTCAGCTGGGCTCGGGAAGGGGGAGCGGTCCCCGCTCGGCTGGGCTCAACTCTGCTTGAGTAGAGGGGCAGTCCCAGCTCACCTCGGCTGTGCTCGCCCCCCCTCGGCTGGGCTCGAGCAGAGGGGCGGTCCCAGCTCACATCGGCTGTGCTGGGCTCGGCTGTGCTCAGGCAGGGGGGGCGGTCCCAGCTCACCTCAGCTGTGCTGGGCTCGGCTGTGCTCAGGCAGGGGGGCGGTCCCAGCTCAGCTCGCCTCGGCTGTGCTCGGGCAGGTGTTCACGTCGGCTTGGCTAGGCTCCGCGAGTCGGCGGAGGGGAGGGTCACAGTGATGGATCTATCATGTAAGTAATGATAAACAGCAAATCTATTAGAAGAAGGATGCTGACCATGTCCACAGCACCAGACCGTGTCCACAGCCCCTGAACCGTGTCCGCAGCCCCTGACCGTGTCCGCTGTACTTGACCGTGTCCGCAGCCCCTGACCGTGTCCGCAGCCCCTGACCGTGTCCGCAGCCCCTGACCGTGTCTGCAGCCCCTGACCGTGTCCGCAGCCCCTGACCGTGTCCGCAGTACTTGACCATGTCCGCAGCCCCTGACCGTGTCCGCAGCCCCTGACAGTGTCCGCAGTACTTGACCGTGTCCGCAGCCCCTGACCGTGTCCGCAGCCCCTGACCGTGTCTGCAGCCCCTGACCGTGTCCGCAGCCCCTGACCGTGTCCGCAGTACTTGACCGTGTCCGCAGCCCCTGACCGTGTCCGCAGCCCCTGACCGTGTCCGCAGCCCCTGACAGTGTCCGCAGTACTTGACTGTGTCCGCAGCCCCTGACTGTGTCCGCAGCACCTGACCGTGTCCGCAGACCATGACTGTGTCTGCAGCCCCTGACCGTGTCCGCAGCCCCTGACCGTGTCTGCAGCCCCTGAACTGTGTCCGCAGCCCCTGACCGTGTCCACAGCCCCTGACCGTGTCCGCAGTACTTGACCGTGTCCGTAGCCCCTGACTGTGTCCGCAGTCCCTGACTGTGTCCGCAGCCCCTGACTGTGTCCGCAGCCCCTGACTGTGTCCGCAGCCCCTGACTGTGTCCGCAGCACCTGACCGTGTCTGCAGCCCCTGAACCGTGTCCGCAGCCCCTGACCATGTCTGCAGTCTCTGATCATATCCCCAGCCTCTAACCTTCTCCTGTATCATGTTCGCAGCCCCTGACCATGTCTGTAGTCTCTGATCATGTCCCCAGCCTCTAACCTTCTCCTGTATCATGTTCGCAGCCCCTGACCATGTCTGCAGTCTCTGATCATGTCCCCAGCCTCTAACCTTCTCCTGTATCATGTCCGCAGTCTCTGACCATCTCTTGTATCATGTCTGCAGTCTCTGACCATCTCCTGGGGTGGAGCCTACAGAGGAAGGGGTGGAGTTTACAGATGAAGGGGTGGGACTTAAACAGGAAGGGGTGTGGCAAATTCAGATGGGGGCGTCCAATTTTAGTCTGGCCTAGGGCAGCACAAAACCAAAATACACCACTGGGTCTAGTAACGCATTGTTTCTTATTGGTGCATTTACCATCTGACCCATGAAATTGTCCTGTAAGACATTTAGGAAATTGTTTGGGAAGATTTCCTTCCATTGTCTGGATGGTCTCAGCTGTAGGACCCTTTCGACTGCCCACCTCTCCAACTCTCTGCTTGTTGTTTTGTGGGGCCTGATAGGGGACTGTCTACTTTTCGTACCACTATCAGTAGGTGGATATAACTGCTTATCTTTCAAGATTATGACCTTAGGGGCAAAAAACCCCTTTTACCTGTCAGGACATATTCTATCACATCAGTTGGATGATTCTTGGGCTTTTCAGCGTCAGGCCTCTGCTTGTGAGATTTGCAGGACTGCCACCTGTAATCTTCTTTTTATAGTTTTGTTAAGTTATGCTAGGTAGATGTTCAGGGTTATTAAAAAATGGATGAGTGCTAAGTATCAATATGTGCCCCTAATCATCAAACTCCATATAAAACAAAATAAAACCCAAACAAAAAACATATATTATAATACCAAAAAAATAATACTAATTCTCATGCTCAAAAATTATAAATGTCCATGAGACACAAATTTATTGACATCTAGTAGCATTCCAAATAAGTCAAAATGTTTAGTTGGACAGAAATTTAAAACCCTTGACAACAATGAATTTTCAGTTGCAGACAAAAGGCGTGTAGACAAATAAATCACATTGACAGTTAATGTAGGACCCGATCTCGTAGTGAGTAGCGATTCCCGGATTCTTCTTTTGTGTCTCTTCCCTCCTCTCCTTGTTTTCCTGATTTTCTCATTGATCTTTTCTCTTTCTTTTTGTTGAAGCCGTGGGCAGACTTTAAATCCGGTTTATTGCCTGAACGATCGACACCCATCGGATGACTAGATTCAGGGGAGGAGTCTAAAGCGGTAACAGCCACGGTATTATTATTAGCTGACTCACTCTCATAATCGGAGAAGCCGACTCTTTTCTTGGTTGAAAACTTCCGTGATCGACCAGAGTAAAATGGAGCTTTTTTCCATGTATATACATTGGCATTTTCATAATCAATCCGATCCCTGGTCATTTTTTCTTTTTTGGTGGCCATAACACCCTTCTCCAATTTATCAAGCCTTTTGCTGAGTTGACTGTCCAGATCAGAGAAACCCATAAGGTTTTGTTGAGTAGACAATTCTTTTTGAATTGCAGACATGTCATTTTGCAAAACCTCAAATTCTTTCTCTTTTGAGGTGACGACGATCTGCATTAGTTTAAAGGAACAAGTCGACAGAGTGTCAGTCCATTCCTGTTTAAGCTCATCATTGAACAGGTCAAAAGCTCACCCCTGCACTCTGCACCTAGTGCATCCCTGCACTCTGCACCTAACGCACCCCAGTACTCTGCACCTAGCACACCACTGCACTCTGCACCTAGCGCACCCCTGCACTCTGCACCTGACTCACCCCTGCACTCTGCACCTGGCGCACCCTGGCACTCTGCACCTGGCGCACCCGTGCACTCTGCACATGGCGCACCTCTGCACTCTGTACATAGTGCACCCTAAAGCCTGCACGTAGTACACCCCTAAACCCTGCACGTAGTGCACCCCTCAAACTTGCACTCTGTACATAGCGCATCCCTGCACTCTGTACCTAGCATACTGCTGTACCCTGCACTCTGTACATAGCACACCCCTCAACCCTGAACTCTGTATGTAGCGCACCTTTCAACTATGCACTCTTTATGTAGTGCGTACCCCAACCCTGCACTCTGTACATAGGGTATCCCTCAATGTTACTGCAGTTTGGCCACACCCACAATTTGATGCAGAGGTAATGATGTACAGTAACCTCTAGCCACCAATCAGTGAGCAGTAATGAATTGCAGTAATCTCTAGAAACCAATCAGTGAGCAGTAATGATGTTCTGTAACCTCTAGCAACCAATCAATGAGCGGTAATGATGTGCAGTAACCTCTAGCAACCTATCAGCAAGCAGAAATGATCTGCTGTAACCTCTAGCAACTAATCAGTGAGCGGTAATGATGTGCTGTAACCTCTAGCAGCCAGTCAGTGAGTGGTAATGATATACTATAACCTCTGGCAACCAATCACAATTGCTGCCTGATCTGCTGCAGTAAACTCATTATGAGTCTAGTGCTAATTACTGTATGTCTGAGAGCGGGGGGAGAGGAAGGTCCAGGAAAATGTTTGCCCAGGGTCCAATCAATATTAAAGATGGCCCTGAGCGCCAGCCCTGCCAATCAGTGCCCATCAGTACAGCCTCATCAGCGCACATCAATGAGGAAGAAAAATTACTTATTTGCTAAATTTTACAACAGAAACTAAGAACAACGTTTTTGTTTTTTTTTAATTTTTGGGCTTTTTTCGTTTGTTTAGCAAAAAATAAAAAACCCAGTGGTGATAAAATATCACCACAAGAAAGCTCTATCTGTCTCCAAAAATGATCAAAACGTAATATGGGTGCAGTGTTGTATGACCGCGCAATTGGCATTCAAAGTACACCCCCCCCTTTTACCCTTTATGCTACATATAGGGATAGAGGCACATGACTGGCTGGTATTTTTTACTACAATCTATGGATTTTTGTATCCTGATTAAAGAAAGCAGACCTTACTTTTCGGTCTGCGTTTACTTATAGGATATGCAGAGTTCATGTTTATATTTACTTAGCCCTCTGCCTTACATCTACGGTTAAGCAAACTTGTTCATTTTCATGTGGTCCAATTCTGCTGGGTTGGCTAATTGTCTCTGCTGCACCAGGGAGCTGCGATGTGCACCGGGCGCCTTCCTCTTCCCCTCCGCCCTCTCTGGACATGGGGGATTGGGCGGGTATTTACCTGATGCGCATAGGCGCCACGCCCCCCGCCGCGTCAATCACCTGGCGTCACGGTGCCAGTGTTCTGTCAATTTCTCCAACCCATCAGAAACTCCAACCACGTCACTTCTGGTTTATTTAAAACCTTAGTAATTGGAGATTTTGAGGAATTGGTGGTTGGACACAACATCGACAACTGAATAGAGTCAGGTACAGGAAGATTGAGCTATTTTGACAGCACAGCGATTAACGAGGACAAAGTTTACACCGCCTCGGACACGGACATTTTGTTGGCTAGTATCGGAGCAACGTAAGAATCTCTACTCATAATATTCTGCACTGGACTCTATTCGGTTGCCGCTGTTGTGTAAACTCCAATTACTGCTGGTTTAAAGAAACCGGAAGTTAAGTGGTTGGAGTTTCTGACGGGTTGGAAAATTTGACAGAACACCGTTGCATCTTTTTGAACATCAGTGGTTGTTCTATGTGGGAGGCCTTGTTGGCATCAATTGCGGGCGTCAGAAGCCACTCAGGTGAGGACGCCTCTCCTCATTAACCACACCAGCGTGACGTTGGGAGAGACCCGTGACCATACCTTGTGTATATAATACCCCCAGTTGCAACAGACTGTCTTTCCAGTTTCCCATCTTGGGTACATTGCAACCACACTTGGATCACGGTTTCAATATGTATATCCTTTATCCCACACTTGCTCTTTGTTTCTCTGATTTTACAAATAGTCACAGGCTTATGTCACTCATGTAAGCAGCATCATCAATTATATAATGGTTATACATAATTCATTACTTTTATAGAAACCTTTAGGAGCTGCTATTCGCACCATCACAGATTATAACATGGAGATCTATATCCCCCTGGGGTTTTGAATGTCTGCACCTTGGGCATCCACAGGCCTGCACTGCCACAGCTCCTGGGACAGATACTCCCAGTAGCCCTCAGTTTGCAGTACCGCATGTTGAACTTGGAGCTGACTTGTAAGTAATTCAGAAATGGACATCTTTTTTCCTCCCTCTCTCACTTCCCCCTTTGTTTGGGCTAACCATCAGACTATATTGGTATCTATATGTTTTTTGCAGATATGCATCTTGCATCCGCTCCTGAGGAAGTGGAGCGAATTCCATGAAACGCGTCAGAATATCCTAAATATGCAGTTTTAGTTTAGATCTTATTATAAAATTTCTGCAATTATGAATGATTTTTATGACACCGATTACAAATCAGCTCCTAATATTATATATTGCAATGTGCTACGATAAGGTCTGTGTATATTTATGAATTGCAATATGCCATATGTTATCTGTATATATATGAATTAATAAATATCTGTGTGTGTATATATATATATATATATATATATATATATATATATATATATTAATTGCAATGTGACATATGGTATCTGTATATACTGTAAATAAATTAATAAATATGCCATCATGTATTGATCATCTTACCAAGTTGTGTGCCACATGCCTCATTTAAAGTCCCAAATTCTTTCCTTTTTAATTTCAGATATAGGGATGGAGGCGCATGACTACAGTATGTCATGTGCTTCATCTAAAGTCCCAAAACCCCATTATGCCCAAACAAGCTATTTTCTTTGCTAAAACATGCAGCCGCTGTCAGCACTGTATAAACTGTATGTAGCATATACATGCAGTATGCAGAGCCATGTTCTAGCAGCGGTACGGGAATTTCCTGTCCCGTTTCTGGAACAAAATCAACGGGCTGGGTGCTGCTCAGCGATTCTCAGGAAGCCTTGTATTTTCTGAATGAATGGCTAAGCTGGAGAGGCAGACCGATAACATCACAATCTCCACTTCAGACAATCAAAGAAGCTTTGTTATCATTCATAAAATACAAGGCTTCCTGTGAATGGCTAAGCTGGAGAGGCAGACCGATAACATCACAATCTCCACTTCAGACAATCAAAGAAGCTTTGTTATCATTCATAAAATACAAGGCTTCCTGTGAATGGCTAAGCTGGAGAGGCAGACCGATAACATCACAATCTCCACTTCAGACAATCAAAGAAGCTTTGTTATCATTCATAAAATACAAGGCTTCCTGTGAATGGCTGAGCAGCACTCAGCCCGACTTGATTTTGTTCCGGGAATGGGATGGGAAGTGCTTGTACCACTGCCCGAACACAGTGCTGTATACTGTATGTAACTGATATATTAGTGAAGGACATAGTTTGGCCCAAACAAACTATTTAAAGTGATAGAAAAGCTGGAGATAAGCTTTAACAGACATGGCTCAGCTGAGCCTACAATGCTAATTGAAGAACATTATGGCTGAAGCTGGCTTTAGGTAAGGCCTGAACATCTACCTGGAAAAACGTAATGAAACAATAAACACATAGCTCCCAACTGTCCCTGGTTATGAGGGACTGTTCCTGATTTGGAACAAAGTCCCTCTGTCCCTCTTTCCCCCTCATTTGTCTCTCATTTTGGTCTGATCTATATAGATGTATATACAATGCACTATTTAGCTTTCAAAAAGTATTTCCCAGTGCTGAACCTTTCATCCAATTTCTAAATGGCTGTATTTGTAAAAACAAATTGTTTTTTTCTGTATATTTTCCTTTAAGGGGGCATGGCTGGGGTGTGTGTCCTACATACTTTTGCTAATAGGTGTCCCTCATTCCCAACTCAAAAGGTTGGGAGGTATGTACAGAAGATTACAGGTGGCAGCCCTGTAAATCTGAAAAACAGGTCGGATGCTAAAAAGCCTAAGAATCTGATCTGGTGGAATGTGCCCTGACAGGTAAAAAGGGTTCTTTGCCCCTAAGGTCATAAGCTTGAATGATGAGCATATAAATTCACCTACTGATAGTGGAACAAGAAGTATGCTGTCCCCTACCAGGCCCTTGCAAAACAACAAGCAGAGAATTGGACAATCAAAAGCAGTGGCGGCTGGTGCTCAAAATTTTTTTTGGGGGGGGGGGGGGGCGCAAACGAACTGAAAAATTCTGAAAAACAGAAAAAAAAAACATCAATTGCAGCCTCACTGTGCCATCAATTGCAGTCACTGTGCCAATAAAATGTAGCCACCGTGCCACCATATGCAGCCTCTGTGTCCACCATATGCAACTTCTGTGCCCACCATATGCAGCTTCTGTGCCCACCATATGCAGCTTCTGTGCCCACCATATGCAGTTTCTGTGCCCATCATATGCAGCTTCTGTGCCCACCATATGCAGCTTCTGTGTCCATCATATGCAGCCTCTGTGCCCATCATATACAGCCATTGTGCCCATCATGTGCAGCTTCTGTGCCCACCATATGCAGCTTCTGTGCCCACCATACACCGCTTCTGTGCCCATCATATGCAGCCTTTGTGCCCATCATATGCAGCTTCTGTGCCCATCATATGCAGCTTCTGTGCCCATCATATGCAGCTTCTGTGCCCACTATATGCAGCTTCTGTGCTCATTATATGCAGCTTCTGTGTCCACCATATGCAGCTTCTGTGCCCATCAAATGCAGCCTCTGTGCCCATCATATGCAGCCATTGTGCCCACCATGTGCAGCTTCTGTGCCCACCATGTGCAGCTTTTGTGCCCACCATATGCAGCTTCTGTGCCCACCATATGCAGCTTCTGTGCCCATAATATGCAGCCACTGTGACCCCCCCCACTCTCCCGCCATCAGACCAGCACTTACCCCATCAGACCAGCACTTACCCCATCCGGGTGACGGCAGTGAGCTGTGCTCTGGCATCCTCCATGGTTCCCGTGCATCTCCTCAATTCCGCTGGGCGCGGGGCATGCAGCACACCGGCAATGCCTCACAGGAGGAGGTCCGGCACTTACCGTGCTTTTGGGTCCTCTCCGCTCCTGTGTCTCCTGTTTCAGCAGCGGCGGCGGAGGAGTCCGATCCTCCAGCTTCCTCCCCTGTGCGTCTCTTCCGCCAAAGTGCCGGGCATCCAATAGGATGCCCGGCACTTTGGCCAATCGGGAAACAGGTCTCACTGACCTGCCTCCTGATTGGCAGAGAGGAATGTGGTGTAAAAATAGTGAAAATTAATTCGCTATGGTCACAAAACAGGGTGGGATCAGGGCGCACTCTCTGCGCCCCGAGCCCACCCTTTTTTGAAGTCTATTAGAGCCTCACGCTCTAATCAGGTGCTTCAAAAAAACACCCCCTCCCACGCTGCCATAGGAGTCCATGCGTCCTGAAAGGGGCCAGGCGCATAAATAGGGAGGCGGCTGGGTATAGGGGGGGCAGCGCCCGTGCTCCCACAATGCACGTGCCGCTCCTGGTCAAAAGGGTTCTATAGCTGAGATCATCCAGACAAGAGAAGGAAATCTTCCATTGTCTGGAAGTGTTAAGCTGGCCATACATGGATCGAAAGTGTTAAGCTGGCCATATATGAATTGAATTTTGGCCCTTTCAGCAGGAACCAGCTTAATTTCGATCCATCCATGGCTGTTCCTGTTCATGAGAATGTGATCTATCAATCGACTTTTAATGAACGGTCCTGCTGGAAGAACCGACTAAGGCCTGAACATCCACCTGAAAGAACTTAATGAAAGTATGAACAGAAGATTACAAGTGACTTTTTGGCCTAAAAGCAAAACTCTATGTGTGGCAGAAAACTAGCACTGCACATCACCCTGAACACACCATCCCCACCGTGAAACATGATGATGACAGAATCATATGGGGGAAGATTTTCTTCAGCAGGGACAGGAAAGCTGGTTAGAGTTGATGGGAAGATGGATGGAGCCAAATACAGGCAAATCTTAGAATAAAACCTGTAATGCCGCGTACACACGGTCGGACTTTTCGTCTACAAAAGTCAGACAGCCTGTCCAACAGACTTCCGGCAGACTTTCGGCGGACTTGCGGCGGACTTGCGGCATACTTTCTAACGAACGGACTTGCCTACACACGACCACACAAAAGTCCGACGGATTCGTACGTGATGACGTACACCAGACTAAAATAAGGAAGTTCATAGCCAGTAGCCAATAGGTGCCCTAGCGTGGCTTTTTGTCCGTCGGACTAGCACACAGACGAGCGGATTTCGGGGTCCGTCGTAGTTACGACGTAAAGATTTGAAGCATGTTTCAAATCTAAAGTACGTCGGATTTGAGGCTAAAAAAGTACGTTGAAAGTCCGGAGAAGCCCACACACGATCGGATTACCAGCCAGCTTTAGTCCGTCAGCGTCCGTTGGACTTTTGTAGACGAAAAGTCCGACCGTGTGTACGCGGCATTAGAGTCTGCAAAAGACTTGAGACTGGGGCGGAGGTTCACCTTCCAGCAGGACGACTCTAAACATACAGCCAGAGCTACAATGGAATGGTTTAGATCAAAGCATATACATGTGTTAGAATGGCCCAGTCAAAGTCCAGACCTAAATCCAATTGAGAGTCTGTGGCAAGACTTGAAATTGCTGTTCACAGATGCTCTCCATCCAATATGACAGAGCTTGAGCTATTTTGCAAAGAAGAATGGGCAAAAATGTCACTCTCTAGATGTGCAAAGCTGGTAGAGACATACCCATAACCCGGTCTCCTTTCCGGATTCCGAATCTTTAGCCTTCTGCCCTGTTTGGCCGGGACGAGAAGCTGGAACCCGGAAGTGACACGGTGGCAAATATTGATTTGCTAAAATCACAAGTTGCAGTGCTCTGCGCCCCAAGGACAACTTAAAACAAGCCAATTAGAGCTTCAGGCTCTAATCACATGCTTGTAAAAAAAAGACAGACCTAATAGAAACCCATTAGTCCGGCGCCCCGCACAGGGTTAGCACAATTGATTTTAAAATAAATGATAATATGACTAACATTTTTTAACTTTTAGATGTTAAAAATTGTAATGCCGCGTACACACAATCGGAAATGCCGCCAGCAAAACTCTGATGATAGCTTTTTGTCAGAAAATGTGACCGTGTGTATGCTCCATCGGTCCTTTGCTGGCAGAATTCCAGCCAGCAAAAGATTAAGAGCATGTTCTGTATTTTTCGGTCAGGAAAAGTTCCTTTCCGAAAATGCGTTCGTCTATATGCAATTCGGATGCGCAGAAAAACACGTATGCTCAGAAACAATTTGACGTATGCTCGGAAGCATTGAACTTCATTTTCTAGGCTCGTCGTAGTGTTGTACGTCACCGCGTTATTGACAGTCGAAAGTTCAGAGAACTTTTGTGTGACCGTGTGTATGCAAGGCAAGCTTGAGCGGAATTCCGATCGTGTGTACGCGGCATTAGTCATATTATTAGTTATTTAAACATAAATTGTTCTATGATTATGCAAACTCACTTTGGGGGGGGGGGGGTTTCGGTTGGGTGGCGCCTCTGTGCCCCTTATGGACCGGCCAACACTACACCCAACACAGTCTTACTGCACCTGGTGTGAATGTACCCTAAGGCTCCGTGCACATATATGCGACCGTGGCTTCAGCACGGAAGTCTGGTGGGGTTCTTTTCACCGGTTCAGGTGCGTACAGGACTCTTTTTAAAACCGCACTGTGGCCAACCCGCACATGTGTAAACTGGCTGCATTGAGAAGGATGCCGGTTCACATGTTATGCAATTTGGATGCGGTTCAAAATGCATCTGATTTGCATATATGTGAACGGAGCCTTAAACGGAAATCCAGTCATGCTTTGTTCCAGCTCTGCCTCCCCCTCTGGCGCCGCCATTATAGCGTGTGTACAGGTGTGCTGAAGGGCAGTGTCTGGCAGAGCCCTCCAGCATACAGTATCTGCGCACTTGCAGGTGATTTCCCACCCACGCGCACAGTCAACTGACTTCCCTAACAGGTGTCTTTGCACATGCATGGAAAACTCTAATGCCCTGTACACACGGTCGCATTTTCCGACGGAAAATGTGCGATCGGAGCGTGTTGTCGGAAAATCCGACCGTGTGTGGGCTCCATCAGACTTTTTCCATCGGATTTTCCGACACACAAAGTTTGAGAGCAGGCTATAACATTTTCCGACAACAAAATCTGATCGCGTCAATTCCGACCGTGTGTGGACAATTCCGACGCACAAAGTGCGGAACAGCTCAGTCTGGTAAAATTAGCGTTCGGAATGGATACAGCACTACCGTCAGGCTGCAATGTAAAATATTGTTTAATACAGCGCACTCTCTTCTTCTTTATAATGCTAGAAGAATGAAGTAGTTGTGCTGCTCATATTCACACAGAGTTCTTATAAACTTATTTCTTTATTATTTATCGTGATTTCATCAATATATTTTGATTTGTCACATCTGACAAATTTTTTTTTGGTTATTTTATTTTTGTTTTGTATTTTTTTCAAGGCTGATTTTTTTTTGGTTTTGTATTTGTTTCAAGGCTGATTTTTTTTTTTTTGTTTTTTTTTTTACTCCAGAATATTTTTGGGTGTGTTTTGTGTGTCAAGTTACCACAACACGAATATTATCTTGTATTATTTAATCTCAAGGTGATTGCTTGGTGTTTGTGTCCCTTGTTAATTTCACATTTTATTTTTGAAATGTACCTGAATCCTCACAAACAAACTGTCCTTTTTTATGGAAAACACACATAGGCGAGTATAATTGTAACAAAAATTCCTTTATTAAGGGCTCATAACCAAACAAAGAGGGAGCAACGCTGGATAAACAGCAGAAATTGGCGAAGCCTTTGGCCCCCAGGGCAGACATCAATTATTTTACAGAAAAATTGGTGGCCTGAGGAGTCCATATCTAAGGGAGTGCAGTCTGGTCCAGAAGTCCCAGAGATCCTGAATGCAGTAGATGACATCTGTGTCCCCAGGCTGTGGTACTACAAGAGCCTGCATATTTTGCCAGACCAGACTGAACCCAGGCCATCACTCTCTGGTCTTCCTTCCACGCTTCCTTCCCGGCTGTGGCTCTGGTGTTGGAGATGTGACAGGAGAAGTAGGACCTGGAGGAGGAGGAGGAGGAGAAGGAGGAGGAGTAGGACCTGGAGGAGTAGGACCTGGAGGAGTAGGACCTGGAGGGGGAGGAGGAGGACTAGGTGTGAGGTCACAAATGTGGGTTGCACATGTGATTTGGCCCCTCAACCCCTTATTTAGAGCTTCCAAAATTAAGAACTCACACAGGAGTCGTTGGCCCTCCTCCATCTGCATCATTTTGCAGGCAGTTATGCCAGCAAAGTCCTCCTCCGCACTGTGGGGTGTTCTGAGGGCCTCTGTAGCCTTCCAAAATAGGCCTATTGCAGCCTCCTCCAGGTTACTCTTCTTCCTGCCACTTTGTCTTTGAAGGCGGAGGGTAGGGACCTGGGTATCGGGCAGCCTGCTTGGCATGGCCACCTCCTGGCTGAGACTTCCCTGTGTATGAAAAAGGGACATGGTTTTAGTTTTTGCTTCATCAATCACAATCATAAATTAGTACTCCAAACTAACATAGATTTAACATCATTAATATGACAACCAGAAATATTTAGAAGAATGCTATACCTGGCTCAAGCTGTGCCCCTTCACATGTTGCTGCCTGGAAGGCCCAGGTTGGGCATCTGAAGCCTCAGCTGGGGGGGAAGGAAGCGTGGAAGGAAGAGTGCAGAGTGCTGGCCTGGGTTCAGTCTGACCTGCCAGAAAATGCAGCCTGTCATAGTACCACAGCCTGGGGACATAAATGTCATCTGCATCTCCTGATCTCTGGGAATCCTGGACCTTCTTGTGCTCCCTTAGATAAGTGCTCCTCAGGCCACCAATTAGGATCTTCAAATAGGTGATGTCTGCCGTGGGGATCACCGTCTTCACAAATTCCAACAAATTATCCAGCGCTGCCTTCCACTTTGTTTGGTTCTTATAATCAGGGTGGTTTATCTGCCACAGACAAGGCAGCTCCCTGAACATATCTATGAAGATTTGCATAAAGTCATGATCCTTCAAGATATCAATTTTCACTGCAAGACACAACACAAGACAAACCCTAATGTCAGCCTAAAGTCTTCTAAACTTGTGCAAATACAGGCCTCAATCTAGAAGCAGTATAGGCCCCAGTTTAGATCTTACCTTCGTTATCATGATCGGCGCCTCCAACACTCCTTCCTCCGCTCACAGATCGTACGTACTACGCACGCATGTTACGCTTTATAGACACTGCGCATGCGTGAAACTCCGCCCGCCCCTGACATTCTTTCTAGTCTATTCCCCGCCCCTTCTCGTTCGGCGCAGTGGGGAAAGAGCACATGGTCGGAGACAGGGCAGGTGTCTGTTAATTACAGCAACGAGGAGGAGGAGGAGGAGGATAGCCCGGAGCCTGAAATGTCCCGATCCAGAAGGAGACGATTTAAGGCATCAAATATGTCCTTTGGGGAGATGTTGGAGATGGTGGACATCCTGAAGAGGGCCGACTATGACGGGAAGTATGGACCTTACCCCAACCCCAATGTCCGAAAGGCCAAGATCATGGCGAAAGTGGTCAAGAGTCTGCACCGGAATTTCGGGGTATGACAATCCAAAGATCAGCTGAGGATGCGGTGGTCGGACCTGAAATTAAGAGAGCATGAGCAGTACAGAAGGATCCGGAGAGTGCTGCAAAAAAGTAAGTAGTTGTGCTGTGTTCCTATTCTTTATGTTTATTACGTTCGTGCTGTTCCATGTGCTTTTCTTAACTGTTGTCCAGTTTAAAATGGCAACTTTCATGTTCATGGGCACATTATTCGTTCGTATAAAACATTGTTCGTTCGGCCTAGAAAACACCATTGTTGCGTCCATATGCATTTGCCAACATTTTTTATGGCCTACCTGTATGAAAATAATTTGGTTGTGTAAATGGGTTTGTAACTAGAATAAAATGCAAACTAGATTCTGTGTAAGGAGAGGACACTCAGCAGTTTTCACATCTGGACGCTGGAGCACTAGTGTGGGACACAAGAACACCCTTTTTATTAGGGGGCCCACACAGGTGCTCCAGTATATACTATAGGGGTGTCTCCATTTGTGAAGCTTATACTAAACAGGTAAAGCATTGAAGCTTGACAAAGGACAATAAAAATTCTACATCTTAGAACTCTGCCAAAACAGACAATTGTACCCCACTTCCAAGCAATGTTTCATATTAATATTTATGCCATCAAATATCTGTATGCTAAGTATACCTATTTTTTTTACATAGGGGAGAAAAGACTCGGAGGACACCCCTCATCCGAGGAGACCAGAGACCCCCCACCTCATGAAGAACAGGAGGAGGAGGAGGAAGGAGATGTGGTGGAACTAGTCACCACAACAGGTGAGTGTCTGCGACCACAGGCTCAGGTAAGAGATGGATGCCGGCAGATTTATTAATACATGGTGTGTTTTTGTTTCTATCATTTTAGGTGATCGTGATGTTGTGGCTCCAGATCATTTCACCTCAGAAAGTGCACAGATCCTGATCGGGTAGATCATGGGGTGTAATAGGGACTTGGAAAACATCCTGAAAAGCATCAATGATGTTCAAAAAAATGAAGAACATCATTGATGTTTTAGGGAGTTTAAAACCCCTCAAAATCCCTTTTTTTTTTTTTTTTTGCGCTTTTTGTGAGCTAAAATTTTTTTCCATTTTTTGACATATTTGCGAAAAGCCAAATTTTGAAGAGGCACACAGTATGTCAACATGTGCTATCTGCCATCACGGGAAATCAATGGACGCGCTTTGGGGGTGCAACCCCTTCCTTAATAATAAAGTAGCTGTGAGGAAGGGGTTGCACCCACAAAAAACACATCCCTTGATCCCCCGTGATGGCAGCTAGCACATGTTGACATTCGGCAATTACATTCGGCAATTAATACATTGTCTGGCATATTGATAGCCCCCCTACCCGCAAAGTATTCAAGGTATCTTAGACGGACATCACAGGCACTCACGGGGGGCAAGCCAGGACGGCCACTTTCAAGCGCCATCAGGGTTGTTTCATTTTGAATTCCAGCCTCAGGCCCAACTGAGCCAGCATAGTTGGCAGAATGTTGCCGTAAAAAGTTGTGTAGAACACAGCACGACAGGATAATATAATTCAGTTTATACTCCGCCATGTGTATGGGTGTAAGAAATAGGCAGAACCGACTGGCCATGATTCCAAACGTGTTCTCCACCACTCTTCTGGTTCTGGCCAGCCGGTAATTAAAAACCCTCTTGTCCGGGGTGAGGGTCCTCATCGGGAATGGCCGCATAAGATGGTCCCCCAGCGCAAATGCTTCATCTGCAACGAAAACGAATGGGAGTCCTTCCACATTGTCTTCTGGAGGTGGCAAGTCCAAGCTGCCATTCTGGAGACGCCTGTAGAACTCCGTCTGGGTGATGACTCCACCATCGGACATCCGGCCATTCTTCCCCACGTCCACATACAGGAACTCGTAAGTAGCCGACACCACCGCCAACATCACAATACTATTGAACCCCTTATAATTATAATAGTATAACCCCGAGTTGGGTGGTGGGACGATGTGGACGTGTTTCCCATCAATTGCCCCTCCGCAGTTAGGAAAGTCCCACCGCTGGGCAAAGTGGGAGACCACAGTCGGCCATTCCTGTGGCGTGGAAGGAAACTGTGGAGTCAAACAAAAAAAATTTGCCATTTTGCACATAAACAGGGAAAGCAGATTAGACACAAACATTCTTGGCCAACATCAAGATAACATTTATTTGAGGGAGTTTTTAAAGACCAAAGTATAAGGTACACCTATCAGATCCCCCCCCCCTTCTCATGGGCCATTTTTAACATTTTAAGGGGGGGGGAGCTCTTGGACAGGTAACCCTCTCCACTTCATTGAGAGATGAATGCCTAAATAATGGGTATTATTTTGGCCAGGCCCTCCTTAGTTTACTATTACTATTGGCAGCCCACTGGACAGGTAAGAAGTGTCACACACTGTACACATTTAAGCACATTTGGAAATTCTACTATTACCTATCAAGATAATAATAGTATACAAACACTTTAAGCAGTACCATTTGAAAGTATACAGGCAGGCCCTTGCACTACATGCTTTGGGGAATTCATCCATACATCTGACCACAAAAGAGATGGGTATAGTGTGTATGGGTTTGGCAAAGTCACCAGATAGATGATTGAGGATAGATAGAGAATTGGTATCAGCTGACTTAGCAGTTGGGGGGAGGGAGGGTTCCAAATGATTTGGGGACCCCCCAAAAAAAGCCTTGGGCACTCTGCCTGAATTTAAAACACAAATCACATTTTAAAACATTTTAGGGGGTGTTTTGGGTAAAGCACTACTATGGAGCTGATAAAATACATTGTTAAGTGACTAAATGAGGTGAATATAGGGCCAGGAGACCATGCTGGGGAGGTAAGTGAAGGCAAATATATATGAAGGAGAAAAAAAAATTACATAAAAATCCAGCATGCATGAGGACAAAGGGGACATTCACAGAATATTCCAATCATGGTAATTAGGGAATGAGGAAAGAAATACAATATATTAACAAACATCATATACAATAAAATGTGATATTAAAGGATAAATCTTACCGTAATATACTCCTTCTGCAGAACCTGGATGATGGCAGAACAGGTCTCTGGGATAATGATCCCCAGAGCCTGGGGGGAGATGCCTGTTGAGAACTTCAAGTCCTGCAGGCTTCTCCCCGTCGCCAAGTACCGCAGGGTGGCGACTAGCCTCTGCTCCGGAGTGATGGCTTGCCTCATGCAGGTATCCTGCCTGCTGATATAGGGGGTCAGCAAAGCCAACAAATGGTGAAATACGGGGTCCGTCATCTGGAGAAAGTTCCTGAAATCATCAGGATTATTCTCACGGATCTCACGGAGCAAAGGCATATGACAGAACTGGTCACGCTGAAGCAACCAATTCTTGGTCCATGAACTCCTCCCCACCCTGTTCATGGACTGGACTTGTGTCAAGGTCAGGACCCCAACACCAAGCCCCCGCACACCACGAACTCTACGAGGAGTACGTATACGCAACATGGCTAGAAAACGGTCGGCTGCTCAGAACGAAGTAACAGAACGCACTGAAGAACAGCAAGGCCTGTGAAGAGCGACCTGAAAAACAGTAACGAACGAACAAGAACACAATGACAAGAGTCACGCGTAACTCGCTGCACGCACTGAAGAGCAGATACAAACCCACAAGCACAAACTGAACAGCAGTAAACGATCTGAAAACCACGAGTCTGAAAAAGCGCAAATCGTCTCTCACCAAACTTTTACTAACACAAGATTAGCAAAAGGAGCCCAAAGGGTGCCGCGCTTGGTTCTGAACTGGCCTTTTCTAGTCTCGTCGTACGTGGTGTACGTCACCGCGTTCTTGGGGATCGGAAATTCCGACAACTTTGTGCAAGTTTGAGCCAACATCCGTCGGAAAAAATCCATGGATCTTGTTGTCGGAATGTCCGATCAATGTCCAACCGTGTGTACGGGGCATAAGCATGCGCAGATGGTTGGAAAACCCGCGTGTGCCCATATGGGCTGCAGGGCTGACTAGGGACTGGAATCCCTGTGGTACATCTGTGCACACACAGGCGGGTGGGGAGAAAAAAATGTATTTCTCAACTAGACAAGAAATGATCACCAGTAAAAGAAAAATGATGCCCAATTGTAAGGGTAGATTTCAGTGGTGGCCCGTCCTAAACGTCTGGCCCCCTAATCTACATGAGGGGTGCTGAATGCAATGTTTTTGGTTTTTTTTGAGCCAGAGGCTCTGATAGGCTTCAAAAAAGGGTGAGACCCATCACCTGATTGGCTGAAAGGACAGGCTATCCTATTGGATGCCTAGGAGGAGGGAGGAGACGCATGGTGGAAGCCGCCATGATGCAGAGGAGGAGTAGCCACCCGCTGGCCATAGGAGTGCTGCCTGCCCGCGACCTAGATGGGGTAAGTGTGGAGCTGCATGGCCAACTGACCGGGGAGGGGGTGGTTGTTTGTTGCCCCCTCCAAAAATATAAACCACCAGCCGACACTGGTCTAAACATGGGATCGCTTTTTCAGAGGCAATTGACAGGCAGGGAGAAGGTGACGTGATGCCTCCTCACTGCCTGTCTTAACCCTATTTCTGCTGACAAATCAGCTGCAGCAGTGTGCATTGCAGTTGTGGGGCATTTGTGGTATTTCTCCTTTCGGCCTAATGGGTAGCGTTGGCGGGATTGCCACCCGACACTCGCTGCATGTTTGGTAGCTTTTGCTGCAGGTGCGAAGTGAAGCGTCGTGACTGCAGCACCTCTGTCTGCTGACATTTGCAGCTTCAGTGGGGCTTTAAAAATGTGGCTCACCCTTTTTCATTTTTACGCCCCCCCCAACTGCATGTCTAAATGAGGCATAAGAGAAGGAAGGGGAGGAGGCAGGGCAACATGACTAGACCTTAGATTAGGTTCACACTGCATCCAGCTCTGTGTGCCGCATTTGCAAGGGCACAGCAGCCCATTCATTTGAATGGGCTGCTGTACCTACAGGAAATGCAGGGAAGAAGTCCACCATGTGGATTCACGCACCCAAAAACCCAGATGTGTGGGGGTGCCATTAAGAAAAAATATCGACCCTGCGTGTCTACAAAAGAGCAGCTGGTCTTGCCTGTGGGTCAGGGAATATGTGCGATTTACACGCGTTTCTAGACCTGCTACAGTGTGAACCTAGCCTTTGGGTGAAGGTCCCATGCACACTGGGCTTAAGCAAACGCCATTTCTTTCAGCAGAAGAAAAAGCTCATATATAGCATTTTTTCACAGGTGTTTAGAAGCGTTTAGCGTTTTTTTTCTGCCAAAAAACTCCTCCTAAAAATGCAAACCAGAAGGGTTTTTTTTGCCTCTAAATGCTGAGCTTAAAATATGCCTCTAATGCCGTGTACACACGGGCGGACTTTTCAGCATCAAACGTCCGACGGTCTTTCCGACGGACTTTCGACGGAGTTACGACGGATTTTCGGATGACCGGACTTGCCCACACGTGAATGGACTAAAGTCTGTTCGAAAGTCCGTTGGACTGAACATGATGACGTACGAAAGGACTAGAATAAGGAAGTTCATAGCCAGTAGCCAATAGCTGCCCTTGCGTCCTTTTTTGTCCGTCAGACTAGCATACAGACGAACTGACTTTTCGACCGGACTCGAGTCCGTTGGAAAGATTTGAAACATGTTCCAAATCTAAAGTCCGTCTGATTTTCGACAGAAAAAGTCCGATGAAGCCCACACACGGTCAGATTGTCCGATGGATTTTTTCCGTCGGACCAGTCCGGTCGAAAAGTCCGCCCGTGTGTGTACACGGCATAAGGCTTGATTCGCACACTTTTGACTTTGGAGTGCAACTTTAATCTGACTTTACATACTCCTACTCAGTCTTCACACAGGAAAAGGACGGGTATACCGACAACGACAGTATTGTTAGCAACACGCCACAGGATCTACCCTTGTGGCTAACAGAGGCCAGAGTGTGGAAAGGATTAGAGAAGCTTAACATAAATAAATCACCAGGACCAGATGACTTACACCTGAGAGTCCTTAAAGAACTCAGTCAGGTTATAGCCAGACCGCTATTCCTAATCTTCATGGAGAGCATACTGAAAGGATTGGTACCAGCTGATTGGCGAAGGGCCAACGTGGTACCAATATTCAAAAAAGGGCAGAGATCTATTCCTGGGAACTACAGACATGTCAGTCTAACATCGGTAGTTTGTAAACTATTAGAAGGGTTGAGTAGGGACCATATCCAAGAATTTACTGATGAAAACAGTATCATTAGCAGTAATCAGAACGGGTTTAGGAAAGGTCTCTCTTGCCAAACCAACCTATTAACATTTTACGAGAAAGTGAACTGCGATCCGGACAAAGGTAGGCCGGTGGATGTGGTGTATTTGGATTTTGCAAAAGCATTTGATACAGTTCCCTACAAACGCATAATTTACAAGCTGAGGTCTGTAGGCATGGACCATAGGGTAGGTACCTGGATAGAAAACTAGCTATGGGAGCATGTCCAGAGAGTTGTGATAAAAAACGTATACTCAGAATGGTCTAAAGTGGTTAGTGGGGTTCCCCAAGGCTCTGTCCTGGGAGCAATTCTGTTTAATTTATTTATAAATGATATAGAGGGTGGGATAAATAGTTCGAACTCAGTGTTTGCTGACGACACAAAAATATGCAGGGCAATAACAACACAACAGGCTATAGAAACTTTACAAGAGGACCTGAATAAATTAATGGAGTGGGTTACTGCGTGGCAAATAAGGTTTAACATTGGTAAATGTAAAGTGCCTTGAAAAAGTATTCATACCCCTTGAAATTTTCCACATTTTGTCATGTTACAACCAAAACTGTAAATGTATGTTATTGGGATATTATGTGATAGACCAACACAAAGTGGCACATAATTGTGAAGTGGAAAGAAAATTAAAAATGGTTTTCAAAACTTTTTCAAATAAGTATGTGAAAAGTGTTAATACACTTAATACACTTTAGAGTTAATACTTTGTAGAACCAACTTTCACTGCAATTACAGCTGCAAGTCTTTTTGGGGATGTCTCTACCAGCTTTGCACATCTAGAGAGTAACATTTTTGCCCATTATTCTTTGCAAAATAGCTCAAGTTTTGTCAGACTGGATGGAGAATTTTAAAGTCTTGCCACAGATTCTCAATTGGATTTAGGTCTGGACTTTGACTTGGCCATTCTAACACATGAATATACTTTGATCTAAACTATTCCATTGTAGCTCTGGCTGTATGTTTAGGGTCGTTGTCCTCAGGGCCATCTTTAATATTGATTGGACCCTGGGCAAACATTTTCTTGAGACCCCCCCCCTAAGGTTGCCACATCATCCCTTTAATCCAGGACACATATTAATTAAACAGGTTTTGAGGCTGATTTAATGCAGATAAGGCACCAAGTGAGTTTAATTACCACCTTAATCAGCCACAGAATCTGTGTAATTAATGTGTGTCCTGGATTAAAGGGATGATGTGGCAACCCTACCCCCCCCCCCCCCCCCCCCATTCCATGCAATTTCACTCTTCACCTGCTCTGAGACATACAGAAAATAGCAGCTAAACTCAAAATCAGTTTACTGAATCAGATCAGGCAGTGATTGCGAACATTTGCCAGAGGTTGCAGTGTATCCTTACCGCTCACTGACTGGCTGCTAGAGGTTATACCACATATTATGGCTCACTGATTATTTGCTAGAGGTTACAGCACATGACTTCTGTTTGTTAGAGATTACTGTACATCAATACTGCTCACTAATTGGTTGCTAGAGGTTACTGCACACTATTACTGCTCATTGATTGGTTGCTAGAGGTTATTGCATATCCTTACCACTCAACGATTGGTTGCAAGAGGTTAGTGAACATCATTACTGCTCACTTATTCAAACATCCTAAGTCTCCTGGGAATCGCGGGAGTCTCCCGCATTTGACAGCGGGCTCCCGGACACGCGCCAGGTGATTTCCCGGCTGTGCCTGTTACTCAGCAATAGACAGAGCAGCCTGAGCGGCCGCTTGGGCTGCTCTGTCTTCTGTCTGAGTGACAGGCGCAAGGGGGTCTGAACCCCCCCCCAGAGCAGAGCATGCGCCGTTCCAAAGCTGGCCGCGCTTGGCGGGGAAGCAGGCACAGTAAGGTCTTGGCGCCTTTTACAAAATACAGCAGGGCCGGCCGGGGGAGCTAGGAGGACTCAGGAGTGAGAGCGGCCGCTCCTCCTGGCTCCTTCAGGGGGCTGGTGTCCCTGCTCTCCACCGTGCCTTGTCTCTCCTGCCTGCAGATCAGCCTGACAGGCCCCGGACTCAGAGACTTTAGTTATCTGTCCTGCTCCCTGCTGCCCCGACCCTGAATGCAGAAGCACATGCGAGCAGAGGTATTCTGTAGTTTGAGGAGATTTGGAGGTGTGCAATGTGTGTTTTATTCACTGTTGTGGCAGGGCTTCAGTCACTGCTTCTCCCTCTTCATGTCTGCATTCCCCGGCTACATGTGCTACCTGTGTCTGGTGGTGAAGCCTGTTGATTTACTGCCTGCTGCTTCCATAAGCCTAAGACCCCATACACACCATCAGATTTTCTGCAGATTTTTGTCTTCAAGATTTACCAAAACAATGTAGTACAAGGGCCTGCCTGACTGCATACAAATTGAAACTGTTAAGGTTTGACCTCATATTATATGGTTTTGGTAAATCTGAAGACAAAAATCTGCATAAAATCTAATAGTGTGTATGGGGCTTAAGTGTGTTCCCGAGGCATGTGGAGGAGGTTGAGAAGCGCTACAAGCCAGATAGTCGCTTTTGACATGAATTGCACTGCTTATTGCTTCTCCCTATGTTTGCATTCCTAGGCTGCATATACTGTGCTCTGCAGAGAAGTCCTGTTAACTCTTCACTTGCTGCCACCTAACTGCTCTGCTGACACTACCATCTGTTCACTGTGTAGCCTGCTCACACCCAAGCATAGTGAGGAGTGACTGTATGTGGACAATTTTTAATCATCAGGTTTTTTTTATATTACCAGCCCTATATGGACATTCACCAATGGTCATGTGTACTTTTTGAACAGTTAATTTAGGTAGGTACAGTCACTATCTAGTGAAGTACACGTAGGTGTGCCATTATTAATTTCTCCTCTTGCAGCTGGTGTTCTGGGTACTTTTCTTTGATTTATGTGATCCTCCCTGTGTATCCGGTATGTTTCTGTGTAGGGGTGCTGCAGCAGCAAATGCATAATTTAAAAAGGAGTTCCACCCAGGCGGGCCATTAAAAAAAAAAAAATTAAAAGTCAGCAGCTACAAATACTGCAGCTGCTGCCTTTTAATTGGACACTTACCTGTCCCTGGGTCCAGCGATGCGGGGGATCGAAGCTTCACAGCCTGGCACCCACTGCGCATGCGCGAGCCGCGCCGCGCGCCGTGATTGGCCGCTCAGTCACCTGGGACCTGTAATGGGTCCCAGATGATTGACAGGAGGGAGGGAGCAGAGCCGAGCCCTTCCTGTGCCAGGGGGAAGTGATGTCACCAGCCCAGGCAGAGGAAGGGGGCAGACTACAAGGGACCACCTAGCAACAGGCATTTAGAGGTGAGTAAAAAAAAAAAAAAATATCCAAATGTTTTTTTGTTTTTTTTTTTAGAATTTTTTAGATATGTTTGTTTTTTTGGGTGGAACCCCACTTTAAGCCTTTATTGGCTGTTACAGGTCCGAGCCATTAGGCTGGTTTGCTGTGCCATTGTCACACCTTTATCTGCAGTATCTCTCTGAGGACATTGTTCAGGTGGCCCTCATATTCAGTCCCCTATGCAATACTCTATCTTATGGCTGCTCCAATCAATGTACGTGTGGACTGTATGTATGTGTGGACTGTATGTATGTGTGGACTGTATGTACGTGTGGACTGTATGTACGTGTGGACTGTATGTATGTGTGGACTGTATGTATGTGTGGACTGTATGTACGTGTGGACTGTATGTACGTGTGGACTGTATGTATGTGTGGACTGTATGTATGTGAGTGTACCGTATGTAGTGTTATTTTTCCTAGTAAAATTGGGGGGGTCGGCAGCGCCGGCGCGGAGCGTTACCTCCCTGAAATTAGTTTGCCACCTCCCCTAAATGAGTTTTTGCAGGTTGGGATGTCTGCTTATTGGTTGCTAAAGGTTACAGCACATCATCTCCTCACTGCCTGCACACCATGGACTGGGGTTGTGAGGGGACCCATCAATAAACAGAGAACTCCTAGGTATCCTAGGACTCCTGGGATCAGTGGCAAAGCTGGGGGAGGGGGGTGTGATCAGTGGAAATGCTGGGGGGTTGATGGGATCAGTGGCAGTGGTGGTGGGGGGGGGTGGTATTAGTTAGCAGGCAGTACGCTGTGGCAAATTCTGAATCATGTAGAGCAAAGCTGGAAATCTTTGGCAAGTATATCCACTTAAGGACCGGCGCACGACTATGTACGTCGGCACAATGGCACGGCTGGGCAAATGGGCGTATATATATATACGTCCATTTGAATTTCCCGCCGTGTCATTGCCTGCGTGCGCCGGCCGGGAGCTCCGTGAGTCGGGTCGCGGGTCCTGCGGACTCGATCGCCGCGGGGATACCCGCGATCGTCTCACGGAGAGCAGGAACGGGGAGATGCTGATGTAAACAGCATCTCCCCGTTCTGCCTAGTGACAGTGTCACTCGATCTCTGCTCCCTGTCATCGGGAGCAGAGATCCGTGTACTGACAGACACAGCCCAACCCCCCTACAGTTAGAAAACACTCCCTAGTACTGATTTAACCCCTCCCCGCCCCCTAGTGGTTAACCCCTTCACTGCCAGTGTCATTTACACAGGAATCAATGCATTTTTATAGCACTGATTGCTGTATAAATGACTATGGTCCCAAAAATGTGTCAGAAATGTCCGACATGTCCGCCATAACGTCGCAGTCACAATAAAAATCGCTGATCGCCGCCAAAACTAGTAAAAAAAAATTATTATTAAAAATGCCATAAAACTATCCCCTGTTTTGTAAACGCTATAACTTTTGCGCAAACCAATCAATAAACGCTTATTGCGATTTTTTTTTAACCAAAAATATGTAGAAGAATACGTATCGGCCTAAACTGAGGAAAAAAATTTTTTTTTATACATTTTTAGGGGATATTTATTATAGCAAAAAGTAAAAAATAATGCGTTTTTTTTCAAAATTGTCGCTCTTATTTTGTTTATAGCGCAAAAAATAAAAATCGCAGAGGTGATCAAATACCACCAAAAGAAAGCTCTATTTGTGGGAAAAAAAGGACGTCAATTTTGTTTGAGAGCCATGTTGCACGACCGCGCAATTGTCAGTTAAAGCGACGCAGTGCCGAATCGCAAAAAGTGCTCTGGTCTTTAGGCAGCCAAATGGTCCAGGGCTGAAGTGGATATAGTGGTGAATTCTACACTGACTAATAAAATAACAGTGTAGCACTACTGAGAAATGTGAAGTGAATCGCAAAGTAACAACTCAAAACAAAATAGGATAAAACAAAATATAAATAAAAAAAAAACTGTATGCGACACAGTAGGTGTGTGTAACATAGAGTCCACAAAGGTGTAGAGTTATGTATTAATCCCGTAGGGGTGTCCTCAGGTATAAGGATATGTTGTGTAACATAAAGTTAGCAAAAGTGTAGAATGATATATTAATCCTGTGGGGGTGTCTTCAATTATAAGAAAGTGTTGAGAGGCTTGTCTGTAGTCATTCTCAGTGACACTTCAGAGGTAAATAAATACTCTTACCAGCTACGGTGGACCCCCAATGCCCTACGACAGAAGGGGTCAAACAGGCTTGGTATCCGATGGAGTATGGATCGAATGCTGCTCCGGTGCTGGACACAGACGAGTGGAACAGGATCACAAGCGATGTCCTCAGCTCTCGGTTTGTAGAATCAACAGGTACTCTCCAGCCAGGCAATTGTCACACAAACTATTCCCGCATAGGCTCCAAAGGATAATCATGTAGAAAAAGGAAAGAAGGAGGACTCCAATAGAGCAGATCAATCAAGCACTAATACGATAAAAGTGATCACAAAAAAAGGCTGATAAAAAATGCTGATAAAAAATGTAAAAGCAATGTGGGGTACAAGAAATGCTGGCCCAACGCGTTTCGACACTAGGAGATCTTCTTCAACTGGGGCAAAACGTTTTCCACTCTGTGGAAAAAGAGCTGCACAGTTGAGGTAAGCATGACATGTTTGTTATTTAAAAAAAAAAAAAGACAATCACTTTAACGAAAACAATATACGGGGATGTTTTTCTACACGCACGCACACATACACACATAAGAGTTGAACTGGATGGACTGTTGTCTTTCTTCAACCTTACCAACTACAGTATGTAAAATAGCATCAAAGTACCTTTGTTAAAAAAAAATAGCCTCAAAGTAGTGCAGGCACTTTTTCAAAGTCGCTACCCCTTTAAGTCGCACCAATTTGAACGAGTGCCATTGAAAAGAATGGGCTGCGACTTGTCATGCGACTTTGATGTCAAACGTTGCATGACAAGCCTCACAAGTCCTAATGTGTATGGACACATAGGATAACATTGAGCTGCTTCTACAGGAAAAGCGCTAACTCCTCTAGGAGCAGTCCAGTGTGCATGGACTGTGCTACAATGTATTACATTCTTATGCGTTTTTAATTTTTTGATACATTGAAATAAAAATAGATCTATTTGTACAGATAAGTGAATACAGCTGGATTCAGATTATATTTAGAAATCCTTTTTAAGGAATATCTCCTTTTACCCTACGTTCACACCTATGAATTTTTTTTTTTAGTGCGTTTTGCAGTTTGCAGAAACGCACTACAGTCCATTTCACATGGTTTCCTATGGTACATGGTCACATCTATGCGTTTTTCAGCCGGTGCGTTTTTGGAAAGGGTCAGGGACTTTTTTCCCGCAGCAGATTGCGTTTTGCTTTTAATAAACTTCAATGGACCCACACCAAAAACGTCATCGATCAATTGGTGCATTCTGGCCCGCCGACGTCACAGGAGGGTGGTGCCACCAGGTGACATCGCCAGGTGGTTACGCCCCTTAGCTATTTAAGAAATGTCACACGGCTGAGCAGGCAGACCAGCATTTTGTTTTTTTTTTCGGGTCGGCGGTGCGGCGGCGTGATTGAGTGAGGATGGATCTACATCGGGGGGACTTCGTTTTTTTTTTTTTTTTTAATAAAGGAGTTGTCAAAAACTCTTGTAAAATCTTTCTTCACTTTTACACTTTTTTGATGAATGGGCAGGTGCACGATGTACCCGATACTCATGCACATGGGGGGGGGGGTGCATTATCTGAGGGCCCGCTTGTTAAATGGGGCTTTCAGATTCTGATAAGCCCCCCAGCTGCAGACTCCCACAACCACATCCCAGGGTTGTGGGGAAGAGGCCCTTGTCCCCATTACCGTGGGGACAAGGTGCTTTGGGGGGGGGGCTCTCTCCAAAGCACCCACCCCCCATGTTGAGGGCATGTGTCCTGGTATAGTTCAGGAGGAGGGGGGGGGCGCTCGCTTATCCTCTCCCTTTCCTGACCTGCCGGGCTGCATGCTCGGATAAGGGCCTGGAATGGATTTCGGGGGGACCCCACGCAATTTAAAAAAAAAAAATTGCTGTTGGGTTCCCTTTCAAATCCATACCAAACCCAAAGGGCCTGGTATAGATTTGGGAGAGGGGGACCCCACAATGTTTTATTCCTGATTTATTTTTATTTTTTTGCCGGCAATTCTATTTTTACATTCAGCTGTCAGCGGGAAAGCCCGCTGACAGCTGATGACTCATCGGTTGTTAAGAACACGGCGGCTGGCTTCTCGGCCCGCTCCTTAGCAACCAGCTATACACAGTGTGTTTAAAGAGGAAGTAAAACCTCTGAAAAAAAAACACCCTGCAAGACAAAGGCATAATGAGCTAGTATGCATAGCATACTAGCTCATTATGAATTACTTACCTGAGATCGAAGCCCCCGCATCGGCTCTCGTTCGCCTCCTCCGACGCCGCCATCTATCCCGGAGTGACTTGCCAGAGCCGCGATGACGTCACTCCTGCGCATGCACCGTAGACATCGGTGCCGCTATTTCTGCAAATATCTCCTAAGCCTTTTAGGTTTGGGAGATATTTCTTGCACCTACAGGTAAGCTTTATTCTAGGCTTTCCTGTAGGTTAAAGTTTTTGTAATGAGTTTACAATCACTTTAAAGAGCAACAAAAAAACAAAAACACAAAATGCATGCAAACTGCATGCAAAAACACGGGTTTAAAAATGCAAAACGTGCTGGAAAAACTCACTAAGCGCAGCTGCGTAGATGTGAACCTAGACTAAGGGGTTTATTCTTTCTAATCTCATAACCTGATCGATCGACAAATGATTGCATTCAGGAACAAAGTATTTCAGTGCTGCCAATCAGTGCAAAACAATTATTCCAATCTGGCTACTTGAATAAAAATTGAAGGTTACTTATGCCTATTTGTTTGCAGATCCATCAATTGGATAATAATATCAGACATGTTTGGCCACCATTAGACTGAGGACACACAGGGGACAGCGGCAGGATCTCTAGGGAACGTCCCTCTGTAGACGGTGAGATTCGCTCCCATTGCTAGTGACAGATGTGTCTATAGAAGACACACAGGACACCTTTACATTGAGCCCCTTACTGGAGATCTGTCTGTAATGGAAGAATCTGACGCCACCACACACATTACAATCTGATTGTACAATTTCCTTTAGATCTTCCACCAAGTCTGTAGTGTAAAGGTCTGTCTGATTGTACACAGATTGGTTGGATAGATTAGACAGGTTCTCATATTACATGATTTTGGTAAATCTGACTCTGTGTAGAGATTGTATAGTGTGTGGTCCCCCTTAACATTTATGTATGATTAGATTGTATAGTGTCCCCCCCCACCCCCTTATTATTCATGTATGATCAGATTGTATAGTGTGTGCCCCCACCCCCTATTATTCATGTATGATCAGATTGTATAGTGTGTGCCCCCACCCCCTATTATTCATGTATGTTCAGATTGTATAGCCCCCCTTTATTATTCATGTATGATCGGATTGTATAGTGTGTGGTCCCCCTTATCATTCATGTATGATCAGATTGTATAGTGTGTGCCCCCACCCCCTTATCATTCATGTATGATCGGATTGTATAGTGTGTGGTCTCCCTTATTATTCATGTATGATCAGATTGTATAGTGTGTGGTCCCCCTTATCATTCATATATGATCAGATTGTATAGTGTGTGGTCCCCCTTATTATTCATGTATGATCAGATTGTATAGTGTGTGCCCCCACCCCCTTATTATTCATGTATGATCGGATTGTATAGTGTGTGGTCCCCCTTATCATTCATATATGATCAGATTTATACATAGGGGGATATTTATAGACTTTAAAGGGTTTTCACTGATCTGGTGGATTATTCCATTTATTAGACAGGGATGGGTTGTTGTTCTTCACCCGCCAGATCAGAGTATGAAATATGTAACCAGGTCATAGATTAGGAATACAGTCAGGTGCTGCAGATGTGTGGCAGAGGTTAGTCACCTCACTTTCTCACCCCCTCCCCCTCCTCCATTACTAATGGTATAGTCAGAATATAGAAGCGTGGAGGTGGGCGGAGCCACCATACACTTCTAGCGGGTGTAGGCGGGACCATGAAGTTTTTTTACCCGGGGTGGAGGGCGGGGTCACCGTACACTTATCCGTCCCTGTGGGCGGTGCCATCGTACAATTACCCTGGGAGGAGTGCGGGAAATTTATAGATCTGGGCAGGTGGGCGGGGTCTCCATACACTTCTATGCGAGGTGGGCACGGCCGTCGTATAGTTATCCGGGAATGTGGGCGGGGACATCGTGCCTTTGTGCCGGGGTGGTAGGCGGGGTTATGTTATATTTATTCCTGGAGACAGCTGTGACGAGTCATAGTGAGTGACAGGTTGCTGGGAAGTAGAAAGCCGGATCATTGATATAGAACCATGCAGAGCTCCGAGAAAGTGAAGATCTATTGTGTGTACTGGTGAGTACTGCTGGGGGGGGGGGGGTCATGTCTTCCATGATGAGTAGTAGTGCTGGGGGGGGGGGGGGGTCATGTCTTCCATGATGAGTAGTAGTGCTGGGGGGGGGGTCATGTCTTCCATGATGAGTAGTAGTGCTGGGGGGGGGGGTCATGTCTTCCATGATGAGTAGTAGTGCTGGGGGGGGGGGGGGTCATGTCTTCCATGATGAGTAGTAGTGCTGGGGGGGGGGGGGGGGTCATGTCTTCCATGATGAGTAGTAGTGCTGGGGGGGGGGGGTCATGTCTTCCATGATGAGTAGTAGTGCTGGGGGGGGGGGGTCATGTCTTCCATGATGAGTAGTAGTGCTGGGGGGGGGGGGGTCATGTCTTCCATGATGAGTAGTAGTGCTGGGGGGGGGGGGTCATGTCTTCCATGATGAGTAGTAGTGCTGGGGGGGGGGGGGTCATGTCTTCCATGATGAGTAGTAGTGCTGGGGGGGGGGGGGGTCATGTCTTCCATGATGAGTAGTAGTGCTGGGGGGGGGGGGTCATGTCTTCCATGATGAGTAGTAGTGCTGGGGGGGGGGGGTCATGTCTTCCATGATGAGTAGTAGTGCTGGGGGGGGGGTCATGTCTTCCATGATGAGTAGTAGTGCTGGGGGGGGGGGTCATGTCTTCCATGATGAGTAGTAGTGCTGGGGGGGGGGGTCATGTCTTCCATGATGAGTAGTAGTGCTGGGGAGGGGGGTCATGTCTTCCATGATGAGTAGTAGTGCTGGGGGGGGGAGTCATGTCTTCCATGATGAGTAGTAGTGCTGGGGGGGGGGGTCATGTCTTCCATGATGAGTAGTAGTGCTGGGGGGGGGGGGTCATGTCTTCCATGATGAGTAGTAGTGCTGGGGGGGGGGGGTCATGTCTTCCATGATGAGTAGTAGTGCTGGGGGGGGGGGGTCATGTCTTCCATGATGAGTAGTAGTGCTGGGGGGGGGGGGGGGTCATGTCTTCCATGATGAGTAGTAGTGCTGGGGGGGGGGGGGTCATGTCTTCCATGATGAGTAGTAGTGCTGGGGGGGGGGGGGTCATGTCTTCCATGATGAGTAGTAGTGCTGGGGGGGGGGGGGTCATGTCTTCCATGATGAGTAGTAGTGCTGGGGGGGGGGGGGGTCATGTCTTCCATGATGAGTAGTAGTGCTGGGGGGGGGGGGGTCATGTCTTCCATGATGAGTAGTAGTGCTGGGGGGGGGGTCATGTCTTCCATGATTAGTAGTGCTGGGGGGGGGGGGGGGTCATGTCTTCCATGGTTGGTAGTAGTGCTGGGGGGGGTGTCATGTCTTCCATGATGAGTAGTGGGGGGCGGGAGAGATAGCTAGATACCCATTTAACTCAGCCTGCAGAGCTTGGATTCATTAACATGCACTGCATTCATACAATATCACAGTAACCATGAGATAAAACAAAGTTCAGGAATATTCCTTTTATCCCATTGTTTTGCAAATCTATGTACACTACAAACTGTATGATTTAATCGGTTCTGATATCGTTTTACTAACCTGACAGCTTATTATTCTAAATAAGAAACCTTCATATTGTTTACCAATATTAAATATTCTAACTACCAGCAAGAATGAGTACTTGCATTTAAAGAGCACCCGTCATTTCACATCCATCATGGCAGCGCCTGTTAGCGGGCCTCCACTCACCTGCTGCCGCCACGTTCCTCACCTTGTTGTGTTGCATCACCAGCCGTCCCATTAAAGAGAATGGGACTGTCGGTGAGTCAATAGCAGGTCAGAGGAGGAGCCGCTGAGGGAGAGGACAGTTGCTCTTTAAAAATTATGATTTAAATCACTACTAAAAAGGCTTGCTTTAAATCAAATCCACCCTAAAAGACAGACATCAAATTTTTCCGTTAAAGTTGGGTAACCCATTAAACTCTGCAGCTCTTCTCCCCCTTTTATTTTATTTTTTTTTTTCTTCTTTGGCATAGCGGGCTAGTATGCACCACACATTATGGCAGAATTACCTGTTGAGACCCCCTCCAGTGCTGTGGTGTCGGCGCTCAGTCTGTCACAGGCGCTCTGTCTCCCTTTTTGGTTCGGACTCTTCAGTCATTTGGCCGAGCCACAATGTCACACCTGTGCACAGCGGTCACCTCATTGTGTTGTGAATGTACACTGAGTTGCACATTCCCGGCTCAGTGTACACAAATGCAGGGAGAAGGGTTTATGACAATGGGGTATCTGCAGTCTTAAAAATCCTACCTGTCCGCACCTTTTTAAGTTGAACTCCACTTTAGCAGATTGAACCTCAGCTTTAATCTGCTTTCCCTGGCCCCAATAACCGCAAGCCAATGGAAATACTTCTAACAAACTTTCTGGGTTTCATTGCGTATCTAATTTTAGAGCCAGCGATCTCATCCCTGGGCCTCTGTGCTTCTCTATGCAACACGGGCAGCAGATCATGGCTGGCAGGAGTAGCTACCCTGTTTCCCCGAAAATAAGCCCTACCCTGAAAAGAAGACCTACAAGGACTTTAGGGCTTTTTTGGGGGGTAGGGCTTATATTGCAGCCATCACCGACAATCACGCTAGGTCTTATTTTCGGGGAAACGGGGTATTAGGGTGCCGTACGTTGCTGCCTGAAAACGGGAAGCTGCGCTAATGCCCAAATGTAATGCTGAGCCTCCAGGAGAGAACTGAAATCCAATGACTGAAAGGGGTGGGCCGGGGACAGTCGGGGTGGGGAGGAAAGATGGAAAGATGGTGCTGGAGGTCCTTCAGTCACAAAATGAGGTGGGCTCTACTGCACCTTGTGGGAAGCTCAGTGTACCATAAAATTAGAATAAGCAAGTTAAATACAGGAGAGGAACCTGTACAACTGCAAGACTAAAGGGAAGGCTGGAGTCACGGTAGTGATGGCAATTGGCGAATTATGGGGAAATAAGGTTTTGGTATGGGTGTTCTGGGATGGCGTGTAGACTAGACTAGGCTGGAACAGGTAAAACCAGTCTGTAGGAAAGGTGTGGCCTATGAAGGTGATGGGTTATTCTAGAAGCTTTTTCTAGAACCACATTCCTCGAACTACAAAGGTGGGGTGTGGATGTGTTGAGTTTGACAATGCCTGAGGCTGGAAAGTCACTTGTACATCTGAATCCATTGATATCTGGCCTTCCTGATGTAAAGGTTTTAATCTAATTAATTAAATGTAGTAACTAGGTATGAAATTGGGCGTGTTGGATCCTTGTCTGAACCCACCTAAGCTATCCCAGCAGGAAGCTGTCATGGTGTCCCACCAATCAGAAGTGGCGGAGGCATTCCCACCTCACAGCCACACATAAACATACCCCTTTATGTGTGGCAGTGGGCCTTGACCACCTAACGATTGTTGGGACAACATGATCGCTTCCTGGCATGATGGCTCAGGTGGGTTCAGACTAGTATCCAACTCGTCTGTTGGTGATGGTCCTAAATGGCAGTAATTTCTGTGGAAAAAGGGCTGTTATGGGATCCCCGTGCCAACTAACAGCCCTATGCATGAGGTAGAATAAAGTATGGCCACCCCTCTAAGGCCCCTTGCACATGGGGGAATTTAGCTGTTGTGTGCCCCCTCCTGGAGGAACAGGTGCAGTGTTCTGCCTAGCAAAGTCTATGGCAGGATGTGGCTGAACCCTGTACTGGGTGGTACTAATATTTTGGGGTCCTGTGTGTTCAGGGATTAAGGCTTGGGATGCAGAAGATCTGCACTATGTGGATTTATCTCTGAATTCATAGCGTTTTAAGCATGGGTACTGAGTACCACTTGGTACAGATTTACCCATAGACATTGCTGCGCTGGACTCTGCATTTGCCTCTCCTGGGTGCTTTAAAATGCTGGGAACACGCAGCACCTAGACACCCCCTGTGTGCGAGGGAGGCTTTTATTTCATTTTTTTTAAAAAGGGTTTTGCATTTCCATACACGTTTAATAGGAATGCAAAACCAGTTTGATGGAGGTACAGCAGTTCAAATCTACCTGGCAATTTGGGATTCTAAGATCAAACTTTTGACATCATCGACAGCTGGCACAGGTAAAGCATGCTTCCCACTTATTCACCAATTGGCTAATAGGTGGGTAGGATAAACAGATCAAGAGCTGGTTGGTTGAAACTAACATTTACAAAATCTTGCTTACTGGCAATTTCTTAGTTCACCTAAGGGTGTATCGCTCTTCGTTCCTCGCTGGTGAGAGTGAATGCTGCTAAATCTCCCCAACGTGTCCACCAGACAAGGAGTGGATCGATGCAAGTGCATGGAATGCTGGGACTAGTAGAGCCCAGATAGGACAGGACAGGTTGTACTTGTTTCTCCACAGGAGAAGTCACCATTTTGGTAATGGAAGCAAAGGGGGAGAGTTACTAAAACTGGAGCACTCAATATGGTGCAGCTGTGCATTGTAGCCAATCAGCTTCTAACTTCAGCTTCCTTTGGCAATAAAACCTGGAAGCTGATTGGTTTCTGTGCAGAGCTGCAGCAGATTTTGCCCACCCAACCCATAATGTTTTTAAAACAAAACTTGCCTAAATTGGATCCAAGGTTTGGTTTTTATGAAGTGTGTGTTTCTTCTCTAAAGTAGAGGGTTGGATAATGGAACTGATTGAATTGTTAGTGGGGTTAAATTGACTGTTTTTGACCACAGTGGTGAGAAAGTAAAGGCGCAGGTTGGGGAAATTCTAATGGTGAAAATAGTTTAGGAAGGTTTAAATTCTTCCAAAACCCAAATTTTTTTATTTATTTTAAACCAAACTTTCAATAGAAATTTGTTGGGCTACACTCAACTGTAAAAAAAAAAAAAAAAAAAAGCAGTCATTAATGTTGTGTTTTTTTTGTTTTTTTTTTTTTCTTTTTTAGTGGAGCCTGAGGGTACGGCCCCAAGGTAAGACTCTTCTTCTAATGTGGCTAATGGGCCTTCATTCTTAGTAGGTTTAGGCTGTCCTTACACAATCCATAAAGGCCCATGACTCTTACAATATTGTCAAACCATTGTGGTGGAGGTTGCTTCAGGTTTTGGGGTCATCTTGGGTCTTTAAAGTGGAAGTAAACCCTCCTATCGTTTTCAGCCAAGGAAGCCGCCATCTTGGCCTCTGTTTAATCTACAACTGCCATGATGCTGCACATGTGATCCGTTATGACACCAGCCATTGGATGGTTTGACAGTTTGGTTGAGAGCACAACCAATGGGAGTGTTACATTTCCGGCACGTGCCGGAAAGGTAACTGTTTTATGGATGGGTTTACTTCCGCTTTAATGAGCAGACAAAAAAATGCATACAACATTGACATGCCTGGTAGTAGTAACTACTCTTCAGTTAAGAGTTGCAATGATATGTATTGATGCAGCTTTACAATGGTATGTGCATTAATCCATTCTTTTTTCATGCAGTTTCAGCAGTTGCAGAGGGAACTGGAAAAACGGTTCCCAGGACAGCTGGAATTTGTAAGTTTACTGCAATACTCCCAACAGTTTGTACAATTTATATATAAAGGAAAGTAAACATCCTCATCTGTGTAACCTTTCAGGAGGGCGAAGCTACCCCAACTGCTACAGGATGGCTTGAAGTGAAGGTTAATGGAAAGCTTGTGCACTCAAAGAAGGTAGGTTCTGATTAAGCTAGGTTTCATTTATCCAAGTGGCAAAAGTAGCTGTATTATCCTGCAGAAGCCGCCAATCTGTGTAACCTTTAGTTGGGTGGACAACGTGCAGTGAGTTGCTGTAGGGTATATGAGGCACTTCAGATACATGGATAACCTGGGTACAACCACTTCTCTGAACCAAGATCTGGAGCCTACTTATGCTTTTCTTACATTATTAAAGTGTCTTGACAGTTCGTTATTTTATGTGCCACTCAATTGACATCTGAGTTTACCCAAGACTCCTGTGTCACCCTTGGAGCCAAAACCTTTACATTTTGTAAGCTTCATGTTGCAGCTTACCTAGGGGTTAACTTCCTCTTCTCAAGATGATCAGGGCTTCTTGACTGCTCTGCTCTGAGCACCACCCAGAAGCACCAGGTATTTCAAGAGACCCATTGCATATGTCAGATGTAAATTTCCTTGGTTGGTTGTAGAACATCCTGAAACTAGGCCCAGGGTGACAGGTCCAACCGAACACCATTTTCCCTTTACGTCATTCAGGACAGCCACTATTGAGAGATAGTCTCCTCCTCTTCCTGTAGGAAACACTGCGCCAGCCCATAAAACTCTCACTTCCCCTGCCAGACCTCAGTTAATAGTGTTTCCTCCGGAGGGGAGACACTGTGCAGGGAACCAGGCTGATACAATCAGGGAGATTGTGGCCTCTTTCAAAACATCCCCAGGGGAGCAGGGGCTTCCAACAAATGGATGGCGGTACATACCCGCAAGCAGCAGCCACCCCTTCCTTGTCAAGCGTGGCATCAGGCTGTGGGGGCCCCCTATCGCGTCCACAGGGTCGCAGCGGGGAGGACACTCCGCTCTCCCTGTACGCTGTGCAGGCCGCATTTTTTCGTTTGGAACAAGCGGGCCGGACGACGGGCGACGTCATTTCCGGCGGAGGGCGGATGTCTACCTTTAACCCGCGACTTCCGGTTCCGGGTCGCGGTGCTGATAGAGGGGCCGGGCTCAGGCTGGAGGAGTCGGTTTACACGTGCAGACAGTGTGAGACTCTACACAGGCAACCACCTGCAGTCATGTCTGAGGCAGATGCTGCAGCTCATACGGACGCTAGCTCCAGCCTTCCGAAGGTAAGAGTTCCCTGGGGAGGGGTCCTCTCTACCTAGGATTGTCCCCCCCCCATGTACGGTTCCTTACTTAGGGGGGGGCAGACCCCCTGGGTGGTCAGGGGGTGGGGGTGACTCGGATCCCTGCAGGTGGGTCCGGTACACCCCCAGGGTTGTTTCTGTTAAAAAATTGCTGAATGTAATGTGTTTTCTGTATGTAATTTCAGAAATCCACAGAAAAGACAAAGTCCACTCATGTCTCAAAAAAGAAATGTGCCTCTTGTAGGGACAGTTTAGGGGAAGCTTGGACCAAGGTTCTGTGTAAGGAATGCATAGACTCCCTGGTCAAGGAAAGGGACTCTGAACAGCAGTCCGGCTTGGCAGCCTCTGTAAAAGAGCTGTCATCCACTTTTTCTTCCTTTAAAACGCTTTTTGAGAAGTTTCAGCTTCCCCTTAATCCCATTCAGCAGGATTCAACCCCGCCTCATGCTCAGGGCTCGGCTCCTGCCAGACCCACTAATATGGCTACGGCAGAAGAGGCTGCAGGCCCTTCCGGGGTGGAGCTTAGGCAACCAGACAGTGGCACTTCTGACTCCCATGAGGAATCAGAGGGAGAGGACCAGGACGGGGAGTCCAGGAAAATCTCCAGGTATAAGTTGTCCCTAGAGGAGGTGGAAGATCTCCTGGGGGCAATATATACAACCCTTGGTATACACGAGGATAAAAAACCCCTCTCACTCCATGACCTTATGTACAAGGGCCTAGGAGATCAAAAGAGAAAAGTCTTTCCAGTACACGAGGTTCTGGTGGAGACGATTAAAAAAGAGTGGCAGGATCCGGAAAGAAAGCCCTTCTTCTCTAGTTCCCTTAAGAGAAGATTTCCGTTTTCAGAGGATCCAGCGTCCATTTGGAATAAAAATCCCAAACTGGACGCAGCTTTCTCTCAGGTCTCTAGACACACAGACCTGGCGTTCGAGGACATGGGGGCCTTATCAGACGTTATGGACAAAAGGATAGACTCACTACTGAAAAAGACGTGGGACTCGACAGTCGGTAATTTAAAACCAGAAATGGCTGTTACTGTAGTAGCCCGCAATTTAGAGCATTGGCTTTTCCAGATTCAAGAGCATATTGAGGCTGGCACCGCTAAAGAGACTATCCTAGCGTCTTTCCCCACGATTCTGCGAGGAATCGCATACATAGCAGACGCCTCGGCAGAGTCAGTCCGTATGACAGCCAGATCAGCGGCCCTGGCTAACTCGGCCAGGAGGGCCCTCTGGCTGAAGACTTGGCCGGGCGACGCCGCCTCTAAGGTCAAGTTATGTGGGATACCCCTGACTGGTGACCTACTCTTTGGTCCTGGGTTAGATACAGTCCTAGACCGGACAGCAGACAAAAAGAAGTCCTTCCCACTCAAACGAAAGACCCCAACACAGGGGAAGAGGGGGTTTCGTCCGCAAAAGCGTAGGGAAGCCCCCAAACAAGGGGGACAGAAGAAAACCTGGGGCCAAAGAGGTAAGGGCAGAGGAGGGGCGATTTTTCGCCCTCCTGAAAAAGCCCAGAAAAATCAATGACTCTCTAAAAACGGTGGGAGGAAGACTGGGGGCCTTCCTTCCACAGTGGGAGATCATTTCCCCCAATCGGTTCATCCTAGGGATCATAAGAAGGGGGTATCTCTTGGAATTCACAAGGCCCCCCTCACAAAGGTTCCTTGTCACGCAGCTATCCAGCTGCACGACAAAAACCAAGGCCTTGTTAGACGCTCTGAAGGAGTTAGAACTACAGAATGTAGTTTGCAGAGTACCAAGGGGGGAGGAAGGAGAGGGGGTTTATTCCCATGTATTTATGGTAAAAAAACCCTCAGGAAAATTCAGATTGATTCTGAATTTAAAACCCTTAAACAGGTCAATCCGTTACAAAAGATTCCGTATGGAGTCAATTTTTACGGTCAGGGCTCTGTTACCGCAGAATTGTTTCATGGTGTCTCTGGACCTCAGAGACGCGTATCTGCACGTCCCTATTGCAGAAACCTCTCAGAGGTTTCTCCGTTTAGCAATAAACCTGGGCGATGCAATACTGCACCTACAATTCCAGGCCCTGCCTTTCGGGCTATCCTCCTCGCCCCGAATATTTACCAAAATCCTGGCAGAGGCCATGGCCTTCCTGCGACTGCAGGGTGTGTCAGTTATAGCCTATCTGGACGACCTGCTCTTATTTGCAGTATCCCCAGAGAAATTGCTCAGGGATCTCGACCTGACAAAAAAGGTACTGACAGGATTAGGATGGCTCCTGAACTTAGACAAGTCCAGTCTCATTCCTTCACAGCGCATTATGTACCTAGGATACCTGCTAGACTCGACACTCTTGAAGGTCTTTCTTCCAAGAGAAAAAATTATAAAACTGGACAGAGCAGTTTTATCTCTCCAGTGCAACCATCGGGTGTCCAAAAGGTCCTTAATGTCAACGCTAGGTCTGCTGACCTCTACTCTCCCAGCAGTGCAGTGGGCAGGATTACACTTTCGTCCCCTGCAGTCATACGTACTAAAGGTATGGGACCACAGTCAGAGGGATCTAGACACCTTAGTACAGGTTCCCCATCAATTAAGGAGATCTCTTTGGTGGTGGAGGAAAGAAGCGAACTTGTCGCAGGGACGTCTGTGGCTTATTCCAGTTTCACGGATAGTAACCACGGACGCAAGCGGCAAAGGCTGGGGGGCGCATCTGGGATCCCTTCTAGCACAGGGCGTATGGAGGGGAGACGAACTAAAAAGATCGTCCAATTGGAAGGAGCTGAGGGCGGTCGGCCTGGCCCTCAGGTTTTTCAAAAAGAGCTGCAGGGTCACCATATACAGGTACGGTCAGACAACTCTTCTGCCGTGGCCTATATAAACAAACAGGGTGGCACCAGAAGCGGAAGTCTCCTGGTCTTAGCAACAGACATCCTAAATTGGGCCGAGAGCAACACTCTCTCACTCTCAGCGGTTTTTCTGAGAGGAGAGAGGAACGTTATAGCAGACTTTCTCAGCCGGAGGAGGCTGAGAGAGGGAGATTGGGCCCTCAGCCAGGAGGTTTTCAATCTCCTATCCGAGAAATGGGGACCCCCGGAGGTGGATCTTTTCGCTTCAAGAGACAATGCGAAAATCCCCTGTTTTTTTCTCCCTAAACGCAGGAGAGGGAGCACTGGGGGTGGACGCATTGACACAGAAGTGGCATTTCAGGATATGCTATGCCTTCCCCCCCTCCGGTGTTATTACCGGCGGTTCTGCGGAAGTTCCAACTAGAGAACACCTCCCTCATTCTAGTAGCTCCACATTGGCCGAAAAGGGCATGGTTTTCAATCCTCAGTCAGCTAGCAGTGGAACCACCCCTATTCCTTCCACCTCAGGAGGATCTTCTCTCACAGGGTCCAATCCTCTGTCCACAGGTACACCAGTGGAAGTTAGCGGCCTGGCTACTGAGGAGAGTATATTAAAATCTAAGGGATTTTCTCAGAAATTAATCTCCACCCTCCTCAACAGTAGAAAAAAGGAGACGCGTCATATTTATAAAAAGGTCTGGCTCCTTTTCAACAGGTGGTGCACTGAAAACTCCTTCTCGGTACAGAGCCCTATAGCCGTTTTGGAGTTCCTACAGTGTGGAGCAGACAAAGGGTTATCTGTAGGTACCCTTAAAAGCCAGGTGTCAGCACTTAGTGCTTATTTAGAGAAATCTTTGGCCACCAATCCATGGGTGGTCAGGTTCTTTAGGGCACTGTCCAGACAGAGACCTGTCCGAGGTCCCCCCTTTCCCGGGTGGGATCTATCTTTAGTGTTGCAAAGCCTAACAGGAATTCCCTTTGAGCCCTTGGACAAATGTCTGTTAAGGGAGTTAACCTTAAAGACAGCATTTTTAGTGGCAGTGACAACTGCCAGGAGAGTCAGTGAAATTGAGGCGTTATCAATTAGACCTCCTTTTTGTGTTATTTTGCCAGATAGAATAGTCCTTAAGACTGATCCAGCATTTTTGCCTAAGGTGGCGTCAGGCTTTCACAGAAGCCAGGAAATAGTCCTACCTTCGTTTTGTCCCAATCCTGCGGGAGAAGGGGAACTGAAATTTCATTTCTTAGATGTAAGGAGGTGTATCCTACAATACTTAGAGATGACTAAACCCATAAGAAAGTCTGATTCTCTATTTATTTTATTTTCCGGGTCCAGGAAAGGACTCAGAGCGTCTCGACGCACGATTGCCAGATGGCTTAGATTAACTATTGGGCAGGCATATTCTCTAGCAGGGAAAGAGATTCCTATGGGCATAAAGGCACACTCTACCAGAGCAGTGGCAACTTCCCAGGCAGAGAAGGCTGGAGCAACGCCAGAGCAAATATGCAAGGCAGCGACATGGTCCAGCTACTCCACTTTCGTTAAACATTACAGAGTGGACCTGGTGGCGGCAGGTGAGCAGGCTTTTGGGCGAAAAGTCCTGCAAGCTGTAGTCCCACCCTAATTGGTAAGTGCTCGATTATCCTCTCAATAGTGGCTGTCCTGAATGACGTAAAGGGAAAATTAAAGTTACGTACCGGTAACGTCTTTTCCTGTAGTCTTTCAGGACAGCCCTAGTTACCCACCCTAAGCTTGGGGGGGTCTTATTTAAGACCAGAACGCAATATGATAATGATATTGAATGGTATGTTATTAACATGTTCTTGTGTCTCCCCAGCTGACCGGAGGTGATCTTGTAAAAACTGAGGTCTGGCAGGGGAAGTGAGTTTTATGGGCTGGCGCAGTGTTTCCTACAGGAAGAGGAGGAGACTATCTCTCAATAGTGGCTGTCCTGAAAGACTACAGGAAAAGACGTTACCGGTACGTAACTTTAATTTTTCTGCCTGCACCTTAACGTTATTATAGTGAGTCTTCCTGTTCTAGAGCAGGGGTAGGCAACCTTGGCATACCAGCTGTTGAACTAAACCTCCTATGAGACATTGTAGAACTGATGGTCACAGGCTTGGTGCCATATGTCACTTTAGACAGGACAGTCTTGCCTCCTGATTTTGGAAATGCCTACCTGCAGGTCCGTGATCTGCTAATCAAGGGAAAGCTATCATGTGACCTGCACATTAAAGGGGAAGTTCACCCTAACACTAACCTCTCTCTATATAATGTCTACAGGCATCCATGATTTTAAGACTAACCTATCTCCCCGTAAACTAGGAATCGCTATACATACATTTTCTGAAGCTGATCCAGTTCGGTCCCATACTGAACTGTCAATGGCAGCCGACAACCGAAGCCCCGTAGCAATTCTATGGGTGACGTCACTCCCCATTCATTTCACAGCCTTTGCCGGCTGTCTCCTTTTTGCAGAGCTTCAGTCGCTGGAGACTGGAGCGTCTTCAAAAAAGGTATGTGTACCGAATTTTTTTTTTTTTTTTTTTTTTTTTTTTTAACACAGGGCTAGATAGGTTAGTCTTAGATTGTGGATGCCTGTTAATATAGCAATTTGCGTGTTTGGGGTGAACTTTTTATTTTTTTTTTTTTATATAAATGCATGACAACTTGCCTTTACAACTACTTACTGTTAAAGTGCCAGTGCCCTAATATTAAAAGTCAGCAGCTACAGTATTAGCTGTCCCCCACTGGCTCTGGGAGAGATCAAACACTTCTGATCACTCGACTCAGAGCTGTGAGCAGAGAGCTGGTGACTGTCACCGGCTCACTTCATTTGGGGGCTCATCCGGGATATTGCCCACGACAACCTGCACAGCTGTTGCTCCTAGCAACAGCCCCTCCACCCCCACGGGAGCATGCAAAGAATTCTACCTGTAATCCGGTAGATCAAGGGTGCAATGCCAGGCTCCAGCAGACTCTTCTCCAGCTCTCAGCCCATATTTCTGGAGGAGGGAGTCAATCGGTTACGAGTGTGGTGATTACCGCATTCGTATTCCATTGAGAACTACAAGTTCATCTGCTGTGGTGGAAGATGGGACTTTTAGTTCATAGGTCTCTTGCTTGCACAGCCACATCTATTTCAAATGTGACTGTGGCAGGCTGTCATGGGAGGGCACTGAAGTTGGGAGGGTTGCATGTTGCCCCCTAAAAACATACAGTTGGCTTTTAAATCGCTTCCTTAGATGGTAGAACCCCTCATTACTCTACTCTAATGCAGAGAAAGAGACTAGGCAAGATGGTATATGTGTAATGAGGATGATGCAAAAGCCATCAGACTAGCAAGTATGCATGCACAATTTTTAACCTGCAATTTGAGTGTACACTAAATGAAAATCTTTTATACAGTACTTTTTATTTTTGCTATACCTGCCGTGGCACAAATCTAGTCATCTCACTGGCTCTGTTGTCTGGTAGGGCTGTGTGAATGTCAGCACTGGACAGTCAGATCCTTTTTTGGCAGGTTTAATGGCTCCCAACCGTGTATTTAGCAGAGCCTATCATTTTTAACTTTAACATAGTAGCAGGGAGTTCTGCTGATGGTGCCAAGTGTTAGTGAATGCATATCTGGCTCAAATATGGCAGAGGACAGGATTTGGTAGAGCGAAGTGAGCTGCATCTAGAAACCCAAAATAAAATGGAGCATGAAATAGCACTGATGTGGGCCTACAAAATCTTTCTGCCTGTGGGGGCTCTTTTTTTTTTTTTTTTTTTTTTTTTTTTTTGTCTGCGTCCATACTCTAGGGCAGGGGTCTTCAAACTGCGGCCCTCCAGGTGTTCAGGAACTACAATTCCCATCATGCCTAGTCATGTCTGTGAATGTCAGAGTTTTACAATGCCTCATGGGATGTGTAGTTCTGCAACAGCTGGAGGGCCGTAGTTTGAGGATCCCTGCTCTAGGGCAAGGGTAGGCCACCTTTTTTAAAAAGGTGGAGAGCTACCTGAACAACATGGGAGAAGTCAAAGATCACCGGGCACAGTGTCTCCTCCTCGCATCTGATTTTAAACCTCCTAATTGCCGTACTACCAAGTCGCAATCGATTGCATTGCACGGCAATCATGTGTTTACATCAGGTGGTGAGGAGGCAACATATCGCCTCCTCACCACCTGCCAAACACACTCTAATTGCTTTTCAGAGGAGCAGCAGTGCCTTCTGCACTTGTGAATGCGCCCTTAGTTGCATTTGGCAGTGGCACCTTTAGGACTCATTAACCCATAAAGTTGGGGGGTGGTAAATCCCTGCGGTTGAGTCGCAGACTTGCCGCCACCAATCCCTGCCCCTATAACTGCTGAGACCGCATGAAAAAGTGTACACATGCTGCAGCGGGGATTAAATCACTTGTTGCTTTTTGGTGGGTGCTACCGCCTGCTAAACGTGACCCATTCAAGTAAATTTGGCCACTCTGCAAAGTGCCCCACAACTGCATGCTTCTGTGGGGTCCAAGGGGGTTAAAGCAGGTGGTGAGCAAGCAAAATGCTGCCTGCTTTAACCTCTTGTTTGCTGTACAGCACAAGGTTGCAGGGCATTTGTGGAGTGACCTCATTCACTTGAATGGGTCATGCTTGGCAGGTACTACAGCTGTCAACCATGACAGGGAGACGTGTATACCCCTGGCCACTGCAGCTAAAGGGGGTGCAGTTGGGGCAGGGGTGGTAAAAACCACATCTTAACTATGGGGGTTTTACACCCCCACACTACAAATGTAAATGAACCCTGAGCTGTAATGTTCAAATGTAAATGAACTGTTCTGAGCCTCCTATAAAGCTGCTTTCACACTGATGTGCTGTGGTTTACCTGCACCGTATCTGCAACTTTCCTGAGTTAGCTGCGCTTTGCCATAGACATTGATTTTATATCCTGCAGGTGTGGTACACTTTCTGAAAGTGCCCCAAACCTGCAGGATAGAATTGAAGTCTATGGCTTATGCCCCGTACACACGGTCGGACTTTGTTCGAACATTCCGACAACAAAATCCTAGGATTTTTTCCGACGGATGTTGGCTCAAACTTGTCTTGCATACACACGGTCACACAAAGTTGTCGGAAAATCCGATCATTCTGAACGCGGTGACGTAAAACACGTACGTCGGGACTATAAACGGGGCAGTAGCCAATAGCTTTCATCTCTTTATTTATTCTGAGCATGCGTGGCACTTTGTGCTTCGGATTTGTGTACACACGATCGGAATTTCCGACAACGGATTTTGTTGTCGGAAAATTTTATATCATGCTCTCAAACTTTGTGTGTCGGAAAATCCGATGGAAAATGTCCGATGGAGCCTACACATGGTCGGAATTTCCGACAACACGCTCCGATCGGACATTTTCCATTGGAAAATCCGACCGTGTGTACGGGGCAAAAGAGTAGCAAAACCACAGGTATACTGCACCTGCAGTGTGGGTAAACCGTAAGCACATCGGTGTGAAAGCAGCCCTATGCAATTATGCCCCAGTATATTGCTTCACACTGACCTGAAGACCTCTTCTTTCCTGCTGCTGGCACCACTCTAGAGACCACTAGTCAGGAAAATAAGAGGTGGAGTGCAGTTGGTATCACTCTGCATGGGACAGGAGCCAGCACTACAGAGGAGGCATCGGCTTCTGCGGCTCTCACTCCCTACTACAGCTTCAAGTACTGTAGTCCCTCTGCATTGCACTCCTGTTTGATGCTCTGGGATGGCGGGTCAGCAAGGCCAGACTGCGATCTACCAGTCACCTGCTAGGTTGCTGACCCCTGTTCTAGGGCATTGCTGACCTTTTCCCTTCATACCCTTGCAAAGTGCTATATTGTGAAGGTCAGACAGGTGTTTCATTGTAGAAAATTGTATGATTTTATATATAATAATATATATTTTTTTAATCAACTAGAACGGAGATGGGTATGTGGATAAGGAGTCCAAGCTGCTGAAAATTGTGGCAGCTGTTGAGGCCGCATTGAAGAAATGATGGAATTAGGGACATATGGCTAACTACAGCTTGAGCTGTGATGGTAAGTTCTGGTTAACCTACAGCTGGGTTTTTCAGGCTTTGGGTCTCATGCACAGAAAAAGTTTCACTGCCTTAGGTAACACCCTCTTTTATATTTCCTGATGTTTATAGGCCCCCCCTCTTTACCTTGGATGGTAGAGCCACCTACAGATACAGTAATGGGGTTTTTATTTAAAAAAAACTACAATACTACCAGTGTCGAGCAATGTGGGGTTGGAAGCTCTGGGACCAGTCGTATTTCTTCTTGCTTTACTTGAATCTAATAACTGAAACCTAGGATGCATTCCTTGACAAATGACACATGTGGTGTCTCACCAAGTAGAGGGAACAGAAGCATGCACCTTTTCCAAGGAATCATTTGCAGCTTCCATGTGTGGCTCCTGATCCTTTTTGTTGTCTTAGCAGATATAAACACAACCTTATCATGGCATGAGTGTTCTTGGTGTAATCCTAATGTTGACTTTCTGATGTTCCACATTTTGGAAGGATTGGATGCAGCTGAACGTGAAAATTGCTGGCATTTGGAGTTAACAATGTTCTTGATGGCATATTATAAATAAATGCCTTGAGGCGTGAGATTGCAGTGGTTGCGTCTCTGGTTAATAGCATATTTGTCCCTGTATAAGAAGACTTTTCATTTAGACTTTCACTCCTGCACAGTTAATAAAGGGGTATGTGTATTTTTATATAATTACACACCCCTGTTAAAATGTTAGGTTTCTAATATGTGGAAAAATGACCAAGATTCAGAACTTTTTTTTTTTTTTTTTCCACCTTTAATGTGACCTATTAACTGTACAACTCGATTTAAAAACAAACCAATCTTTGGGGGGGGGGGGGGGGGGGAGAGAGTCAAAATAAAAAACTAAAATGATGCAGTTACATAAATGTGCACACCCTCTAATACCTGGGGATGTAGCTATGTTCAGAATTACGCAATCACATTTAAACTCATGTTAGTTAGGAGTACACACCTACCCTTTTAAAGTGCCTCTGATTAACCCAAAATAAAGTTCAGCTGTTCTAGTAGGTCTTTCCTGACGTTTTCTTAGTCGCATACTATAGCAAAATCCATGGTCCGCAGAGAGCTTCCAAAGCATCAGAGTGATCTCCATTGTTAAAAGGTATCAGTCAGGAGAAGGGTACAAAATTTCCAAGGCATTAGATATACCATGGAACACAGTGAAGACAGTCATCACAACAGTGACATTACCAATAACGATGTCCCTCCAAAATTGATGAGAAGAAACCTGGTCAGGGAGGCTGCCAAGAGGCCTACAGCAACATTAAAGGAGCTGCAGGAATATCTGGCAAGTACTGGCTGTGTGGTACATGTGACAACCATCTCCCGTATTCTTCATATGTCTGGGCTATGGGGTAGAGGGGCAAGACGGAAGCATTTTCTTACAAACAAAAACACATCTGAAGTCTCCCAAAAGCATGTGGGAAAATGTGTTGTGGTCTGATGAAACCAACTTTTCGGCTATAATTCCAAAAGATATGTTTGGCGCAAAAAACACTGCACATCACCAAAAAACACCATACCCACTGTGAAGCATGGTAGTGGCAGCATTCTGCTTTGGGGCTGTTTTTCTTCAGCTGGAACAGGGGCCTTAGTCAAGGTTGAGGGAATTATGAACAGTTCCAAATACCAGTCAATATTGGCACAAAACCTTCAGGCTTCTGCTAGAAAGTTGAACATGACGTGAAACTTCATCTGTCAACATAACGACTAGAGGTCGACCGATATGGGTTTTTCTCTGGCCGATGCCGATATTTAGAAATCGCGGTGGCCGATGGCCGATATGTGATGCCGATTTTTTTTTTTTTTTTTTTTTTTTTTTTCCCCCTTCATCTCATAAAATCTAACAGTTAGACCCCTTTCACACTGGGGCTTTTTTTAGGCGCTTTTGGGCTAAAAATAGCGCCTGTAAAACGGCTCCCCTACAGTCTCAGTGTGAGATCTCGAGTGCTTTCGCACTGAGGCGATGCGCTGGCAGGATGTTAAAAAGTCCTGCAAGCAGCATCTTTGAAGCGGTGTATACCACCACTCCTGCCCATTGAAATGAATGCGCACTGCTGCCGAAGCGCCTGCAAAGCGTTTTCGGCAGCGGCGCATTTAACCCCTTCCTCGGCTGCTAGCTGGGTTAGAAGCTCCCCGCTAGCAGCCGAATAGCGAATACCGAAAATGACGGTAAAGAGCCGCTAAAACTAGCAGCGTTTTACCGTCAACGCATGCCCGCTGCAGTGTGAAAGCAACCTAAAGTGATACAGAAAATTTTTTACATTTAAACATTTATTAAACAAAACAAACCTCCAATCAGTTCACTTGTATGTAGAAAAAAATATAAAAAAAACTATCTTAAAAATAAATACACAAAAACAGGTAATCAAAACTTTTGGACGAAAAAAAATGGGCTAACTTTACTGCTTAGTTTTTTTTTTTTTTAATTAGTGTATTTTTTAAAAAAAAAAAAATTGCGTTTGAAAGACCGCTGCGCAAATACCGTGTGACATAAAATATTGCAACAACTGCTATTTTATTCCCTAGGGTCTCTGCTAAAAAAAAAAATGTATATAATGTTTGGGGGTTCTAAGTGATTTTCTAGCAGAAAATACAGGATTTTTACTTGTAAGCAACAAGTGTCAGAAAAGATTTAGTCTTTAAATGGTTAAACTGAGAACTTCTACACAGGGAATTTAGTTCATTCATAAGTGTAAACATTGTATCCTTCAGGTTCTTTTTATCAGATTTGGCAGGCTGCCCAGAGAGGGGGAGAAGTCGCTTCAGAGAAGAATACAGGCAACTTGTATTGACTTCAAAGTCATTTGCAAGTCGCGCTGAGTTATATCGGCCTTTTTTATCAGCACAATCGGCCGATGCCGATTAAGTAAAAAACACCAAATATCGGCCGATATATCGGTCGACCTCTAATAACGACCCAAAGCTTGCATCCAAATCAGCAAAGGAATGGCTTCACCAGAATAATGTTTTGGAATGGCCCAGCCAGACCCCAGACCTGAATCCGATTGAAAATCTGTGGGGTGATCTGAAGAGGGCTGTGCACAGGAGATGCCCTTGCAATCTAACCGATTCAGAGTGTTTTTCCAAAGAGTGGGCAAATATTGCCAAGTCAAGATGTGCCATGCTGATAGACTCATACCCAAAAAGACTGAGTGCTGTAATAAAATCAAAAGGTGCTTCAACAAAGTATTTAAGGGTGTGCACACTTATACAACCTTATTTTAGTTTTTTTATTTTTACTTCCCTCAGCTAAAAGATTCAGTTTGTTGTACAGTTTATCGGTCACATTTCGGCTGGGTTCACACTATTGTGACTTGGATGTGGGTTTCACTGCATCCAATTTGCATGTAAGGAGATTGTGACCGGTTCACACATTTCCGGAGCGGCTCCAGTGCGAATTTCACAGGAGTCCTGTGTATTCTGGTTCGCATTTAGCCAGAAATTCGGACTGAAATTGGACCTGAAACTGTGAATGGGGACGCACCGGACCTCTACTGTGAGCCACTCCATGCTGCATTGTGAACCCAGCCTAAAGGTGGGAAAAAGTTCTGACGTTGTTTTGTTGTCATATTTTTGTAGTGGTACCCCCATAGGGGGCTGCTAAGTGATGTGGCTCACCTGGCACCTTGCCCGGCATTCAATCCTCAGACACCCCAAGACAAACAGTCCATATGCTTTGTATTGTTATTGGGGGGATTGAACGTGGATGGGGTAAGGGAAGTATGGGATGCCCATGGAAGAATTAGAATTTGCTTGGGACAACTGTATATACACACACCAATCTCCCTCCAGCACAACTTTCTGCAGACTATCACTCCTCCAGCACTTTACTTGCTTGAGCTTCCAGGCACAGCTAGCACCGCGTGGTTAGGCCTGACACTGGCTCAGCCAGGCCTAAAGCCATTGTCTTTTGCAGGTGGGGACCATGGGCCCCTATAGTGTAGCAGTGAGTTTCTGGTGCTAGCTGTCCTAATTTCAGCTACTGAGCCCAGTATCCCATCTTTAGGCCCTGCCAGCCCTCCTGGCTGCAGCTGCCAATGATACCACAGTCCACTTCACTGGCTCTGCACCCGTCCCGGACTGCATGCTCCCAGTCCTCTCAGGCATGCCACCCCAGTCCTGACTGTGCATGTCCCTCACCAGCCCTCCTGGCTGCATACAGTTGTTCCTTTCACTGGAGACTTGCCGGCAATGCTCTCTTGCGCCTCCTGTCCAGAACACCGCTGTGATTTCTCGAAGGACCCCGTCCACACCCCTGACTGGGGAGCTCCCTCAAAGGCCCCGACAACCTAGCACTCCATCTCCATAGCTCTGAACAACTCCACTTTACCCAGGCCGGGCTGACCCTGAGTAATTAAGGAGGCCTGCCAATCCTAGTTTGTGATTAGTCAGGGGTCCTTAAAATACTCCAGGCAGCTCCACCTCTCCTCCTATCTTTCCAGAATCTTCTGGAAAGAGGGAGGTCTCAGTGATGCTGCCTGTGAGTCACCAGCTGCTACCCAGAGTCACGCCCAGCCCTGATCAAAACAAACAGACCTGGTTGTCAGTTAGGCCTGCCTAAATTTACCTATCCTACCTCTAGCACCTACCTAGAGGATGCTACATTTTATTAATAAATTATATACACACGTGTGTGTGTGTGTGTGTGTGTGTGTGTGTGTATATATACACAATGCCCACCTGGCTTCTGTGTGGAGTCAGGCCTGGTTCACATTGGTGCGACTTGCACTCTTTGAGAGTCGCATGACATTTAAAAATAAATATTTCCCTATGAGAGCCGTCTTAACTGGTCTGACTTGAGTTGGTCTGACTTTGGAAAAGGTTTCTGCACTACTTTTGGTCCAGCTTCTGATTTCAGCCCATAATATTGGATGGGAATCAGATCCTCCTCTAAGGCTGGGTTTACACTCCTCCAACTTGGCCATGACTTGCATTCATTTCTATGAGCTGAAATAAGACAGAAGTCTCACCAAGTAGTGCAGGAACATTTTTTAAAGTCGGACTGACACAAGTTAGACCAGTTAAGACCGCTCTCGTAGGGAAACATAAATTTGTACATGTCATGAGATTTCAAGTCGGTGCAATTGTTTCACCAGTGTGAACCCAGCCTTCTAGCCATAGAAAACACATTGATCTTTTTTCCTAACTTGCTAAGCAATCAAGTTCTGCACATGGTACAAGTTCTCCCAAATGGATTAATCATACGAACTGCTCCTAAAAAAAGCAGATATAATAAAACATTTCAGCTGGAATTACCTTTTTTTTAATCATGGCTAACTGATGGTGAGCATACGCGTTCATAAAGCATTAATGTGTTGCTAAACTCACAACAGTAAAATGTGTGTATGTATGCAAAGCATGCCTGTTATACTCACTGTGGAACCTAAGAAGTCAATCGTCTGCATTGTGTAAAGAGGCTGTTGGATCCTGTCTGCTCTGATTCTCCCCCCCCCCTCTTCTTCCACGGTCCCCAACCATCTCCTAATAATATAACAGACTTGGGGGCACTTTGCTCATGCGCAGTTTGATGTGTGTATTGCTAGTTATGTAGATTTTTTTTTTTTTTTTTTTTTTTTTTTTTTCTTGTGCATGTGATCAGCACAGGGGCAAGCAGCACTGTCCAGAGGGTCAGGCAGCCTCATAGGGCAATCTGGGAAGAATGAAAACTCCTACAAGCTTTGACCACACACTGATGGTCACAAAACTGCTATATACTGCTGATGAGAAGTTATTTAACAGTTTATATTTACTCAAACTATTGCATTTGCCTGTACTGAGGGAGACCAGATATAGTGAACGCGGGCTCCTGGGTTTAGTAACACTTTAAAGGTCCTTTTTCACACAATGTGGATTTGGCTCCAAAAAGCAGTTATGTAGAGGGGACCCGGACAGGTCCTGCTCTGGTCTGCCTTGTTGTACATGGTCCTGTCCTGAGGATGCTACTGATTTCACTACATGCTTTGAGCTTCCACAGTGTCCATTAGAAGCTGCAGCGAGTTAGCTTGCCTCCTTTCCTGGCTATAGGACATCCAGCCTAATCTGGCCTTTTCTTGCCTGCACCCTACATGTCCCTGGGCCATCTTTTATTCATGCAGATGCAGTCTGCCTAGGAACACTCTAAAGAGTTTAGACTGAAGCCCACCAATCAAGGCATTTTGATATTGTACAAGAGCTAGACCACTGCTTGTATCTAGACCGATTGTTACTGAGAAAGGGTGCTGTGGTGGGTTCAGAAGCTATGTGCTGCACTGGCCCCTCCCACGAGCCAGGATCTGCCTGCATTGCACAGAGACCCAGTGATGACCTGATTGGATCTAAAACAAGGTAGACAGATTGTAATTTCGTATGTTGGGAGGAGCAAGGAACGGTAAAATTTTAAAAGCATATTTAACTTTTTTCCGCTTTAACTTTTTTTTTTTTTTTTTTTTTATTTGACTTGCCCAAGTTTTATTTAAGATCTGTGTCATTCCTAATATATTTGGTCTGTTCTAGGTGGAAATATCTTTGCTTCCTTCATCTTTCCCGAGCGCTTCATGACGGGAAAAGCGAAAACGCCCAATAGGCGTGGCGGCTCCCAGATAAACTGCGTGGTATGTAAAGATGAAGAAAATGACGGTTTTCCTTCTCATCTCTTGCTGCTTTTCTTATACATTTTGTTTTAAAATGGTTAATAATAAAATATTTTTCTGTTTGTTGGTTTGGATTTTTTTATTTATTTCAATTAAGCTGAGAATCGATTTCCAGATTGAGAAGAGTGGTCTGTTTTAAAGAGGAGCTCCATTCTTCAATGGGATTCGGGGTGGGAAACTGGCAGTGAAGCCTTGCATGTGCCTTCCTGCTGCACCTTGTGAATGATCCTGCAGTCTTCTGGGACCTGTGATGTGTCCCAGAAGCCTGCAGGGTGAAAGGGGATGAACTTCTGCTCGGACCACCTGGTCAGAAGTGGGACCAGGTACCTGTCAAAACCAAAAAAGTGCCAAATGTTAGAATAAACTTTATTTGTTTGCCTCCTCCTATGTAGAGGAGGAGGCAAACAAATAGAACTTCCCCTTTTTTAGATGAAGTTCTCTGCTTGAAAAGGTTGTGGGTTTTTTTTTGTTCTTAAAAAAAAAAAAAGTTATACTTTCCTGCTCTGTGCAAGGGTTTTGCACAGAGTGGCCCTGATCCTCCTTTTCTGGGGTCCCCCAGCAGTGCTCTTAGCCCCTCCTTTTTCAGTGGGTGCCCCCATGGAGAAGAGATGCTATGCATATGGGGGGGGGGGGTGCACTCCCGAGTCCTGCTGCAGCCATTAACACAGACAGCAGGACTTGGCCCCGCCCCCATGTCACTGGATTCTGCTGCAATCAGTCTATCCAATGAGGACCCGAGACAGTGGCTGGAGCTGCTGGGCTCATACTCATCACTGGAACAATCAGGTTCAGGTAAGAAGGGGGGGGGGGGGGGGCGCAGCTGCAGCGCAGAAGGTTTTTTTTTAGAGGGACTTTACAACTCCTTTTTAACGCATTAATTTGCCATCTCATAATTGATGGAATACTATGCTGTTGTGCTACTAGTGCAGGAGTGCTCAGGGAGAATCAAATGGCAATCTTTTATATTTAATAGGCTGAAAATGTTAATGTGTATGGACTGCTTCAAACTGTACCCTCATTGTATTATGCAGCATTTTCCACAGAGGTAGAGAACTCATTAAACCCATATCCCTGTGTATGCTCTTTGACATAGAAAAGCTTACAAAAGTGTATAATCATCTTATTTAAGTAGCTGATGCGGAACTTAGAGGAAATGGACGGTCCACAGCCATGAACTAAACTGAAATTATTTCAATCTTAATACAGCTGTAGCATTAACATACCCTTTTTATTATTTTTGCCATGACCATCACCACTTGTTCTGGAGTGACAGCAGCCTTGGGTGTTTACCATGGTAAGGCCACAACGATATGTACAGACTAGGGTTGCACCAATATAGCAAACAGTACTTTCAGTCAAGTACTTGTTGATACTTTGCGGTGTCATTTGCGTCTATACAAAAAAATCGGCTCAAATCGTACTGCAAACATGACAAAAACATGTTTTAATAAAAAAAAAAAAAAAAATCGTACTGCAAACAATTGCATGCGATATGATTCCGATCTAAATTGCATGGAATTTCCCCCACTGCTCGTGCGTGTGTGTGTGTGTGTGTGTGTGTGTGTGTGTGTGTGTGTGTGTGTGTATATATATATATATATATATATATATATACACAGTAGCTCACAAAAGTGAGTACACCCCTCACATTTTATCATGTGACAACACTGAAGAAATGACACTTTACATTGTAGCAAAGTAGTGAGTGTACAGCTTGTATAACAGTGGAAATTTGCTGTCCCCTCAAAATAACTCAACACACAGCCGTTAATGTCTAAACTGCTGGCAACAAAAGTGAGTACACCCCTAAGTGAAAATGTCCAAGTTGGGCCCAAAGTGTCAATATTTTGTGTGGCCACCATTATTTTCCAGCACGGTCTTAACCCTGTTGGGCATGGAGTTTAGAGGCCTTGCGCTTCTCTACCTTCCATTTGAGGATGCCCCACAGATGCTCAATAGGGTTTAGGTCTGGAGACATGCTTGGCCAGTCCATCACCTTTACCCTCAGCTTCTTTAGCAAGGCAGTGGTCGTCTTGGAGGTGTGTTTGGAGTTGTTATCATGTTGGAATACTGCCCTACGGCCCAGTCTCCGAAGGGAGGGGATCATGCTCTGCTTCAGTATGTCACAGTACATGTTGGCATTCATGGTTCCTTCAATGAACTGTAGCTCCCCAGTGCTGGCAGCACTCTTGCAGCCCCAGACCATGACACTCCCACCACCATACTTGACTGTAGGCAAGCCTCACCTGGTTGTAGCCACACACGCTTGACACCATCTGAACCAAATATGTTTATCTTGGTCTCATCAGACCACATTGTTCAGTAATTCATGTCCTTAGTCTGCTTGTCTTCAGCAAACAGTTTGCGGGCTTTCTTGTGCATCATCTTTAGAAGAGGCTTCCTTCTGGGACGACAGCCATGCAGACCAATTTGATGCCATGTGCAGCGTATGGTCTAAGCACTGACAGGCTGACCCCCCCCCCCCCACCCCTTTAACCTCTGCAGCAATGCTGGCAGCACTAATACGTCTGTTTCCCAAAGACAACCTCTGGATATGATGCTGAACACGTGCACTCAACCTCTTTGGTCGACCATGGTGAGGCCTGTTCTGATTGGAACCTGTCCTGTTAAACCGCTGTATGGTCTTGGCCACCGTGCTTCAGCTCAGTTTCAGGGTTTTTGCAATCTTCTTATAGCCTAGGCCATCTTTATGTAGAGCAACAATTCTTTTTTTCAGATCCTCAGAGTTCTTTGCCATGAGGTGCCATGTTGAACTTCCAGTGACCAGTATAAGAGAGTGAGAGCGATAACACCAAATTTAACACACCTGCTCCCCATTCACACCTGAGACCTTGTAATACTAAGGAGTCACATGACACCAGGGAGAGAAAATGGCTAATTGGGCCCAATTTGGAAATTTTTTTCACTTAGGGGTGTACTCACCTTTGTTGGCAGTGGTTTAGACATTAATGGCTGTGTGTTGTTATTTTGAGGGTACAGCAAATTTTACACTGTTATACAAGCTGTAAACTCACTACTTTACATTGTAGCAAAGTGTCATTTCTTCAGTGTTGTCACTTGAAAAGATATAATAAAATATTTACAAAAATGTGAGGGGTGTACTCACTTTTGTGAGATACTGTATGTGTGTGTGAATTATCCATTCATACTATGGGATTTAGAAGTAAGAGTCTGTTTACCCCTCCTACTTCATGCGCTGCAGCTGAGATATTTATTGGCAAAATGGAAGAGGAAATAGGCTCCTTTTGACCCCTTTTACACAGGCGGATAGAATTCAGCTTTTAGCTGAAAAAGAACAGGAAGCACATCAGAAATGGCAAGAATGTTCCACCGCAGCTAAACGCAGCCGCATGTAAACGCAGCTAATCGCAATGTAAAACTGCAAGTGATCGCTGTGCCAGGATTCTCTGATTTTCAAAATAACAAAACATGCTTTTAACAGCGGCAGAACAGCTGCCCGTGTGAAAGGGCCCTTATACGTGATGGTACTAAACGGGCCATATACCTAACAATCTAAGTTGGGAAGAACTTGATATTCTCGCCTCCTTGTCTGCGCAGCCTGATATCACTATGGAGCCCGCAGACAAGGGTGGATCAATAGTGATCATGGACACAATAGCATATGAAAATGAAATTTTGAGACACCTGGCAGATACTAAAACCTATGTTTAATTGCACGATAATCTTGTTTTACGTATACAGGACAGGATTAAGAAGGTAATTACATATGCAGAAAATGAACGAATGATTGACAATGATACTAAAAAATATCTTATACCTGAACATCATGTGACATCGATTATATACATATATACCGATTATATACATATTGCCTAAAATACAGAAAAATCATTTAAATCCACCAGGACGCCCCATAGTTTCTAGCACAGATCCTGTTACAACTTACTACACCGATTGCTAAGTTTTTGGACAAATGTTTTACACCCCTTATAGAAACCACATAGTCTTACATACGCGATACTCAACATTTTTTACAAAAACTACACAAAAGTTCTCAGACAAACGATCACTTATCCGGCGCTTAGGAAAATCAAAAATGAAGTAAAAGAGCAGCTGCTATAATGAAAAAAAAAATCCTGAAACAAGGGAAGCAATCCAAACTACGATTTGGAATAATTTCAATCAAAAGGTAATCTTTCAATACTTCAGCAGCGCTAAAGATTTTAAATAGAAGCTCAAAAATCTGTATATTCAGCTGAAAACTGGAGAAGCCATAGTGCTTTACAAATAAAAGTTCATATGTGATCCATCTGTTGTTTCAAAACTTCAACAATCGATACATCTAGTGCTTGAGATCCCTCTAGGAATTGCACTCACCAGAAAGAAGATCAATCGAAAGCCTTGTGGTCTATGTGAAGTGGCTGCGATCGCTGCCAAACGAACATCAATCCAATCCACAGTGACCGATCAGCAAATAGGGTGGCCAGCACTCTTGTCTTTTAATTCATCCAGATCCAGTCAGCTGTAAGCTATCCTTAGTACTCAGGCAAATAAGGAGAGAGAGGAAGCCTCATAGTGTAAAACTGTAAAACTTTTAATATCCGAAAAAAACACCCCTCCCTTATTACATTGATCTTACAAACAAGGAAAAAAAAGGCATCCAATAAATGGTAGCGTGGTACATTCTGTTATGAGAATCTCGCCACCTGTCGGAGAGCTGTAATCATCCGTGGTGGTTCCCGGGGAGAGCCCAAAACGAATGACCTGTAGGCAATCTGTGGTACACCTAGACGCGTTTCGTGAATCCGTCTTTATCAATAGGGCATAGGGATTCGAGACAATCTGTTTGGTCACAGATCTGTACATAGTAAAGCCGTGTACACATGACCGGACTTTTCAACCGGACTGGTCCGACGGAACAAATCCGTCGGACAATCCGACCGTGTGTGTGGGCTTCATAAGACCTTCAGCTGACTTTTTCTGTCGAAAATCAGACGGACTTTAGATTTGGAACATGTTTCAAATCTTTCCGACGGATGGAGCATCGTCTGTATGCTAGTCCGACAGACAAAAAAGGACACAGGGGCAGCTATTGGCTACTGGCTATGAACTTCCTTATTCTAGTCCCTTGGTACGTCATCACGTTCAAACCAACAGACTTTCGAACGGATTTTAGTCCGTTCATGTCGTTCGAAAGTCCGTGGGAAAGATCGTCGGACCTTTGATGCTGAAAAGTTTGCTCGTGTGTACGCGGCATAACACTCGACGTCTCCCCTTCATCTCACAATTCCATCCTCTTCCATCAGGGTTTATAATGTAGTAATGAAACACTGGTCTATCCTGCATGACGGTTATCCATCAGTGCAGGAATTCCAGTGTCCTCCCCTACCTTCCTACCGTCAAGGTCGGACAATATATGACAGATTGGTTAAATCTGATCAGTATCGTCTTCCCTCACCTCTTACAACCTTTTTGGGACCACATAATCTTGGTTCAATCCCCTGTCTGTGTTGCATTCAATGCAACAGCCTGATAAAAAGGAAATCCTTTTCCCATCCACGTAGAGGATATAATATTGACATTAAAAATCATTATACTTATCGAATAAACTATACAATCAAATCTGAGCTGTTTACAGCTTAGCCAAAAACGAAATTTACACTATAGCCCCAATTTTAGGAACGGGGGGCTACACATGTTTGAAGGTAAAAACCTGTAAGGCTTTAGAACCATTTTAATCTAAAAGAGGGTGCAGAATATTACACATGGGACTCAGAGGGGGTGTAGTGTCCACAGACACGAGCAACTGTTACTGCCAGAGAGGGGGAGGGGTGAGCGCTCAGGTATTCATTCTTGGGGTCATTTTATCCCTTTCACTGATGGACAATTTTCTCCATTTTTTTCCACACGTTAATTGCTCATTTCTGTCCTCAAAGCATGAAATCGTTTCTGAAAACATTAAGGCCCCATTCACACCTGTATGTCACATTTCTTCAAGCGTCTTACTTGTGTCTGATTATCACTACAATTCATGGGAGGTTCATACAGGATGTCTCCATACACTGGAAGCAGGGCCGGGACAAGGGGGAATAAGGGTCACGTGACCCGGGCACTGTGTTGGGGACAGGGCACTGGTGACAGCTGCTGTCTCTCGCTACTAGACGGGGGGGCTGACTAACTAATACAGTGATCAGCGATAATACCATACACTAAGAAATAGAGAGATTGTTCCCTCTGTACAGATCCCTGTGTTGATTGTCAGTACAGGGCTCTGGGCTTTGATTGGCCATGTATCATTGGTCGGGACCTGCTGACAGACTTCTGCTGTGTACAATACACAGTAGGTGTCAGCAGGGGGCGCCCTAAATCTGGAAACAGGCAGAGATGTACAAGTGTGCATCGCTTTGCCTGTATGAGACGCCCATCCGCAGTAAATTGCGGGCCGGGGGGTATACAGGTGGGTAAAATTGTGGCCAAAAGGAGATCACCGTGTGCTAAGAAGGGGTCCCCCTCTCACAGGTTCTCTTACTGTCCTGGCAGTTTCATTGTCTGCTTTGTTTTATTGGGCTGACCATACACTTTACAATCTAATTGCACAATCTCCAACAAATCTGTCATCAATGATGTACTGCAAGGATTTGCCTGATTTATTATAAATTGAATTGATCGTTTAGATGTGAGTTTTGGCAGAAGATTGTGCGGGACTTGTACAATCAGATCGCAGTGTGTATAGCCAGCTTTATGCACCTGCCCCGTACTTCTATCCTTGCACTCCCAAGCTGTTGTTCCAGGGTCTCCCTGATCCCGGATGTGTCACATCCGATGCACTTGGTGTCACATGATATCGCTGGCACGAGTTGTATGGGCATGGCCAGATTTGCCAGATTAGCCCCAGAGCTGTACACCCCGCCCTTCTGGGTACAGAGCCTTCTGAGTACCGAGGCTCTCTGGGGACCCTGATGTATGGGGGGCTCTCTGGGGACCCTGATGTATGGGGGGCTCCCTAGGGACCCTGATGTTTGGGGGGGCTCTCTGGGGACCCATATGTATGGGGGGGCTCTCTGGGGACCCTGATATATGGGGGGGGCTATCTGGGACCCTGATGTATGGGGGGCTCTCTAGGGACCCTGATGTATGGGGGGCTCTCTGGGGACCCTGATGTATGGGGGGCTCCCTAGGGACCCTGATGTTTGGGGGGGCTCTCTGGGGACCCTGATGTATGGGGGGCTCTCTGGGGACCCTGATGTATGGGGGGCTCCCTAGGGACCCTGATGTTTGGGGGGGCTCTCTGGGGACCCTGATGTATGGGGGGGCTCTCTGGGGACCCTGATATATGGGGGGGCTATCTGGGACCCTGATGTATGGGGGGCTCTCTAGGGACCCTGATGTATGGGGGGCTCTCTGGGGACCCTGATGTATGGGGGGCTCTCTGGGGACCCTGATGTATGGGGGGCTCTCTGGGGACCCAGATCTATGGGTGGCTCTCTGGGGACCCTGATGTATGGGGGGCTCTCTGGGGACCCTGATGTATGGGAGGCTCTCTGGGGACCCTGATGTATGGGGAGGCTCTCTGGGGACCCTGATGTATGGGGGGGGCTCTCTGGGGACCATGATGTATGGGGGGCTCTCTGGGATCCTGATGTATGGGGGGCTCTCTGGGGACCCTGATGTATGGGGGCTCTCTGGGGACCCAGATCTATGGGGGGGCTCTCTTGGACCCTGATGTATGGGGGGCTCTCTTGGACCCTGATGTATGGGGGGGCTCTCTGGGGACCCTGATGTATGAGGGGGGCTCACTGGGGACCCTGATGTATGGGGGGGCTCTCTGGGGACCCTGATGTATGGGGGGGCTCTCTGGAACCCAGATCTATGGGGGGCTCTCTGGGGACCCTGATGTATGGGGGGCTCTCTGGGGACCCAGATCTATGGGGGGGCTCTCTGGGGACCCTGATGTATGGGGGACTCTCTGGGGACTCTGATGTATGGGGGACTCTCTGGGGACCCTGATGTATGGGGGGCTCTCTGGGGACCATGATGTATGGGGGGCTCTCTGGGATCCTGATGTATGGGGGGCTCTCTGGGGACCCTGATGTATGGGGGCTCTCTGGGGACCCTGATGTATGGGGGGCTCTCTGGGGACCCAGATCTATGGGGGGGCTCTCTTGGACCCTGATGTATGGGGGGCTCTCTTGGACCCTGATGTATGGGGGGCTCTCTGGGGACTCTGATGTATGGGGGGGCTCACTGGGGACCCTGATGTATGGGGGGGCTCTCTGGGGACCCAGATCTATGGGGGGGCTCTCTGGGGACCCTGATGTATGGGGGACTCTCTGGGGACCCTGATGTATGGGGGACTCTCTGGGGACCCTGATGTATGGGGGGGCTCTCTGGGGAGTGGACCCTGATGTATGGGGCTCTCTGGAGACCTTGATGTAAGGCAGGGCTCTCTGGGGACCCTGATGTATGGGGGACTCTCTGGGGACCCTGATGTATGGGGGGGCTCTCTGGGGAGTGGACCCTGATGCATGGGGGGCTCTCTGGGGACCCTGATGTATGGGGGGGCTCTCTGGGGACCCTGATGTAAGGGGGGGCTCTCTGGGGACCCTGATGTAAGGGGAGCTCTCTGGGGACCCTGATGTAAGGGGGGGTCGGGGGCTCTCTGGGGACCCTGATGTAAGGGGGGGGTCGGGGGCTCGCTGGGGACCCTGATGTAGGGAGGGGGCTCTCTGGGAACCCTGATGTAAGAGGAGGTTCTCTGGGGACCCTGATGTAAGGGGAGGCTCCCTGGGGACCCTGATGTAAGGAGGGGCTCTCTGGGGACCCTGATGTAAGGAGGGGACTTTCTGGGGACCCTGATGTAAGGAGGGGGCTCTCTGGGGACCCTGATGAAAGAAGGGGGCTGTCTGGGGACCCTGATGTAAGGGGGGGTCGGGGGCTCTCTGGGGACCTTGATGTAAGGGGGGGTCAGAGGCTCTCTGGGGACCCTGATGTAAGGAGGGGGCTCTCTGGGAACCCTGATGTAAGAGGAGGTTCTCTGGGGACCCTGATGTAAGTGGGGGAGGCTCTCTGGGGACTTGTTTACATCGGCAGACCACCGTTCTGCCTCTGTTGGAAGCGATCATCGGGGCCCGGTGGACATCGGGTACTCCGGACCCTCTGATTAGCTCTCGGTGTGTCCAATCACAGCGGCAGTGGGTCAAACAGCACGCAGACCCGCAAATGCAGAATCAAGTACCTGTACCTGATTCCGCTCACAGAAGACGCAGCCCTGCAGTAAATGTACGTGGTTAATGTGAGTTTCTTTTTCTTTATTTTTTTAACTCTTTAAACATTTATTTTGAACATACAGTAGAGAAATTCTGTGAGCAATGCATGCAATGCAGCAGTGCAATATATACGTGGGGCTTTGTGAGGGTGTGGCTTGTGTGTGGGTGGGTGGGGACAAAGGGGGCCCCATGATCCCCTGTTGCCCGGGGGCCCCATGAGTTGTCAGTCAGCCCCTGGCTGGGCCCCACCTTTTTTCTGTATACTAGCCTCTCTGTGTCTACAGTGCCTGCTGGGGCACTACCCCTCTGTGTATGGCCCGCCCTCCTGTAGAGCCCTGCCCTTCCCAGTGTATACCAGGCCTGCTGGGGAAGCAGTTGTTGTTGGTCTGATGGCTGGGTGAGGATTTGATCTCTGTGTGTGTGTAAGGTAAGCACCCGGGACACCCGGACACTGTGTACCTGCTACTACTTTCTCCTCTACATTTTTCTTTTCTATTCCTATAATATTACTCTCATCCTCCTACAGTATATACATTATTACTCTCATCCTATATTATATACATTATTACTAATCCCTCCTCCTATATTATATACATTGTTATTCCCTCCAAAATTATATACATTGTTACTCTCTCCTATATTATATACATTATTATTCCCCCCCCCCCTTATTATATACATTGTTACTGTCCTCCTATATTATATACATTGTTCTCTCTCCTATATTATATACATTATTACTCTCCTCCTATATTATATACATTGTTACCCCCTTGTCATGGTTATGCAATAGAGTTTTGTCTGTCAGCTTACCTGTCTCCATGTGCTCATCTCTAAAGACTAGCTGTCTCTCACCTGACTGCTTTTATTAACTCTCCTCTAGCATGGCTCCACCCCAGCTCCTATCAGAGAACTCTATATTAACCTCTGCACTGCAGGCCAGCCCTGCTGATCAACCTTTGTGTGTTTTGGCTTCCTGTTCCTGCCTGCTGTGTGCTCTACGTTTGTTTCTGTTACCGACCTTGGTGTGTTCTCTACTATTCCTGTCTGCTCGTGACCCTGACCTTTGGCGTGTCCCCGACTATCCCTGTTTGTCTGTGACCCTGAACCTTGGCGTGTACTCTGTTGTCCTTGTCTACTTGTGGCCCTGACCTTGGCTTATTCCTTTACTATCCTTATCCTCCTGTTGCCTACTGTGGGTGTGAGCTGGGGGACCCTGGGGGTCGCGACCTGGAGCCAGTTGCTGCCCAGTCCATCCTCACCACTAGAGGCTCTGGTGAACACCTGCTGGCTCTTAGACTCCGCGCCCCAGGGAATCCTATGCTCTAACCCTGGTGGGATCCGTGTTGGTGTTCCAGCGGCCCTGCCTTCCTTACACCCGAACTCCCATCCGCAGCAGTCAGCCGTAGGGTCCACTGCCTTGCGGTGCACTCCTGATCCCAATGGTGTGCATCTGTCACCTAGCCTCAAGGTGACCTGACACCCCTCCCATATTATATACATTATTACTCTCCTCCTATATTATATGCATTGTTACTCTCCTCCCCATATTATATACAGTATCTCACAAAAGTGAGTACACCCCTTACCTTTTGTAAATATTTTATTATATCTTTTCATGTGACAACACTGAAGAAATGACACTTTGCTACAATGTAAAGTAGTGAGCGTACAGCTTGTATAACAGTGTAAATTTGCTGTCCCCTCAAAATAACTCAACACACAGCCATTAATGTCTAAACCGCTGGCAACAAAAGTGAGTACACCCCTAAGTGAAAATGTCCAAATTGGGCCCAAGTGTCAATATTTTGTGTGGCCACCATTATTTTACAGCACTGCCTAAGGTGTCCATTCATAAAATAGAGATCAGCCGTGATCCTCAGGATCATGGCTGATCTTTGGGGTGTACCGGTTTTTATAGCTGAGATAAGGAGCAGAGAACATGTTCTCCGCTTCTCATCACAGTACATGACCGTTCTGTCACAAACGGCCAGTTTATAAAAGTGAGATCTGAAGATCTCACAGCTGTTACACTGAAATATCTCCCCTGCAGATTCACCAGCTCAGAGGTGGAGAATCTGGGAGAGAAGGTGTGATAAGAGGAAGAAGGCTTCTTTCTTCATAATATCAGCACCAGTGGGTTAAAAATGAATATATATACTATATACAAGTGTGTGTGTGTATATATATATATATATATATATATATATATATATATATATACACACACACACACACACACACACACACACACACACACACACACTTACACGCACATTATATATATATATATATATATATATATATGCGCATATATGTGTGTGTGTGTGTGTGTGTGTATGTATATATATATATATATATATATATATATATATATATATATATATATATATATATATATATATATATATATATACATATATATACTGTATATACAGTCAGGTCCATAAATATTGGGACATCGACACAATTCTAATCTTTTTGGCTCTATACACCACCACAATTTGAAATGAAACGAACAGGATGTGCTTTAACTGCAGACTTTCAGCTTTAATTTGAGGGTATTTACATCCAAATCAGGTGAACGGTGTAGGAATTACAACAGTTTGTATGTGTGCCTCCCACTTTTTAAGGGACCAAAAGTAATGGGACAGATTAACAATCATCCAACAAACTTTCACTTTTTAATACTTGGTTGCAAATCCTTTGCAGTCAATTACAGCCTGTAGTCTGGAACGCATAGACATCACCAGACGTTGGGTTTCAACCCTGGTGATGCTCTGCCAGGCCTCTACTGCAACTGTCTTCAGTTCCTGCTTGTTCTTGGGGCATTTTCCCTTCAGTTTTGTCTTCATCAAGTGAAATGCATGCTCAATCAGATTCAGGTCAGGTGATTGACATTGCCTTTGCATAACATTCCACTTCTTTCCCTTAAAAAAGTCTTTGGTTGCTTTCGCAGTATGCTTCAGGTCATTGTCCATCTGCACTGTGAAGCGCCGTCCAATGAGTTCTGAAGCATTTTGCTGAATATGAGCAGATAATATTGACCGAAACACTTCAGAATTCATCCTGCTGCTTTTGTCAGCAGTCACATCATCAATAAATACAAGAGAACCAGTTCCATTGGCAGCCATACATGCCTACGCCATGACACTACCACCACCATGCTTCACTGATGAGGTGGTATGCTTTGGATTATGAGCAGTTCCTTTCCTTCTCCATACTCTTCTCTTCCCATCACTCTGGTACAAGTTGATCTTGGTCTCATCTGTCCATAGGATGTTGTTCCAGAACTGTAAAGGCTTTTTTAGATGTTGTTTGGCAAACTCTAATCTGGCCTTCCTGTTTTTGAGGCTCACCAATGGTTTAAATCTTGTGGTGAATCCTCTGTATCCTCAGTTGTTTTCCGTGGTCTTCCGGGTCTTTTGGTGTTGCTGAGCTCACCGTTGCGTTCTTTCTTTTTAAGGATGTTCCAAACAGTTGATTTGGCCACACCTAATGTTTTTGCTATCTCTCTGATGGGTTTGTTTTGTTTTTTCAGCCTAATGATGGCTTGCTTCACTGATAGTGACAGCTCTTTGGATCTCATATTGAGAGTTGACAGCAACAGATTCCAAATGCAAATAGCACACTTGAAATGAACTCTGGACCTTTTATCTGCTCCTTGTAAATGGGATAATGAGGGAATAACACACACCTGGCCATGGAACAGCTGAGCAGCCAATTGTCCTATTACTTTTGGTCCCTTAAAAAAGTGGGAGGCACATATACAAACTGTTGTAATTCCTACACCGTTCACCTGATTTGGATGTAAATACCCTCAAATTAAAGCTAAAGCTGCAGTTAAACTACATCTTGTTTGTTTCATTTCAAATCCATTGTGGTGGTGTATAGAGCCAAAAAGATTAGAATTGTGTCGATGTCCCAATATTTATGGACCTGACTGTGTGTGTATATATATGTGTATGTGTCTGTGTGTGTGTGTCTGTTCTCCCTCTGAGAACTGAAGTTCTCAGTTTCATAAACTGGCTGCAGAGGAGATAATTTTCCTCTGAGAACTGCCGAGAACTGAATTGAGAAAAAACGTCTCAGTTTTATAAACGTACACCTTAACCCTCTTGGGCATGGAGTTCACCAGAGCTTCACAAGTTGCCACTGAAGTCCTCTTCCACTCCTCCAGCGGTTTAGACATTAATGGCTGTGTGTTGAGTTATTTTGAGGGGACAGCAAATTTACACTGTTATACAAGCTGTACACTCACTACTTTACATTGTAGCAAAGTGTCATTTCTTCAGTTTTGAAAAGATATAATAAAATATTTACAAAAATGTGAGGGGTGTACTAGCATTTGTGAGATACTGTATGTTTTAATGCTCCTTGTGTTTTTGTCGAATGTTGTTGATAAAAGTATATGTGAAAGGATTATTTTAACATAAGATTGAATGCAATAAATATTATGATTTTAATAAGAATTTAGAATTGTGAGTTCCGTTGTACCATGAAAGTCCTGAGTGCCTCTTTTTTTTTCTTCTATTTTTGAAATATATGATTCTGAAGGAAAGGGAGGACAAGTATTGGAAGGTTTGGACCCCCCATTACGTTTACAGAGACCAGGCCTCTCTTGCTTCTCAACCATAACTTGCTCTTGTGGCAAGTGTCTGGATTCCTTAACCTTGTACAAAGCATTGTCCGAGAGGGAGAACATTTATTTTCTTTAATTTGATTTGTCCTCTCTTCATTCCCACCCCACTCTTCTTCCACAACCCCACCCCCCCACCCCCTTTTTTTTTAACTTATCTTATTTTAGTTTTCTTTCTATGACCCCCCTTTGGGTTAGTGTGTTCTGTAATTTACCTGCTGTATTATTAATTTACATAAATGTAAAATACAAAAATGATTTTATCCTGAAATTCGCCTTTAATTGCTGAATGTTCCCAACTTCTGCTCATTATTAGCGCCCTCTATACGGAATTCTTCGCCCATCCTTTTATTTGTGTATACTCTGCATGTAGGATGTGCCAAGAGCGCAAGAGGATAAGCCTTTTCGAGAATGAGCTAGAAGAATACCCCTCACTGACCTGGAAGACCTTCGAGAGCAGTTGGCTGAATTGGAAAGGGCAGGGGTAATTCAGGACTCCAGAAGCCCATATGTGGTGGTGTGGTATTGTGGTGGTGTGGAAGAAGAATGGATCACTACGGACTACCGGACTTTAAATCAGGGCACTATCCCTGATCAGTACACAACCCCCCGCGTTAAGAATTCCCTCCAATGTCTTACTGGAGCCAAATGTTTCAGTGTACTCAACTTGAAGAGTGGGTACTACCAGATCCCCATGCATGCAGAAGATCAAGAAAAAAAACAACATTCATCTGCCCTTTGGGATTTTATGAGTTCAGCCGAATGCCTCAAGGATTGTCAAGGGCCCCAGTGACCTTCCAGCAATTGATGGAAAGAACGGTAGGAGACATGAACCTAGTAGAAGTACTAGTGTATCTGGACGACATCATTGTGTTTGGAAGAACATTAGAAGAACATGAAGCCTGGTTAGAGAAGGTTTTTCATGCCTCCATGAAGAAGGATTGAAACTATCTTTGGAGAAGTGTCAGTTCTACAGAACCTCTGTCACGTACTTGGGTCATGTTGTCTCCGCCATAGGGTTTCCCACGAACCCGCAAAAGTTAGAGGCTGTTACCACCTGGCCCAGGCCAAGGACTGTGACTGAATTAACATCTTTCTTGGAATTCTGCCCTTATTATCAGCGGTTTGTGGCCAACTTTGCCAAGATTGCTGGGCCCCTCAATGAACTGTTACAAGTGGCCATGGGAGAAGGAGAGGATGAAGTCAAGATGAAGAAGTGTGGAGGTCACAGGAAGGGAGAGTCAGTTCAGGACCAATGGACTCATCAGTGTGAGAGAACATTTTGGCATTTAAAGAAGTCTCACTAAAGCTCCGGTCTTTGCTTATGCTGACCCTGGCAAGCCTTATGAACTTCATGTGGACGCCAGTAGAGATGGCCTGGGAGGAGTTCTCTATCAAGACCAAGATGGTGGTCTCAGACCCGTGGCTTATGTGAGTCATAGCCTTACCCCATCCGAAAGGAACTACCCTGTTCACAAACTGGAGTTCTTGGCTCTAAAGTGGACAGTAGTAAACAAACTGAAGGATTACTTGTATGGGGCTGAGTTTGTGGTAAAGACGGATAATAATCCCTTAACCTACCTCCTGACCTCAGCCAAATTGGATGCGACAGGGCACAGGTTTCTGGTGGCCGTGGCTGGATTCAAGTTCAGTTTAAAGTACCGACTTGGGGCAGTAAATCGAGATGCAGATGCCTTATCTCCCACAGCTCATAGAAGGTAAGAAGAGTTGGGGGATTGGGCATATGTGACTGCAGAAGGTGTGCGGGCATTGTGATAAGGCATGGCTCAGAAGATGAAGGGAGGTGTTGCCGCTGAATCCATTGGAGTCCACCCCTCTTGGATACCCAGGCGCTACTGTGGGCTGATGCAAGTCCAAGGTTAGGGCTTACCTCAGTTGTCCAAAAGAGATTTAAGGAGGGATCAGGATCTCCTATGCCAGGGATATGCAATTAGCGGACCTCCAGCTGTTACAGAACTACAAGTCCCATGAGGCATAGCAATACTCTAACAGCCACAAGCATGACATTCAGAGGCAGAGGCATGATGGGACTTGTAGTTTTGCAACAGCTGGAGGTCCGCTAATTTCATATTCCTGTCCTATGCCATCTGGCTGTTCAAGCCCTGAACAAGCAGGACCCTGGATTACTGTTGAAAAGCCCTGTGAATGGAGCAAAAGTTCTACATAGAGAATGGAATAGATTGCCGTTAAGAGAGGGGGTGCTGTATAGGCGAGGTCCTTCGGAAGACGGAGAAGATAAATGGCAGTTATTCCTTCCTGAGAAACATTGTTCCACCATCCTGACCTCTCTGCATGATGACCATGGGCATTTAGTAACAGACAGGAATTTCCGCTTAGAGATAGGTTCTACTGGCCCAATATGAGAGAGGAGAGATAGAGAGCTAGAGAGCTATTGACACTCTTGTTTAGCATGTATCCAGCGTAAGACATTACCAGTTAGGGCTGCTCCCATGGGACATTTGAAGAGCCAAGAGCCTTTAGAGTTGCTTTGCATTGACTTCCTGTGCCTGGAACCTGATGCAGGTGGAAGAAATACCATCCTGGTGGTGACTGACCATTTCACTCGGTATGCGCAAGCCTATCCCACTAAAGATCAGAAGGTGACCACTGTGGCTAAAGTCCTTGTTGAGAAGTTTTTCGTGCATTATGGGTTGCCTGTCCGAATCAACTCCGATCAAGGAAGAGAATTTGAGAGTCGGTTAGTCCATCAACTGTGGACCCTGCTGGGCATAAGGAAATCTCGGACCACGCCTTATCACCCACAAGGAGCCCCTCAGCCTGATAGGTTTAATCGAACTTTGTTGAATATGTTGGGGACTCTGCCCCCAGAAAAGAAACAGCACTGGAGAAATCATATTGCAGCTATGGTACATGCTTGCAACAGCACTGTGAGTGATGCCACTGGCTATTCTCCATACCGCCTCATGTTTGGGAGAGAAGCTCGTCTTCCTGTCAATTTAGTTTTTGCCACTTCCATTGACAATACTTCTTTGACTTCACACAGAGTTTATGTTGAAAGACTACGAAAGAACCTGCAGCAAGTATATGAGAAAGCTATGGAACATACCTCAGCTAGGGAGTCAAAAAACAAATGGAACTTTGACCTAAAAGTGAGAATACATGATTTGCAACCAGGAGATTGTGTGTTGTTGAAGAACTTGGTGGTACCAGGGAAACATAAGCTGGCTGACCGATGGCGACCACAACCTTATTTTATTTGTAAACGGCTTCCCGGGCTACCAGTTTACCAAATCAGACCTGAAGGGGAAAAAAAGGCCTCTGAACATGTGGCATTGAAACCATCTGCTTCCGTTGTCTGATGCGGTTAGGGTGCCTCAAGTGCCTCTTTCACCTCCTCCAAAGCCAACTCCACCCAGGACTCGTTCACAGCCATACATTTCTATTCCTCCTCCATTATCAGAAGAAGATGAAGATGAGGAAGATTATGTATTGCCGTCAGTTCCCACTCCCACTGTATTACCAGGGAAAAGGAGAGTTGACGAGGAAGAAGACTAAGAAGATGTGCGGTTGTGCTTTTTTGGATGTGGCTTGCAGAAAATGAACCTGATGCAGGGACTATGAAGGAGAAGGGAGGAGTGCCAACCAAAGTGTCAACCAAAGTGCCGAATGAAGTGACTAAGACTAGATCTCTCAGTCCAGAATTGGAGATTCGACCATCCTTCAGGGAAGCTGATAGGATAAAAATCGAGAGCAATAGTCCAACTTTTGAGAAGGAAACAAGAGATCTGATACGTTTTTCTGATGAACCTTTGCCTGTACGTGAAGCGAATCGCCCAGCCGAAGTTGAGGATCCTTGCATGGGTGTGGAAAATAGAGAATGTCAGACACCTATTACTGCTCCCCTTGAAGAGGTTGATCTTTCTTCACCACTGCCCAGTTCTGAATCTGCAGGTATGGATTCCCCTTTAGAGCCATGCAGCCTTGATCATATAATGAGCCCAACAGAGAATCTTGTTCAACCTCCTGAGAAGTGTTCCTCAGTTAGGCTAAGACGAAATATACATCCTCCCAGGAGACTCACTTATGATACTTTAGGAGAGAACTCTGATGAACTGATTCATACTATTCACAGGCAAGCTCCCATGCCTAATCCCTCTATTGTTAATTGGGTAGGAGGCGACTCTGCTCTAACCTCTGACACCAGTGGGTGGGACACCGGAGGTGTGTCAATATCTGTTGAATTTAGCTTGTGTTTGATGTTATTATAAATTTGTTATTAACCCTTTCTTTCCACAAAGTTGATGTCTTCATGTCTTTGGGGACCAAAGAATTCAAGTGGGGGGAGAATGTAGCCAGGGCTGGCTATTAAGCCTAAAATCCAAAAACATTTTCTGCGTTATTAACGTAAGGTTGGCTCCCTCTAGTGTTTGCTGGACTCTATGTGTCAACTTCCCTTTTCCTGTGTGAAGATTTGGAGCAAAGCATCATGGGATGTGTAGTTTAGAATGCTGAAGTGACTATGCCAGCAGGACAGATCTGAACTAAAATTAACAGAATGCTTATTGGACAGAACAGATTGCTGGGAGAGCATATAAACGGGGCTGGCGCTGCCTAGATTAACCTCTCTGGACGCTGTTTGACTCTGCCAGCAGGAGGTCTATGTGACAGTGAGTTGCTGAAGATTTGCGGCCTATACAGTGGGAAACCAGACAGCTATAGCCAGAGGAATCTCTGCGGGTAGCATCGCTTCTTCAGACCAGCGGACCAGAGGGTGTTCCAGGTCATCCAGAGACGCCTGCAATCCAGATACCAGTGAGCTGCAGCATGGCGCGGCAGACGCCATTAACCAGTGCCAAGATACAGAGAGAGAGTTCCGGCTGGAGTCTTCTCGTAAGCCGCATCATTACCAAGTTCATTTGAGTTCCAGAGTGGTGAGTGGGCATAGCCCATGTCATAGTTAAGGACACTGCTTTCAGACATTACTTACAAAGTTCAGCCAGTGGTACTTGTAGTCCCACAGAAGTTAAATCTTATGTTATAACGAATACTGAAAGCAGACAGCTATACTCTGTTCACATTACTGATTCCAGGATCTATATTGGATAACACCATTAGGATTATAAAGAAGGAAGATTTATTACAACCAGGATAAACCAAGGGCCTGCTCAATTTGCTATACTCTGTCATCTAGAATTACTTTATTTACAACATAAAGAGGCTAGCTGAAGATATCTGGATTTCAAGGAATACCCTTTTGCCTTTTTATTATCCTCTTTCTTCTCATCTGTATTTATTGCACTGGACTGCATTTAAAAAGGGAGCCATCCTGTTTGAATATAACAGTTTGGATATTGTTTCTTCCATATCGTGCAGAATTTACTGGCCTGTGAGTTGAGGAAGCAGGAGGGAGAAACCTGACACAGAAGACGTAGTGTTAGTTGTCTAGGTTTCTGTGATTGGGTTTATATTGGTGTTCATTTACAACAAAGCGGACTTTTCATCAGTATACTGCTTCTTTGATAATTATAAATAAAAAAAACAGTTGTGTATGTAGGAGTGTTTCTTACGGTCAAAGTTGACATATACTTATTTTGTGTTCTAATTGATACAGTAAACATATTTGAACTGTTTCTTTAATAATGTGTGAGTCTCTGTTTACTGCTACAGTTGGTAAGATGACAGAACCCAGGGTGTCAGAGGTAATGGAGGATTTGCAGAGTCGAGGTAATCAATGGGGTACAGAGTCAATTATCAGCCCTCATGGGGGTACCACTACATGTAAGTTTGTCTTTAAAGCGGAGCTCCACTAAAATTTTTTTTAAAAAAGTCAGCAGCTACAAATATTGCAGCTGCTGACTTTTAAAACATGGACACTTACCTGTCCAGGGCGCCCGCGATGTCGGCACCCGAGGCCGAACCGTCTCTCGGTCCTCGGGTGCTGCCGCCTCCATCTTCGGTAAGGGAATCAGAAAGTGAAGGCTTGCGGCTTCACTTCCTGGCTCCCTACTGCGCATGCGCGAGTCGCGCAGCGCAATACGGATGGTCCCTGCTGTCTCTGGAACCCGTGTGTTTCCCAGCAGACAGTGGGGGGGAACAGGAAGTGGCGTAAATAACCGCAGATTCTGCGGCTATCTATGCCACTTGAGCCCCGGACCATTATGCTGCCTAAGGACCAGAGGTCTTTTTCCAATTTGGCACTGCGTCGCTTTAACTGCTAATTGCGCAGTCATGCAATGCTGTACCCAAACGAAATTTGCGTCCTTTTCTTCCCACAAATAGAGCTTTCTTTTGATGGTATTTGATCACCTCTGCGGTTTTTATTTTTTGCGCTATAAATGGAAAAAGACCGAAAATTTTGAAAAAAAATGATATTTTCTACTTTTTGTTATAAAAAAAATCCAATAAACTCAATTTTAGTCATACATTTAGGCCAAAATGTATTCGGCCACATGTTTTTGGTAAAAAAAATGTCAATAAGCGTATATTTATTGGTTTGCGCAAAAGTTATAGCGTCTACAAACTAGGGTACATTTTCTGTAATTTACACAGCTTTTAGTTTATGACTGCCTATGTCATTTCTTGAGGTGCTAAAATGGCAGGGCAGTACAAACCCCCCCCAAATGACCCCATTGTGGAAAGTAGACACCCCAAGGAAATTGCTGAGAGGCATGTTGAACCCATTGAATATTTATTTTTTTTGTCTCAAGTGATTGAATAATGACAAAAAAAAAAAAAAAAAAAAAATATTTACAAAAAGTTGTCACTAAATGATATATTGCTCACACAGGCCATGGGCCTATGTGGAATTGCACCCCAAAATACATTCTGCTGCTTCTCCTGAATATGGGGATACCACATGTGTGGGACTTTTTGGGAGCCTAGCCGCGTACGGGGCCCCGAAATCCAATCACCGCCTTCAGGATTTCTAAGGGCGTAAATTTATGATTTCACTCTTTACTGCCTATCACAGTTTCGGAGGCCATGGAATGCCCAGGTGGCACAAAACCCCCCCAAATGACCCCATTTTGGAAAGTAGACACCCCAAGCTATTTCCAGAGAGGCATATTGAGTCCATGGAATATTTTATATTTTGACACAAGTTGCGGGAAAGTGACACATTTTTTTTTTTTTTTTTGCACAAAGTTGTCACTAAATGATATATTGCTCACACAGGCCATGGGCATATGTGGAATTGCACCCCAAAATACATTTAGCTACTTCTCCTGAGTACGGGGATACCACATGTGTGGGGCTTTTTGGGAGACTAGCCGTGTACGGGACCCCGAAAACCAATCACCGCCTTCAGGATTTCTAAGCTATTTGCTGAGAGGCATGGTGAGTATTTTGCAGCTCTCATTTGTTTTTGAAAATGAAGAAAGACAAGAAAAAACTTTTTTTTTTTCTTTTTTCAATTTTCAAAACTTTGTGACAAAAAGTGAGGTCTGCAAAATACTCACTATACCTCTCATCAAATAGCTTGGGGTGTCTACTTTCCAAAATGGGGTCATTTGGGGGGGGTTTGTGCCACCTGGGCATTCCATGGTCTCCGAAACTGTGATAAGCAGTCAAGAGAGAAATCAAAAATTCACGCCCTTAGAAAGCCTGAAGGCGGTGCTTGGTTTTCGGGGTTCCGTACGCGGCTAGGCTCCCAAAAAGTCTCACACATGTGGTATCCCCGTACTCAGGAGAAGCAGCAGAATGTATTTTGGGGTATAATTTCACATATTCCCATAGCATGTTTGAGCAATATATCATTTAGTGACAATTTTGTGCAAAAAAAAAAAAAATTGTCTCTTTCCCGCAACTTGTGTCGCAATATAAAATATTCCATGGACTCGACATGCCTCTCAGCAAATAGCTTGGGGTGTCTACTTTCCAAAATGGGGTAATTTGGGGGGGTTTTGAACTGTCCTGGCATTTTATGCACAACATTTAGAAGCTTATGTCACACATCACCACTTATTGTTTACATGAAAAAGTTTTTTTTTTTTTGCAAGAAAATTACTTTGAACCCCCAAACATTATATATTTTTTTAAAGCAAATGCCCTACAGATTAAAATGGTGGGTGTTTCATTTTTTTTTTTTCACACAGTATTTGCGCAGCGATTTTTCAAACGCATTTTTTGGGGAAAAAACACACTTTTTTAAATTTTAATGCACTAAAACACACTATATTGCCCAAATGTTTGATGAAATAAAAAAGATGATCTTAGGCCGAGGACATGGATACCAAACATGACATGCTTTACAATTGCGCACAAACGTGCAGTGGCAACAAAATAAATACATTATTAAAAGCCTTTAAAAGCCTTTACAGGTTACCACTTTAGATTTACAGAGGAGGTCTACTGCAAAAATTACTGCCCTCGATCTAACCTTCGCGGTGATACCTCACATGCATGGTGCAATTGCTGTTTACATTTGACACCAGACCGCCGCTTGCGTTCGCCTTAGTGCGAGAGCAGGGGGCGACAGGGGTGCTTTTTTTTTTTTTTTTTTTTTCTTTATTATTTTTTTGCTTTTTTATCTTATTTTTAAACTGTTCCTTTCATTTTTATTTTTTTTTAATCATTTTTATTGTTATCTCGGGGAATGTAAATATCCCCTATGATAGCAATAGGTAGTGACAGGTACTCTTTTTTGAAAAAATTGGGGTCTATTAGACCCTAGATCTCTCCTCTGCCCTCAAAGCATCTGACCACACCAAGATCGGTGTGATAAAATGCTTCCCCAATTTCCCAATGGCGCTATTTACATCCAGCGAAATCTAAGTCATAAAATGCTCGTAGCTTCCGGTTTCTTAGGCCATAGAGATGTTTGGAGCCACTCTGGTCTCTGATCAGCTCTATGGTCAGCTGGCTGAATCACCGGCTGCATTCTCAGGTTCCCTGTTGAGACAGGAGAGCCAGAGAAAAACACGGAAGACGGTGGGGGGGGGGGCATTCCCTCCCACGGCTTGTAAAAGCAGTCTAGAGGCTAATTAGCCGCTAGGATTGCTTTTACATGAAAGCCGACCGCTGGCTGAAAAGAATGATACCAAGATGATACCTAAACCTGCAGGCATCATTCTGGTATAACCACTCAAAGTTGTGAATGGCGTACCTGAAGACAAAAAAATGGTTAACAATAAAGCACAGTAAACGGTAAAGTATAAAAAATTGCATACCTGAAAAGCAAACATGATAAAGCATAATAACAATAAAACATTGCAGAATAGAATACAGTAAAAAGAGCAGAACAATAGAGAGAATAGAGAGAGAGAGAACAATAAAACGACAACTATTTTTTTTTATTTTATATATATATATATATATATATATTTTTTTTTTTTTTTTTTTTACACTTTTTTTGTAACTAACTTTTATAACTGTAACCGGTTCCAGGTTCGGGTCTCTCAAAATGCGATGCGATGGCATCTTGGGAGACCCTGTGAAAGTGTGCCTAGTCTGTGCAATGCTGTACCCTACGCTAATACTCAACTAGTGTATGGTAGCGTTCAAAACATTCACCAATGCAAAGACCAGGATTGTCAGGACAGGAGGGACAATAATAGCGGGTGTCACGCCTATATCCGCGCTAGCTGCAGACACAATATCTTTTTTGGGGGCGTTCGCTGGGTAGGGGTACTCGGGAGGACATAAAGAAAATGCCTCTCATGCAGCCGACTGCATTTGGTTGGGGATGTGAATGGGGGAAGTACGGGCGCTGCAGAAGCGGTGGGTTCCCAATTAGGATTGGCGAATGCAGTAGGAAGGGCACTATGGGCACGACGGGCCTGTGTTTGTCTTTCTGGTGGCAGCGGGACACTACTTGTGCTTGCCACCTCACCAGCTTGAACTGCACTTATGGGACTCGCCACGTCACCAAGTGTTACTGCAGTGCTGGTTTGACTACGACCGGGGTGTACTAGGCCGCTGGCGCTTGCCAGTTCACCAAAACGCTACCAAAAAATCTGTTAGCGATCGCAGGGATCAGGCCTGACTCTGCGAACGCTGCAGTTATGCGTTTTAGTCTTTTGTAAGTGACAGTGATCGATCGATACTGCACTTGGGTGGGCTGGGCTGGGCCGGGCGGAGGGGCAAAACGCAGGTGCTAGCAGGTATCTGGGCTGATCCCACTAACACTGCGTTTGTGAGAACCCTAAACTGCTGGGGATGCTAGTATAGATCTGATCGGATCAGATATTGATCCGTTCAGATACTATACCACTAAGGGTGGTGTACGGTGCGTGCGTGGGTGTTAGCGGTACTGGCGCTAACCTGACGCTGCCTGGGGCTGGTGCTTGCCAGTTCACCAAAATACTACCAAAAAAACTGTTAGCGATCGCAGGGATCAGGCCTGACTCTGTGAACGCTGCAGTTATGCATTTAGTGTTTTGTAAGTGTCAGTGATCGATCGATACTGCACTTGGGTGGGCTGGGCCGGGCGGAGGGGCAAAACGCAGGTGCTAGCAGGTATCTGGGCTGATTCCGCTAACACTGCGTTTTTGGGAACCCTAAACTGCTGGGGACACTAGTATAGATCTGATCGGATCAGATATTGATCCGTTCAGATACTATACCACTAAGGGAGGCGTATGCTGCGTGCGTGGGTGTTAGCAGTACTGGCGCTAACCTGACCCTGCCTGGGGCTGGTGCTTGCCAGTTCACCAAAATACTACCAAAAAAACTGTTAGCGATCGCAGGGATCAGGCCTGACTCTGCGAACGCTGCAGTTATGCGTTTAGTCTTTTGTAAGTGACAGTGATCGATCGATACTGCACTTGGGTGGGCTGGGCTGGGCCGGGCGGAGGGGCAAAACGCAGGTGCTAGCAGGTATCTGGGCTGATCCCACTAACACTGCGTTTTTGGGAACCCTAAACTGCTGGGGACGCTAGTATAGATCTGATCGGATCAGATATTGATGCGTTCAGATACTATACCACTAAGGGAGGTGTATGCTGCGTGCGTCAGTGTTAGCGGTACTGGCGCTAATCTGACGCTGCCTGGGGCGACGCATATCACCGCCGGGCGATCAGGGGGCTAAACCTTTATTCGGTAATAAACGGCGGGTGCCCTGACACTATAAAAAATAAACAAACTAATCAGCGTCAACCGTAACGGTTATACGGTGATCAGTGGTGAAAGGGTTAACTAGGGGGCAATCAAGGGGTTAAAACATTTATTCGGTAGTATATGGGGGTCCCTGACGCTATAAAACGCTGACGGCGAACCTAAATATTTATGTCCCTAACTAGCGTCACCAGCGACACTAATACAGCGATCAGAAAAATGATCGCTTAGTGACACTGGTGACAGGGGGTGATCAAGGGGTTAAAACTTTATTAGGGGGGGTTAGGGGGGTACCCTAGACCTAAAGGGGGGTAATACTCACTGTCCCAACACTAACTGTCACAAACTGACACCAATGCAGTAATCAGAAAAAAAAAACTGCTGGTGTCAGTTTGTGACAGGGGGGGGGGGGGTGATTGGGGGGGGATCGGGGGGCGATCGGGGGGGGGATCGGGGTGTTTTGTGTGCCTGGCATGTTCTACTGTGTGTGTGTGTGTTGGTGCACTTACATTGATGTCTTCTCTCCTCGGGCCGGAACGGAAATTACCGACCCGAGGGGAGATGACATCATTTCCTTTGCTGCTGTTTAGCATACAGCAGCAAAGGAATGATTCGATTGGCCGGCGGCGATCGCGAGGGGGGGGCCACGAACGGATGGTCTCCCCCTCACCACCGATCGCCGGGGCACAAAGGACGACCGCCTCGGGCACCGGGGGGGGGGTCCGATCGGACCCCCCACCCGCGGAAGGCAAATCACGTACACTGTACGTGATTTTGCCTGTCCGTGCCACTTTGCCGACGTACATCGGCGTGTGGCGGTCGTCAAGTGGTTAACCAGCCCTGGAAGAATTTACCCCCTTCCTGACCGGGCCATTTTTTGCGATACGGTATTCTGTCGCTTTAACTGACAATTGTGCGATCATGCGACGCTGTAACCAAACAACATTTATGTCCTTTTTTTCCTGCAAATAGAGATTTCTTTTGGTGGTATTTGATTACCTCTGCGGTTTTTATTTTTAAACAAAAAAAGACCAACAATTTTGAAAATAAAAACAATATTTTTTCTATAATATCCCAAATTAAAAGAAAAACTGTTTAGGCCGATATGTATTCTTCTACATATTTTTGGTAAAAAAAAAAAAAATAAATCGCAATAAGCGTATATTGATTGGCTTGCGCAAAAGTTATAGCGTCTACAAAATAGGGGATAGGTTTATGGCATTTTTATTATTTACTAGTAATGGTGGCGATTTGTGATTTTGCGGGACCTGGACATTGCAGCGGACAGATTGGACACTTTTGACACTTTTTTGGGACCATTGACATTTATACAGCATTCAGAGCTAAAAAAAAAAAAAAATAGCCACTGATTACTGTATGAATGTCACTGGCAGGGAAGGGGTTAACACTAGGGGGCGATTGAGAGGTTAAATGTGTTCCCTCAGTGTGTTCTAACTGTAGGCGGGATGAGACTGCCTGGGGGAGGAGACCGATCGTTGTTCCTATATACTGGGAACACACAATCTGTCTCCTCACTCCTGCCAGAACAGGGATGTGTGTCCACAAGGATGTGGAACTCCCCTTCACAATTGGTGGTGTCAGCAGAGAGTGTCAATAAAAAAAAAAAAAAAACAATATATATATATATATATATATATATATATATATATATATATATATATATGTAATGGTAGATACATTAATACACAAACACACACATGGAATTGGGTGGACCCTTTATTTAACTTTACCGACTATGTAACCTCTGTAGGAAATCTGCATCCTGTGCCTTTTTTTTTTTTGGTAGGAATCCTCTATGGCACTGGTTGTGCCTGCATACTGCAATTTTATAGACTGGTATGATCAATCTTAGACACTGGAGGTGTACAAAAAAAAACAATCACACCTTACCTGAGGACTGGGCATCTTTACAGGTTATCTTTTAAAGCTGGAACACAGAAATATGGAGGCTACCACTGACGCTTCTCCTGAAATTGTACTTGTTGTTTAATGGCTTCAAAAAAAATTCTGGGGCCCTAACCTTAAACAAGCATGTAGGTCAGGAACCCTAACTTCACTAATCATATGCTTGTTCAAGCTGAGTGAAAATACTCAAGCCAGGGATCCTAAGGCACCTAGCATTTTCTGAAGGCAATGGCAGCCTGTTCATGGCTCTTGGTACTGGTTTCCATCAAAAGGTCATTCGTGCACAAACCAGATCCCCCTTAACAGACCTTTTTCCCCTCAAGACCCGAAAAGCAAAAATCCCCCTTTGCAAAGCCATAATTATCAGTACATAGAGGACATGTACAGAGAACAAGAGATGATCTATCATCTGGCCATATTTCTTAAAAGTTTAATACAATTGCAATCAACTGTATAGAAATGAAACATGAGATGTCACCTCCTTGGTCCATGCTTGGTCACACTGGACTGTGGCATCTATATGCTATACAGTGCCTTGAAAATGTATTCATACCCCTTGACATTTTCCACATTTTGTCATGTTACAACCAAAAATGTAAATGTTTTTTATTGGGATTTTATGTGATAGACCAACACAAAGTGGCAGATAATTGTGAACTGGAAGGAAAATGATAAAATGGTTTTAATTTTTTTTTTACAAATAAATACCTGAAAAGTGTGACGAGCATTTGTATTGAGCCCCTTTACTCTGATAACCCTAACTAAAATCGAGTGGAACCAATTACCTTCAGAAGTCACCTAATTAGTAAATAGAGTCCACCTGTGTGTAATTTAATCTCCGTATAAATACAGCTGTTCTGTGAAACCCTCAGAGGTTTGTTAGAGAACCTTAGTGAACAAATAGCATCATGAAGGCCAAGGAACACACCAGACAGGTCAGGGATAAAGTCGTGGAGAAGTTTAAATCAGGGTTAGGTTATAAAAAAATATCCCAAGCTTTGAACATCTCACGGAGCACTGTTCAAGCCATCATCCGAAAATGTAAAGAGTATGGTACAACTGCAAACCTACTAAGACATGGCCATCCACCTAAACTGACAGGTCGGGCAAGGAGAGCATTAATCAGAGAAGCAGCCAAGAGGCCCATGGTAACTCTGGAGGAGCTGCAGTGATCCTCAGCTCAGGTGGGAAAATCTGTCCACAGGACAACTATTAGTCGTGCACTCCACAAATCTCGGAAATTATGGAACAGTGGCAAGAAGAAAGCCATAAGAAGTCCAGTTTTCGGTTTGCAAGAAGCCATGTGGGGGACACAGCAAACATGTGGAAGAAGGTGGTCAGTTGAGACCAAAATTTTACTTTTTTGGCCTAAAAGCAAAATTCTATGTTTGATGGTAAACTAACACTGCACATCACCCTGAACACACCATCCAAACTGTGAAACATGGTGGTGGCAGCCTTATGTTGTGTGGATGCTTTTCTTCAGCAGGGATGGGGAAGCTGGTCAGAGTTAATGGGAAGATGGATGGAGCCAAATACTGGGCAAGCTTAGAAGAAAACCTGTTATGCCACGTACACACGGGCGGACTTTTCAACCGGACTGGTCCGACGGGACGAATCTGTCGGACAATCCGACCGTGTGTGGGCTTCATCGGACCAGCAGCGGACTTTTTCGGTCGAAAATCAGACGGACTTTAGATTTGGAACATGTTTCAAATCTTTCCGATGAACTTGAGTCCGGTCGAAAAATCCGCTCGTCTGTATGCTAGTCCGACAGACGAAAACCGACGCTAGGGCAGCTATTGGCTACTGGCTATGAACTTCCTTATTTTAGTCCGGTCGTACGAATCCGTTGGACTTTGGTGTGATCGTGTGTAGGCAAGTCCGTTCGTTCAGAAGTCCATCGAAAGTGCGTCGAAAAGTCAGTCGGACTTTTGATGCCGAAAAGTCCGCCCACGTGTACACAGCATTAGAGTCTGCAAAAGACTTGAGACTGGGGCGGAGGTTCACCTTCCAGCAGGACAAAGACCTAAACATACAGCCAGAGCTACAATGGAATGGTTTAGATCAAAGCATATTCATGTGTTAGAATGGCCCAGTCAAAGTCCAGACCTAAATCCAAATGAGAATCTGTGGCAGGACTTGAAAATTGCTGTTCACAGATACTCTCCATCCAATCTGACAGAGATTGAACTATTTAGCAAGGAACAATGGGTAAAAATGTCATTCTCCAGATGTGCAAAGCTGGTAGAGACATCCCCAAAAAAACTTGCAGCTGTAAATGCAGCGAAAGGGGGTTCTACAAAGTATTGACTCAGAGGGGCTGAATACAAATGCACCCCACACTTTTCAGATGTTCATTTGTAAAAAAAAAAATTGAAAACCATTTTATCATTTTCCTTCCACTTCACAATTATGTGCAACTTTGTGTTGGTCTATCATATAAAATACCAATAAAATGCATTTACTTTTTTAGTTGCAACATGACAAAATGTGGAAAATTTCAAGGGGTATGAATACTTTTTCAAGGCACTGTACATTAACCATTTGTGAATTAACGCTTCGTATGCCAAAAAAAGTCACTACAATCCAACAATCCAACATTTTTCCCATTCTATCACTTTTTCTTTTATAACGTGAATTTTATCTAACAATTTAGAAGATAAGTTCTGACCAGTTAACTCATCATAAAAATACTTCCGAAAATTTTAACATATTAAATATTTAAATACAGTCATCCAAAAATATTCGTAAATTGTAAAAAGATGGACAATAGATGCAAATAATATCTAATTCACTCCTTTTGGCACTAAATAGAACAAGTTAGAAATCGAACTAATCTCTTAAGAAACAACTCATCTACTACAGCAGGTAAGCAATGTAAGATGTAGTGCATGAAATAAAGTATAGAACACCACATTTGATGCAGCAAGTATTATAATTTGTGCGTAGAACCCTTTTTCTTGGAATTTTTCTTCTAGGAGACAAGTTGAAGAGAAGGAATTGAGAATGTTTTAGGAAATGCTCTACGGAACAAACATGGAAGAAAAATTTGAGCAAGTGTGAACAGCACATTAATCTCCGATTCCTTTTAAACAATGTCGAATGCTGTTCAACTTCTTTACACTGATGTCAGCACAGGAAGACCCGTGAGCAGTTTATGTACAATTCTAAGAAACTGTGTCATCGTCTCTGTTCTCCAGACAGAAATGTGACCACTGCTGGGGCAAGGATCTTACAAAAATAATGAGTATAGACCGTAAAGGAAATTTGTAAGTTCTGTATATGATTGTATTCTATTTTATATGTATTGCACACTGCCCTCACTGTGCACACGGCACTATTAATGTTTTCATTACCTGTTTGATTTCTTTCGAGTCCTGATTAGAATTAGCCTGCCTATGTTACGCCCCTTGTTAACATAAATGTACAATTGTAATATTAATGTGATACCTACGTAATACTGTGTATAAACACCTTCAATTGTGTCGTAATAAGGCAGAACAGTTATTTGGAAAGATGAGGAGTGTATCTTCTGTGTCTGTTCCCTACTGCAGTAGTTATTACTAATTTGGAACCACTAATCAATATGAGGATAGGAGTTGCCCATCTATAAATTCCCATGTCATATATATATATATATATATATATATATATATATATATATATATATATATATATATATATATATATATATATATATATATATATATATATATATATATACACATATACATACACACACACCGGATACTTTATTAGGTACACATTTTCAATCGCAACTCAATGCATTTAGGCATCTAGACGTGGTGAAGACGACTTGCTGACGTTCACACCAAGCATCAGAATAGGGAAGAAAGGGCATTTAAGTGACTTTGAAAGTGGCATGGTTGTTGGTGCCAGCTGAGCTGGCCTAAGCATTTCAAAAACTGCTGATCTACTGTAATTTTCACGCACAACCATCTCTGGGGTTTACAGAGAATGGTTAAAAAGAAATTAAAAATATCCAGTAAGTGGCAGTTGCATGGGCAAAAATGCCTTGGTGATGTCAGAGGAGAATAGGCAGACTGGTTCGAGATGATAGAAAGGCAACAGTAACTCAAATATCCACTCGTTACAACCAAGGGATGCAGAATACCATCTCTGAATGCACAACACATCGAACCTTGAAGCAGATGGGTTACAGCAGCAGAAGACCACACCGGGTGCCACTCCTGTCAGCTAAGAACAGGAAACTGAGGCAAAAAATCTTGGCCAAACTTACACTTTAAAGTGATATTGGAGTTGAAAAACAAAAAACAAAAAAAACAAAACAAACACATCGTACTTAACTGCTCTGTGCAATGGTTTTGCACAGAACAGTCCTCAGTCCTGGTCCTCCTCTTCTTGGGTCCCCTGTCAGCGCTCCTGGCCTCTCCCTCCTGCCAGGTGCCCTTCCAGCAAGCAGCTTACAATTTGGGCACCCAGGCAGGTTTGCTCCTGAGCCGCTGCTCTGCATGTCAATTCAGACACTGAGCCGCAGCTCAGCCCCGACCTCACTCTCCTCACTGACTGTGATTGACAGCAGCAGGAGTCATTGGCTCCCGCTGCTGTCTAAGCCAATGAAGAGGAAGAATCCCCGGAGAGCCGAGATTCTTGTGCACATCGCTTGATCAAGATGGGGCTCAGGTAAGTATTTGGGGGGGGGGGCTGCTGCACAAAAAAGGATTTTTTCCACTTCATGCATGCACTTGTATTTAGGGTATCAAATATAACATGGTGGCACCATGGTTTCACTTTAAAGTGGAGTTCCACCTAAAAATGGAACTTCTGCTTTTCCGGTTCTACCACCCCCCCCCCCTCCGGTGTCACATTTGGCACCTTTCAGGGGGGAGCAGATACATGTATAATTCAGGTATCTGCTCCCACTTCCGGCGATAGATCGCCGCGGAATCTGGGGCGATCTATCGCCATGTCCACCCCCCCTCCCGCTGTCTTCCGGGAGACACACAGGTCCCAGAAGACAGCAGGGACCAGTGAGATTGCGCAGCGCTACTCACGCATGCGCAGTAGGGAACCAGAAAGTGAAGCCACGAGGCTTCACTTCCTGATTCCCTTACTGGAGATGCCGGTGCCTGCACCTGTGAGTCGAGGGACAGATTGGCTTCGGGTGAGGACATCGAGGGCAGGTAAGTGTCCTAATATTAAAAGTCAGCAGCTGTTGTAATTGTAGCTGATGACTTTAATTCCTTTTGTTTTTTTCAGCGGAACTCCGCTTTAACTCACAAAGTGAAGATTTGCTATGTTATCTGGAACATCTAGAAATGTTAACAATGTACCCTTTGTCCGGAGTTCCTCCTGAAGAATAATAGAGCACTTGCTGGCATGTGAGGGTGCCTAGGCTCTTTTGTGACTACAGAGCCATAACCATACCTGGGAACTTAACATACCCAGCAATACCAGGATTTAGCTCCAGTTGCCAGGTCAATACCAGAAAGGTTACATCTGTGAAATTTCTATTCCGGGGATGTAAACAAAGCGCAGAATGTAGGATGCGATTTTCCAGAGTCATGGACGCTGCACCCTGCCTGTACATACCGGCTGCTGGGAGAGGATGAGGAGCTGGACCTGTGCCTGTGTGGGAGCAAAGTGGACCAAGCAGGGGTGAGCTGCCTCCAGGGTGAGTGGAAACGTCACTGCAGCCCCCAGACTATTTGTGTCACTATTAGTACAGCACACCACTCTGCCCCCATTTTCAGAAATTCCGATTTTAAAACATTTCTAGGTATGCTCATAACTGTATATCTGCTGTGTGAGATCTAAGGCACTGCTACCTCTCCAAAAATCAAAAATCGAAGGAGATTTGGTGAAGTCACATCACTGCGGCTCACCGAGGCTCTAATATGAGGAAGCAAAGCTCTGCCTCTACCAATATGGCCGCCTCCACACAGACACAGTGCAGAACAAGGCCTAGCAAGTCAGTAATGGAAAAACGATCTGCTGCAGGGAGACCACAGGAAATACTGGTGACCAGGGGGGCAGAAGGGACACTGTTCCCCAGCCACAGTGTTGGGGGGGGCTAGGTTTTTTGGCCGCTTGTCCCTCCCAGAAGGCGACTAGAAGCTTGGGGGGGGGGGTTCTGCTCTCTCCTCCCCAGCCCTGCAGGAAATGCTGAGACTGAGAACACACCTCAGTCTCAGTGTGGGGCTACTGGGGAGTGAGGACAGACTGCTCTTCTTCCTGTCTCCCCTTGTCATGTGATATATCACATGACTGCAGAGGGGCATCACATGTGGCTGTGTTATTTGTGAAGGGGGGGCTCAAACCTAGACCTCCCCCTCTTCCTCAGACCGCCTTAGCCTCCTGCCTCTCAGACTAGGTTCACGTTTGTGCGTTGTGGGAACGTGTGCAAAATTCTTAATGGCCCCCCCACACACCTTACTAACATGTGCACTTTCAGGCTTGTTGGTCTGTACCAAAACGCATGGTATCAAAGTACCATGCATTTTTGTGCCATGCGATTTTATATTTTTTTCTGTGTCATGCACCTCTTATGCGCGTTTTTCGCACATAGGGCAGTCCACTGAAATGAATGAGCTGTCCTAAACGTGATGTGCAGAAACGTGAATGCGCTCCATTACACCTGCATAGTTGTAAACGGAGCCTTAGGTCTAGTTTACACTTGCAGTAGCCCTCTGAAGAGTGATTCATATTGGATCATTTTTCAGAGGGTGTTTGACAGGCAGTGAGGAGGCATTATGTCACCGCCTCACTGCCTGTGGTAACCTCCAAAATCCTTTATCACTACGCAAAAGCTGCGCGCATTGCATGCGGTTTTAGTGCAGTTGCAGCTCAGCCCTATTCACTTTCATGTTTCATGTTCAGCAGGTGGTACGGGCAGTCAAACATGACGGGGGATAATTATACAAGTGTAAACAAAGCCTTAGGGCTCGTTCAGATATAGGATGGAGGGCAACTATTCACCTGAACAAGGAGATGCAGCTGCTCAGGGCTGTACACATGCCATGGCCTGATACTCTGCTTTGCGGCCACGGCAAAAATTAAATAGAAAAGGGCCATGTTGCAACTGCATGCAATACACACAGCTGGCAGCAGAATGGCTTGGGGTTTTCAGGGTTAAAGTGATTGTAAACGACCCAGCCAGTTTAAAATAGAAGTGAAAAGGCAAAACAGTTTTATACAGATATAAAAAAACCCCATTATAAATACATTTTCCCCCCTTTTTTATAAGTGATCACATTCCCTCTGCTCTCAGCTGCATAAGATCTGGTGGGGGGGGGGGGGAGCAGCAGCACACTGAGCTTCCCAGGACAAGTCTGATCATTGGAGGAGAGCACACTGAGTTCTCAACATAGCTAGGGAACTGGCCATGGTGTGCTTTCTTGCTTAGTGTGGTCAGTTTTTAATAGGAAAGCAGAGGGACTGGCAGGAACACCAGGTATTTCACACAAAGAAAGCAATACAAAGAGTACAGGAGACTTTCTCATACAAGCACATGGTACAGTAGGCACATATCAAGAATATGAAGTGTTGGGGTAACAAACGCTTTAAAACAGGCAGTGAGGAGGTGACATATTGCCTCCTTACCCCCTGGCAAAAGCCCTCTGAAAAGTAATCTCCCCCACCAGATCCCTTTAGTTTCATGCAATCCTCAGTGCCCACCTCCCCTTCCATTCTTTATCTCCCCACACAAAAAGGCCAATCAGTCCTCCTAAGAATGACACCAGCAACGCAGGGAAATAGTTTCCTTTCAAGTGGTACCAGCATGCCCATATTTTGTGGTACACTGAGTCTGTCCTGTGATGTGTGTAATAATTCTTCCATTTCAGCTACTCTAGCCTTATGTCTCCAGCATACTGATATGTAATGTGTCTGTGACCCCTTCCCAGCTCTGAGTCTAGGCTCCTTGGCTTCATTGTCAGACTGGAGGTACCCAATGACATTACATGATATTAAAAAAAAAAAAAGGGTCAATTCTGTGATATATGGTCTGCACATATGAAAAAAGGTTGGGACTTGGAATAATTACCATATATAATAGAATGTTTATTATATTAATAAAAATGTGTCTCATAAAACATAAGACACCGTACTAAAACCATTGTAACAGCACCATACCACTAAACCTCATATACTCCCCCTAGTCTCCAAAAGATCTTGCCCCCTCTAGTAACTGATTAGATAGAACATATATCTCAAGAAAGACATCAGTAGAGGGAAATTGAATCAAGGAGACAGCCACAACCCAACACGTTTCGCCTTGTCGGCTTCTTCAGGGGTCCTAATGGAGGGCAGATGAGTAAGTAGTGATGCTGTAAAAGAGATAAATAACAAAATATACATAATATGAAGTCATAGATATACATATTCATTACATAAGGGTGTACACATGAATATGAAAACTTACATTTAGACAATACCGATTCTGGGGAACCTGGTAAGGGTATAGACACCCTTCTACCAGAGCACGTGTATGTGAATCAGATGACTGTGTCTCTCACTGCTGCAGCTGAAGTCTGGCGGGAGAAAGAGAGAACCCCACTTTTAGCTGCTGCAAATAGCCGCACAGGGCATCCTTCTGTAATTGCCTCTCCACTCGACCACACTGATTCCCTCTGTTGTTTGGGCCCCCTGCGTGCCTGGGGCCCCTACAGGAGGACTGGTGGCCCCCTATCAGCGGCCCTGCCTCCAAGGAACAACTGAACTTTTAATTCTTCCATCAGCTCATCCCCCTACAGTTATTACCTTTCATACCATTTGCCCCACCCTAGTAGATTGTAAGCTCTTCACCCTCTTTGTATTTTATTGTATTGTAGCTGTACTGTCTCCCTTTAGAGCAAATTGCTGCACAAACTGTTTTCTCCATATAATAATAAACTGACAGAAAGTCCACAAATGCTCAGATAAGCACTTTTCAGAACACAAAGGTGAATCCCTGAAGACACAACACATTAAACCTTTAACCACTTGCCGACCGTCCTAACAAGGAATGTAAGTTATGATTTTGACAATAAATAGCGGGGTTATGGCTGCAGCTAGATTCCCCGGTATCACTTTTTCCCTTAGGCGGCCGGCTTTTCAATAAAAGTGATCCCAGCTGCGGATTCACTGCAAGATCACTTTTAGAAGCAGTGGGAGACGTTGCCCCCCACCCCTCCGCTTTACGGTCATTCTGAGCTTACTGTAGATATCCGTCAAGCCCGGAAGTGATCCGATGCGGCTGTTTGCTGGGCAGGAAGTCGAGTGAGGGCAAGATGACCCCCCCCCCCACTCAGCTCTATGCTTTTAGAAGACCGGAGCGACCTCCGACGTCACTTCCAGACCGCTCACCACACATATACAGCAACAGGATGTGCCTATACGCTGGCCGATACAGCGGGCACTCTGCGGGAGCTCGACTGCGGGCTCGACGTCCGCCGGGCCACCCGCAGTCGGGCAGAATGGGGATCTGCCTATGTAAATGACTCGGTTGAATTGATGATAGGCAACTCCTATCCTCATATTGATTAGTGGTTCCAAATTAATAATAACTACTGCAGTAGGGAACAGACACAAAAGATACGCTCAGCATCTTTCCAAATTACTGTTCTGCTTTATTATGACGCAATTGAAGGTTTTTATGCACATGATTACGTAGGTATCACATTAATATTACAATTGTACGTTTATGGTAACAAGGGGCGTTACATAGGCAGGCTAATTCTAATCAGGACTCGAAAGAATGTAAACATTTACTGAAAACATTATTAGTGCTGTGTGCACAGTGAGGGCAGTGTGCAATACATACAAAATAGAATACAATTTTATACAGAACTTACAAATTTCCATTACAGTCTCCCCTCTTTTGATCAATATTTTGATCACTAACCATACCTGCTATCACCTTTAACCTGGAACCTCCACACGCTTAGGTGGAGGTAGTCCTGGCCAAAGAGGCAAAAAACTCCATTGTGGAGAAAATAATAGCTGAGCAACTTTTTCATTACCAAATGACTTTTCATTGTGAAAAACAAATGATTGATAAGACATATTTACAGAGTACTGGCTGTACACTCCTGTGGCCAGAATGGCCTTCTAGCTTAAGTGTTGGCATGCTGACTTATCAGCATATGTAAACACGGACAATTCTACATAAAATGGAAGACGTACAAAAGACAAATATGATTTCAACATGGCTAAACTACTTTTCAAATATATATATATATCCCTTACAATTAAAGTAATTGAATCAAAAAGTACCCTAGACTGTGATCACAAGAGGGAAACAAATCAAACACAGAGATTTCTTTAATTTAGTCATTTTTGCAGTGTCTGGTGTGGATCCAGGTGACTTTTCCTTCAAGTTTTGCAAAAACTGTACATGAAATAGATGCTGTATTGAGTCTCCAAACATTTCCTTATATATAAATGTCTCTTAAAAATCCACAAGTCACCTGGCTTTAGTTTTAGATCCTTCCAAACTTTTAGGATCTGGAATTGGGGAGAAAACACATAAATGAGTTTGTCAAAAACCTTAAAAGATCAGCAACATTCTCTGTGAGATCCGAATGGAGGACTTCAGCTGCTGAGACAAAATATATGCAAGTGAGTAACACACTCCCAAACCAAATCCCATAGGGAGAGAGTCCAACATCCCCCTTAGAGGCTTCATAAAATATAAGAAAACATTCAGGCAAAAGTTTTCTAGTTTCTTACTCTACTTTGTCTGATACATTGTAGACAGTAGGGGGTGTAAAAATAAAACCTCAAAACTTCTAGTAAGGACTCTCCTATAAAAAATGATTTCCTCTGTTACTCTCTGTACTCCCTGGCACTCTGTACTTACAAACTACTTCTGATAACACTTTTTACTGTGGCCTTTGCAGTAGCATTTGCCACTGGACATCCAAAAAACATGTCCATACAGACAAAATGCATACTTGTAAGATCCTAACTTGGGCATCTGGATATATCTTTTTTGTAATCTCTGGGAGGGATGTTCAGCTTTTGGTAACACCTTTGGTAACAGGTAAAACAAGAAGTGGTATGTTATAAAAACAACTGTGGAGAAGCCCTGGCTCTATCCCACGCTCATTTACTAAGGCAGCCATAACTGCTTGTGACTCATGACACGGTCCATGTGTCAAGCTGAAGGGAAAAGAGTGGCTGGCAGACATAAATGATCACCTTTTCCAAAGTTCTGTTTCATAAGAAGTTGCCCCCTGTGGACCACTTGTTCTTCTCGTTCTGGGGTCCTTAAAGTTGAATTATTAATCCCAGCTATACTGGGCCAGAACTAGGGTGGAATCTGTGAGTTGCACAGACCCATCAAGTGTCCGGGGCTGTAAATGCAGCATCCTTAGTCACCTGGTCTGATTCCATGTGTGAAAGTTAATATGGCTACCTCAGCAAGAACCTGGAAGGCTGAAAACAGCCGATCAAATTAACTTAGCATGCTTTATTGGTTTACCTGCCGAAGTAAAAACAAACTTCTGGCCCTTTAAATGGAACCAAAAGCTCTCGATATCTTGACTATCTATATAAATATATACACTCTTTTTATAGCTCACAGGCTTTGCTAAAACATGGAGCTCTGCTTCTTGAGCTGGGGAAAAAGGATCCAATGACTTTGAATACAGAGTATCCTTCTGGGTGATAAACTGCATACTCAAATCTACAAAAAATTAAATATCTGGGTCTTCAGGGAGTGTGTCCTGCACTGGGCTCACAGCAGCTGATTCCTACACCATCAATTTAACACATGTGTCTTCCTTTGTCTCCAGCCTCCTCCAATAGAGGCAATAAGGTGGCTGGATTCAAATGTATGCATTTTTCATTGTTAGATTTGTACATAAACAAACTCATATTTTAAACCTTTCATTAGACAAACATTTAGTTAGCTGTATATTTGCTGCACAGAATGTCGGACCATTAAAAATTAAATGTTTGACCAAAACAATATCTAACTTTGTCTAATAGCACCATAAAAGCTACAGCTCTGATATATCGGGTTGAACCCTTCATTACTGGGTCCAGCTTCCATAAATATATTACAATGGCTTGTTTTCTATCACGCTGTTTGTGTAAGAACTCCAGTTTCATGTTTCAAAAGACAACTTTTTCCTGGCAATATTATAATAAACGATAACAATACCCTGCGGTCTCATGGAGAGATGCCCATAAATCCAAACTATTCTTTTGCTTATACCACTGTACTTACAAGAAAAAGGGGCACATCATTTCACAATCCACACATTCTGCTTTGGATTTCAAAAATAAAAATAAATAAAAACAAAAGGACCAAGAATCTGTATGATGGACCAGAAAGCATCAAAAACTATAAAACAACTGGCTGCAGGTGACATCTATCCTAACAGGGTGTGTGGACTTGATGTGATGGGTCTGTTATATTTAAATTTTATTTATTATTACTCTCACATCATGGACCGCACATAAAGTTATTATCAAAAACCTTAAAATTTCATTTTTGTAGAAGAACTTCTTATGTATCCCATCCATCTTGGCTTTGTTAAATATTATGGCAGCTGTATTCCAAATAACAACCTCATCTTAATCTGTTTTTCTCTCAATAAGGGCTTATTGAATAAATGTAAAATTACAAAATTGTTATCTTAATCTAAACTAATCTCATTCATTACAAATTTCCCCATTAACCTCGACTTCATTTCCAACCAAAGGTTGTCTAAACCAGTTTCAATATATCTATATTATTAATAAAATTGTTAAACTCATATTAGAAATTAATACTCATTATTACTTAATTTTACTTAATTTCCCTTTTTAAATGCACCGTTTCCCCTATCAAAGGATATTCAATTTGTGTAATACACGGTTAAATGTAACCTTCATTTTACCATGTTTGGAAAACAGATTCAAAATAATTGTGATCACATTGTTTACCATTAGATTCGTTAACCCGGCACATTTTGTTATAAATGTTTTGTCTAAAAAACAGAAATTGGCATGGTGTCCTTCCAGCTTATCACTGACCACATTCTCTCATCCCAGCCACATTTCTTTCATGAGAGCACAAAGGAGGGGGTCACATCTGCGTACATGACACACACAAGCAATAGAACTAAAGGTCCCAGCATTCGCACACACGTACACCAATATCTCTCTAAAATCGCTTACATTTTTCCCATTTGTACACATGCATATCATTCTCTCACTTTCTTTTAACTCTTTAATATTTTCCTGTCTAAATTCTACTTTCTTTATTTTGTTCAGATATCTTTTATATCTAGCTTCTATGATCAGACGGGCAGCCAGAGTACTCATCCCATCTTCTCTCTCTGACAACATATAAAGTATTCTGTTTTACCTCTCATTTCTCTGTTTCTGACTCTAATAGTTGTAGTGCCTGACCCCAAATTCATCCCACAACTTAACATGAAAATGTCCCTTTCTATCTAGTGTTAATGTCACCCTTGATCCATCCCGCTCACATAGATAGCTGTTTCTCTAGCTGTTTACTCTGCATGATTCTTAGTCCCTGTGGACTTTGGTAACCCAGTTACCCATTGTGGATCCATGTCCACTCTAACCATTAATCTAGGGGCTCAGTATAGGCGGAACCGCACCTTCGGTTCATATGTAGCGCTCCTCTTGCGCTGGGCATTTTTGAGGGTCTCTTACCCTTCATTCCCTTACTTAATTCAATGCCCATAATGACTGGCCAGTCTTCTCTCTTCTCTACATGTGCCTATACCCTCTTGCCTCTAAACTACTTTATCTAGCAGATGTACTACATATACCTGTGAACAGCACTATTCTTCCCTTTCTTATCTATAACACTCCAATGGACAATAGACAGGGACAACATAACATATAACCACCAATCAATACAGTTCGATTAAGGGGAGTAAAATAGGTACCCTTTGTCCCGAAAATGCCTTACCGATCAAGGAAGTCTGATAACTCAAATGTAAGCAAAAGGCTTACCTCAGCCGGCTGATTATCAGAAATTCCTGGATCGTCTCAAGCTCCTCGTTTCGGATACTCAGGGTCACCTGGAATCCCCTCCTAAGGCAAAGCTCGCCATGCTGACTCGGTTGAATTGATGATAGGCAACTCCTATCCTCATATTGATTAGTGGTTCCAAATTAATAATAACTACTGCAGTAGGGAACAGACACAAAAGATACGCTCAGCATCTTTCCAAATTACTGTTCTGCTTTATTATGACGCAATTGAAGGTTTTTATGCACATGATTACGTAGGTATCACAATAATATTACAATTGTACGTTTATGGTAACAAGGGGCGTTACATAGGCAGGCTAATTCTAATCAGGACTCGAAAGAATGTAAACATTTACTGAAAACATTATTAGTGCTGTGTGCACAGTGAGGGCAGTGTGCAATACATACAAAATAGAATACAATTATATACAGAACTTACAAATTTCCATTACATAAACAAGGCGGATCCCCATTCTGGGAATGGGAGAGATCAGCTGTTCTAGTGATCAGGAACAGCGATCTCTCTCTATTCTCAGTGAGCCCATCCCCCCTGACAGTTAGAAACACCTCCCTAGGGACCACTTAACCCTTTGATCACCACTAGTGTCAACTCCTTCCTTGCCAGTGTCATTTATACAAGGATCAGTGCATTTTTATAGCACTGGTCACTGTATTGGTGTCACTGGTCACCAAAAAGTGTACCTTAGGATCAGATTTGTCCGCTGCAATGTCACAGCCCCGCTTAAAATTGCAGATCGCTGCCATTACTAGTTAAAACAATAAATAATAAAAAAGGAGGAGGAAGAGCCTGTGACGTTTCCAGCAGTAGCTGTGTGTGAGCACTGGCAACGGATGAGGAGCCTTTAGTGCAGAGCTCTATGCAGCTGATCATTGTAATGCGATCGTACGAATGGGGATATAATACGAGAGGAAAAATCAGAACTGGCGATGGAGTGACAGTAAAACTCTGACTATATTCTTCATATTTCTCACAGCAAATCGGCACTGAACTCACTTATTTTTTATATCATTTATTAGTTTTGAGTATTTAATGTTGGTGCACACAAGTTATCTATTCATTTATTCAGTTCAAGTTTTTTTGGCAGATAAAATTAAGGAGTATTGTGGCATTTATATATAATTTTTCACAGCAATCGGCACTGAACTCACCTATTTTTGATTGAATTTATCAGTTGAACTTTGAACATCTTGTGTTGGTGCACATAAGTTATTCATATATTTATTTATTTATCTAGTTTATGTTTTTTTTTGGCAGATATACCTAAGCATTATTGTGGTATTTATTTCATAGGTGTTTTATATGGGTGAATGAATAGGGTAATTAATTTTAATTGGTAGTATTTATTTCATCAGTCATTGAGCTACACACTTAGGTGTAATACTAAGAGGATAATATCAGCGCAATTAATCACAAACACTCAATAAAAAAAAAAAGTCCCTAAATCTTTCCCCTGTTTTGTAGACACTATAACATTTGCGCAAACCAATTAATATACGCTTATTGCAATTGGTTTTACCAAAAATATGTAGGAGAATACATATTGGCCTAAACTGATGAATAAATTTGTTTTTTTTAATACATTTTTGGATATGTATTATGGCAGAAAGTAAAAAAAAAAAAATATTGTTTTTTTTTTTCAAAATTGTCGGACTTTTTTGTTATAGCACAAAAAAAATACAAAAAACGCAGAGGTGATCAAGTACCACCAAAAAAAAAAGCTCTATTTGTGGGTAAAAGAAAAAAAAAAAACATCAATTTTGTTTGGGTACAGTGTGGCATGACTGCGCAATTGTCAGTTAAAGCGACACAGTGCCATATCGCAAAAAATGACCTGGTCCTTCAAGCGGAGTTCCACCCACTTTTGAGAGGTGGTCTTAAATGAAAGACCACCCCTCATTTTTGGATATTAAAAAAGAAAAAAAAAATTTCTTCTATCGTACCTTTTTATGAAGTACAGCCTGTACTTCCGATCCGCCGTGCAGGACGTCCTTTCCTTTTGTGCAGCGAGCCCCCCCCCCCCCCCGCTGTCTTCTGGGACCTGTGTGTGTGTCCCAGAAGACAGCTGGTCATTCACAAAGCACCGCATGACTCGCGCATGCGCAGTAGGAAATGGGCAGTGAAGCCGCAAGGCTCCACTGACGGTCTCCTTTAGTTAGAATGGCGGCACCTGCACCCGATCCGATGGACGGCTCGGCCTGGGGGGGGGGGGGGGCGACATCGCGGGCTCCCTGGACAGGTAAGCGTCCTTATTAAAAGTCAGCAGCTACAGTGTTTGTAGCTGCTGGCTAAAAAAAAAAAAAAAAAAAAAGAGGGAGTAAAAGCGCCATCCTTCGTGCTCGCACGTATATGTAAACGGTGTTCAAACCACACATGTGAGGTATCGCTGCAATTGTTAGAGTGAGAGCAATCACTTAAGTGCAAGACCTCCTCTGTAGTTCTAAACAGGTAAACTGTAAAAAAAATTAAAAGCGTCGCCTATAGAGATTTAAGTACCATACTTTGTCGCCATTCCATGAGTGTGCACAATTTTAAAGCAAGACATGTTAGGTATCTATTTACCTAACGTAACATCTTTCACATTTTGCAAAAAAAATGTGGGGTAACTATCGTGTTTTGTTTAATTCATTAAAGTGTATTTTTTCCCGCCAAAAAAATTGCTTTTGAAAGACCGCTGCACAAATATAGCATGACATAAAATATTGCAAGGACCGCCATTTTATTCTCTAGGGTCTCTGCTAAGAAAAAAAAGAAATAAAATGTTGGATAGATAGATAGATAGATAGATAGATAGATAGATAGATAGATAGATAGATAGATAGATAGATAGATAGATAGATAGATAGATAGATAGATAGATAGATGATAGATAGATAGATAGATAGATAGATAGATAGATAGATAGATAGATAGATAGATAGATAGATAGATAGACAGTTAGTTTAGGGTTTATAAGTAATTTCTAGCAAAAAATACTGATTCTTACTTGTAAATAACAAATGTCAGAAAAAGGCTGGGTCCTTAAGTGGGAAGGATCTAGGCTACCCATAAATGTAAGATAATCAGGCTGATAATGATTGGATCAGGAAATGCTCATTGAAAACTCTCCACATGCCCCTTGCCGATAGATCTAAATGGAGGGGGGGGGGGGAAACACACACATTTGGCAGAAATAGCTGTGTACATGTCTGGAAAAATGTTTAGTGCTTCAATAATCTGATCAGTATGTAATAGATACAGCTACAAAATGCTATTGATGAGACAGATATCAAAGCTATTGCCAGGAGCTATGAAATTCATGATGACATTTTTCAGTACCCAGGACTTGCCACAAGATGGTGGTGTGACCACTTTTTTGAAAATTATTAAGTTATTTAATAGACCTTTCCTAACCACTAGATGGAGCCAGAGAGCCATTGCTGCTACTGTTAGAGATGAGACATCTTCCATGTAGATGAGACCTCATGACTACATGTAGACTGCACACTACAAACATTGCTACCATGTTCACATCTTTGTTTTGAAATATTTATTGAAAAAGCTTTTTATTTTAAAACAACATTTTAAAACATGCACTTTCCAAATAAATATTGGCTACATATACAAAGCCATAGGAAATACACACATTCAAGTGTTAAACACACAGACAATGTTACCACATTTTTGTACGATTGCAAAATACCTGTGATTAGTCTCAGATTGCGGCAATCATTTGTGCCAGCCTCCATAAATACTGACTTGAACTGAAAATGCTTAGGATCATGTATTGCTGTGACTGCCTGTGATCGATTGCTGCTAGTTAAATACGATTGATCCCAGACAATTAATTGCAGAATGATTTCAGAAATACTTGATTTAAGATTGCAATACAAATTAACGGGGAGTAGGATTGTACAAATGGTCATGACAAGCTACAATCAGCTGTTTCAGTAATGCACAGGTCGTCTAGTCCAGTGTTTCAACCTTTTTTCATTCACAGCACCCTTTAAAAGTATCCAAAATTCCAAGGCATGCTAATCTAAAATATAATTGTTTTGGATTAATGGAAAACCTTAGCCTGAGACGATGCACACAACCACCTTGATAAAATCAGAGTCAGAGTCTCCCCATCTCATCAGAGTTCCCCCTATAAATAAGACCCCCACAATCACACAGTTCCCCATCACTGCGCCCCTCAAAAACACACAATCCCGCCATCACAGAGCCCACCAATCACACAGCCCCCCCCCCCCCCCCATCACAAAGCTCACAAATCACTCAGTCCCCCATCACAGAGCCCACCAATTACAAAGTCCCCTCATCACAGAGCTCACAAATCACTCAGTCCTCCATCACAGAGCCCACCAATCACACAGTCCCCCCCATCACAGAGCTCACAAATCACTCAGTCCCCCATCACAGAGCCCACCAATCACACAGTCCTCCCCCCCCCCCCATCACAGAGCTCACAAATCAATCAGTTCCCCATGGATGTTGACTCGACACCCTCGCTCGCTCTAATGATGGGTGCATGGTGTGCCACTACTTATATTGGCATGGGTCCCCGGAAGGCCCATCCCTTATGACGTCACAGCCCCATAATGCCCCGAGCTGTGATGTCATAAGGGGCAGGGCCTCCAGATGACATTACCCGGTAACCCCGCCCCATACCAATTTAAGTTGGGGCCCACCTCGCACCCAGCATTAGAGCGGGAGAGAGCATCGAGTCAACATCGGAAGAGGAACAGAGGCAGAAGACCCAGCAAAAGAGCAAGAAGACAGCGGACAGAGGGATGAGAGAGAGAGAGAGAGAGAGAGAGAGAGAGAGAGAGAGAGAGAGAGAGAGAGAGAGAGGGGGGGGGGGAGAGAGAGAGAGAGAGAGAAGGAGGGAGAGAGAGAGAAGGAGAGAGAGAGAAGGGGAGAGAGAGAGAGAGAGAGAGACAGGGAGAGGGTGAGGGAGAGAGAGAGAGAGAGAGAGAGAGAGAGAGAGAGAGAGAGAGAGAGAGAGAGAGAGAAGGAGAGAGAGAGAGAGAGAGAGAAGGAGAGAGAGAGAGAGAGAGAGAGAGAGAGGGAGGGAAGGAGAGAGAGAGAGAGAGAGAGCACAGAAGACCTGGAGAGGGGAGAAGAACCGGCAGAGGCCGAAGACCTCAGAGGAGGAGGCGGAAGAGTCAGAGAGAGGAGCAGTTGGAAGAGACACTGGAGCTGCCTTAATATATTACTTTAAAATCATGTGGAATGTGTTTTATTTTTGACACTTTTTTTTTTTTAGTGAATGGGTAGGGTTACAATGTCCCCAAACTCATTCACATAGGATGGGGGGGCCGGTATCTGGGGGCCAGGGTTGTCGGGAAGAGGCCCTTGTCCTCATCAACATGGGGACACCCCCCCATCTTGTGGGCATGCGGCTTGCTACAGTTCAGGAGGGGTGGCACTTGCTCGTCCCCACCCCCTTTCCTGACCTGCTGGGCTGTGTGTGCTCGGATAAGGGTCTGGTATGGATTTTGGGGGGGTGGGGCCATGCAGTTTTTTCGGCGTGGGAGTTCCCCTTAGAATCCATACCTAACCGGAGGGCCTGGTATGCTTTTAGACAGGGAACCCATGCCAGTTTTTTTTTGACTTTGGACTTTGATCCGACTTCAGTGATATTCAATGGGCTGAAGTAGGATCAATGTCAGACCAAAGTAGTGCAGGGAGCATTTTCAAAGTCGGACCGACTTGTGTCGGACCAGTTAAGGCGGCTCCCATAGGGAAACATTGATTTTCACACGTCATGCGACATGAGCTCCCAATGTCGGAGCGTTTGTCATACCAGTGTGAACCCGGCCTTAGAATGCATTGCAGTCAATTAATCATCTGTATGTAGTCCAGTTACACAAAGACATTAACTACAAATTCACATGCACATAGTAGCTGGGAATCCCCTGCAGCAGTAAAAGTCTGATGTACCTTCTAAATTTTCTTTATCCCATCTAAAGCTATAACAAAATAATATCTGAATGTTCTTCTAGCCTACAGGTATCACACGAGGGTCTGCTGTGCAGGCACAATTGGATTGTAGGAGGATAGGGGGGGCTCCACAGAACTTTTGGTGCAGGCTTTTTTTTAGAGGAAAAAATAAATAAATAATAATATAGGGAAATCCAACCCAGCTGACCGACTCGGCCAACCATAATGGACGGCTTGCAATGCAAATATTCCTGGATCTTACTGTACATGGGCAGATTTAGGGAACATTTTGCTGTGACTGGAGACAACATTGTCCCAATATATTTCTGCAACCTATAAACATTCCTGATGGGGGATAATGTGATTTCATTTGCATCAAAAATTACTGCCAGAATTGTGTGTGAATTCCAGCTAATTATCCCATTCCAGAGGGGATTTCCTGTAGTTTTAGCAACAATAAAACACTTTGTCTAAGAGGCTACACAAGGAGTGTTCTGGTACGGCCAACCACAGAGAGAAAATATGTATCCGCTATCTGGAGCTACTGTGGTGTCACCACACTTCCAACGCCTGCTACTTACATCCATAGTACATTACAAAAGTCGGGTATGCCTGTACTTGTCCCCCTTAGAGATATTTGCCTGCATTTTTCTTGTGTTGTCACAAGGACAGGAAGTAAAGTTGCATGTATGTAAACACCAACAATGACTTCAATTCATACCCTTTTACACTGGAGTAATGCACGCAAGCAGCAGCACAGCAGATGGACCACCACATACACTATATTTCCAAAAGTATTGGGACACCTGCCTTTACACGCACATGAAATTTAATGACATCCCAGTCTTCATCCGTAGGGTTCAATATTGGGTTGACCCATCCTTTGCAGCTATACAGCTTCAACTCTTCTGGGAAGGCTGTCCACAAGGTTTTAGGAGTGTGTCTATGGGAATGTTTGACCATTCTTCCAAAAGCTCATTTATGAGGTCAGGCACTTATGTTGGATAAGAAGACCTGGCTCGCAATCTCCGCTCTAATTCATCTCAAAAGGTGTTCTATTGGGTTGAGGTCAGGACTCTGTGCAGGCCAATCAAGTTCCTCCACTCCAAACTCACTCATCCATGTCTTTATGGACCTTGCTTTGTGCACTGGTGTGCAGTCATGTTGGAACAGGAAGGGGCCATCCCCAAACTGTTCCCACAAAGTTGGGAGCATGAAATTGTCCAAAATGTCTTGGTATGCTGACACCTTAAGAGTTCCGTTCACTGCAACTTAGGGCCAAGCCTAACACCTGAAAAACAACCCCACAGCATAATCCCCCCTCCACCAAATGATTGGACCAGTGCACAAAGCAAGGTCCATAAAGACACGGATAAGGGAGTTTGGGGACAGTGCATAGTATTATCACTGATCACTGTATTAGTGTTACTGGTTATGTCAATTCACCCGAGCGTCAAATTGCCGTCACACTGTCACAGTCAGTCAGTGGCGTCTCCAGCTTTCAAATTTAGGGGGGGCACATGGGGGGACAGGGACAAAAGTAGGGGGGCAACTATAAAATGTATGTATATATATATATATATATATATATATATATATATATATATATATATATATATATATATATCCTGGGGCCCTTTACTACGACCCCACAATGGGCCCTTTCACATGTTCTGCAGTGAGCTCCCTTCCTACTGTATTGGGGTCCCCCAGGGTGGCAGAAAACAAGAGATATATGTCACCAGCATATCAAGAAAATATAAGGATCCAAAGCAGTGGGAGAACTATCAGGGTTGCAAAGGTTGTCTTGCCTCCGCGCCCTGGTGTTCTGCCACTGTGGGGTTCCCCAGCCTCCTCTTGCTGTCCTGCCCCTGCTATTGACAGCGCTGGTCTGGCATCTCTTGGAATTTACAGGCTGGTCCTCCTGTCCTAAGGACAGGAGAAAGCAGTCTGTTTTTTCAGTAACTGAGAGTCCTGGTGGAGTCCTTCCTGCAACTCGCTCTTCTCCCTGCCAATGAGGATGCAGGTGAAGGAGCAGATCGGGCGGCCGTGGTTGTGTGAACGCTCGCATTATGCAGTGTCAGCGAGCAGGGGAGGGGGGAGGAATCACCCGCAGGAGCTGACTGGGGACTCTCTCCCTCTTAGACATTGATTTTTTTGTAAAAAAAAAAAAAAAAAAAAAAAAAAAATTTTTTTGGGGGGGGCACATGGTGGGGCACAGCATAATGTTGGGGGGTCAGGGCCCCCTCTGGCCCCCCCCTAGGGTCGCCATTGCAGTCAGTACACACGACCGGACTTTACGGCATATTTTGCCCGGCGGACTTTTCGACGGACTTTACGGCGGACTTTCCAAATGAACGGACTTGGCTACACACGATCAACCAAAGTCCGACGGACTTGTACGTGATGACGTACACCGGACTAAAACAAGGAAGTTCATAGCCAGTAGCCAATAGCTGCCCTAGCGTCAGTTTTTGTCTGTCGGACTAGCATACAGACGAGCAGACTTTTCGACCGGACTCGAGTCCGTCGGATACATTTGAAACATGTTTCAAATCTAAATCCGTCAAACTTTTGAGAAAAAAAAGTCCACTGGGGCCCACACACGATCGAATTGTCCGACGGACTCCGGTACGCCGGACCAAGTATGCCGGAAAGTCCACTCGTGTGTACGCGGCATTATTGGGATTTTTTTTAACCAAAGACATGTAGCACAATGCATTTTGGCCAAAATTTATGAAGAAATTTGATTTTTTAAATACTTTTTATTGGATATGTTTTATAGCAGAAAGTAGAAAACATTGTCTTTTTTTTCCAAATTTCTGGTTATTTTACATTTGAAATCACAAAAAAATAAAAAAACAGTGGTGATCAAATACCACCAAAAGAAAACTTTGTGTAAAAACAAAAAAAAAGGATATCAATTTTGTTTGGGTACAGAGTTGCATGTCTGCGCCATTACCAGTTAAAGTAGCGCAGTGCCGAATAGCAAAAAAATTGTTTGGTCGTTGAGGGGAAAAAAAAAAATGGTACTAGGATCATAGTTGTAGCCTCAACCATGATCCTGGTATAACCACTTCAACCTTAGGCAGTTTATAAACTGCCTAAGGACAGGAAGTGGTTAAGAAGCTTACAATCTATGGCTCCTATCTCACATTCACATACTAGGGCCAATTTAGACAGGATCCAATTAATCTACCTGCAAGTCTTTTGAGTGTGGGAGGAAACCACACTCCAAAAAAACACAAGGAGGCCAATGAAACTCCATACAGGTAGTGTCCTGACCAGGATGGCTATCCTAGCTGCAGAAGGCAGAAGTACTAACTACTGAGGCTCAATTCACATCTATGCATGTTGCTTTTGAGCATTTCTGCAGTGCTTTTTGAGGTGCTTGCTGCGTTTTTGGACACGCATTTTTACCACGATTTGCCTTTTTCTTTACACTGTATATAACTGTTTGCTAAGGAGGGGTCGGGAAGCCGGCCGCCACATCCTTAACAACCGATGAGTCATTAGCTGTATGTATATATAAAAAAAAAAATGAAAGCGAAAGCCGTGGGTCCCCCCAAAAAATCCATACCAGACCCTTATCCGAGCATGCAGCCCAGAAGGTCAGGAAAGGGAGGGGACGAGCGAGCGCCCCCCCCTCCTGAACCATACCAGGCCACATGCCCTCACCCCAAAGCACCTTGCCCCCTAGCCAGTGGTTTATTGGGATCCGGAAGCCCCCTTTAACACGGGAGCCCCCAGATCCCGGCCTCTCCCCCCTATGTGAATGAGTATGGGGTACATTGTACCCCTACCCATTCACCAAAAAAAAAAAAAAAGTGGTCTGAGAAAAAAAAAAACAGTAGACAGTTTTGGACAAGTCTTATTTAAAATACCTTCTTCCCTGCCGCTTCCTCCAGGCTTCTTCCACTCTTCTCTCTCCTATCTTCTTTGTCTGGTGTTGTCCTTCCTCTGCCGCCGCTTCCGCCGACGACCCTCCTCCGATGCAGCGTCCCGCTGATCTGTCCGCATCAATGTCAAGCATTTCTTAGATAATGATTGGGGCATGGCCATCGGATGATGTCACAGGGGGACGGGGCCTCTGGATGACATCATCTGATGGCCACGCCCCCATTGTTATCTAAGAAATGCTTGACATCGGCACGGACAGATCTGTAGGACGCAGCATCATCGGCGGGAGCGACGGCAGAGGAAAAAGCACATCAGACAAAGACCGGAGAAAGAATAAGAGTGGAAGAAGAAGTGGGAGAAGATGCAGGAAGACAGGAGGAAGAAGCAGATATTTTTAAGAAAATGACTTGTCAAAAACTGTCTACGGTATTTTTTCACGCTACTCTTTTTTAGGTAAATGGGTAGGGGTACAATGGGGTACAACCCCAACAGCTAGGGTTGTCTGGAAGATGCCCTTGTCCCCATCAAAAAAGCTCCCACCCCCCGTGTTGAGGGCATGTGGCCTAGTACAGTTTAAGGGGGGGGGGGGCGCGCTCGCTCGTCCCCTCCCTTTCCCTCCCTTGCAGGAAGATTTAAGTTTTGGCTCTGTTGGCCAAAAACTGTTTTGAATATGGAAATGATTCTTGGGTTATGAGAATGGACTACTTGGTATAAATGAGATAAGCGTGGATCCTGAAAAAACACATCTATCCTAGACGCCATATAGGATATCGTAGTATATAAATGAAAGTCCCTTTCAGTCACAAGCCCTTTGAGCGCATAATTTATGAACGTGAAATCGATTTGTTTTTAATTGTATAATAAAGATGATTTTGAGATATATAGATTTGATTTTTCTGCGTAGCACCTCAAAGTCCTATTTTGTTCCTCACCGTGCGTTTTTTGGGGGTGGGGGCTTTTGGATGTACAAATTATATATTCTTATCAGCAGAATCTAGTAACAAGACAGGCACATCCTTAAAGTCAGCCATAAACAGCTCCCCCCTCTAGGAGGTGATAATGAGTGTTTCAGAATCACTTATCACACTCAGAGATGTTCCATCTTGTTAGAATAGTTCCTCTGAATAAAGGGGCTGATTACTGCCACTGACACCATTAACGGGGTATAATTCCTTCCATTGGCACCATTGATGGGGCACTATTCCTCCCACTGACACTATCTATGGGGCTCTATTCCCCCCCCCCCCCCCCGAATACCAAAGATGGGGCATTGTTTATTCCCATGGGCCACAGTCCAGCCCTCCTTAAGTCTGAAGGACAGTAAACTGGCCCTTTGTTTAGGATGTTTGGCGACTTCTATTTTAGATTATAGAAATCAAGCTGCTGATGGTGACCTCTCTAAAGTGCTGTTTGCCTGGCTGGTATACTGATCCAGTGGCTTCAATGTTGTCCAAATCACTGACCCAAAACAAGTACAAGACTGGGTTCTAGGGTTGCCACCTCACCCCTTTAAACCCAAACACATATTAAATTACACAGGTTCTGTGGCTGATTAAGGTGGTTATTAATCTCACTTAGTATCTTATCTGCATTAAATTAGCCACAGAACCTGTGTAATTAATACGTGTTCAGGTTTAAAAGGGATGAGGTGGCAACCATACCGGGTTCACATTTTTTCCTGTGCGGTTTGCATTCCTGTTCATCGGTTCAGGTGCAAATTTTTCCCTGAATTCGCACCTGAACCGGATCCAAAACCACGCAGGACCATTTTCAAAACAGCACTGCAGCCCCCCTGGACATGGTTGAACCGGCTCCATTAAAAGCTGGTCACACGCACATGAGCTTGCACCCAACTGAGCTATCCCACCAGGAAAGCGTAATTTCACATTGCCAGTTATAAGCGGGTGAGGCATTCCTCGCCCTGCAGCGCATGTATACACATGGCTGCAGGACGGGAAATGCCTTGGCTGCTTATGAATATCTTTGTGCAGCAACAACTTTCTTTTGGGATTGCTCAGGTGGGTTTGTCCTAGGATCCAAACACAGAGTTTATCTCTAATAAAATTTTGGATTTTTTTTCCTCATCTTTTTCTTGTGGGTCAGAAGTATAAAAACCAACTGAGCAGCATTTTCAGAAGGACAAAAGCAATTGACATCCCCATATTTTTCTAATAACAGGTGTCCTTTAAGTATCTGGCAGCAGGTTGTTTCGCTCACCAGCATTAATGGGTGGGCACACCCAATAGCATTTGCTTCCATCTCGTGTAGCAGAATCTAGTGCAGACAAGTGTCTTGATCTTATCTAGTAATTATTTCATTATGCTGCTAATGGTATTGCTGAATATCACCCCAATAAATACACTAAACAGAGGCAGTATAAGAATTACTTATTTTAAGCCACTTCATCAAACTTTAATTACACAGTAAATCTGATTCATTTCTCAATACCACTTGCAGCCAACGTCCATTTGCAACCAATACACTGATTTAAATGCAATGCCAACACCCAGCTCCTAATTCAAGGGGTAATTAGCTGCCCTAATTGTGTCTACAGATAAGAAACATTGATATGATAAACAGGTCAGTGTTCCCCATTGTCCACATTAATGAGCCCGCATAATTAAATCAGTTCTCCCTCCAGGGGAAGCCCAAGGGATGGGGGTGGGGGGCAGTTTTCTTAATTGTATCTAATTTGGGTGTGTGACTAGTTTACATTCCAGCACCCTGGAAACTAAATTAGTTTGTGTACAGGACTTTGGTCACATATCCTACTCTCCTGTTTCTTCCCTGGTCAGTGATGGACAGAATCACCATAGGGTTCCTGTGCAAGATCTGTTTTTGGTCCTGCATACCTCTTTGGGCCATGTAAACACACTTGAAGTGAGCCATGTCTAGGTCTGTGTGACAATGGGAGGACTCCAAGCTCCCATCTAATCCACATTTAGTACTAATGGACCCCGAGGGCTCTTGCGCAAGGCCTGTTTTTGGGACCTCTGTACCACTTCGGGACAAGTAAAAACACCAGTTTACTGTGTATCAAATGACAGCTAGATACTGTAAAAGCAAGACATGTCCAGGTCTGCGGGACATTGGGAGGGCTCCAAGCACCCATCTAATCCACATGTAGTATAAATGAAACCCAGGTCCCAAAGGGCTCTTGTGCAAGGCCAATTTTTAGACCCTCCATACCACTAATGACTAAGTAAAACACCAATTCACTGCGTACCAAGAGACAGCTAGAAGTAGGCTGTAAAAAAAAAGGGGAGGGGGGGGGGCTGCGCTATAGGGTATTAGGATATGAAAAATATTTGTGAGTACAGCAGCAATTCTGACAATAAAACACCAATTGTTAATGCAAATCATAAAGAAAAAAGAATCGCGCTAAATACATGAAGAGTGTTGCATAAATTAAGCAGTGACAAAATTTAAAGACCAATTAATACACAAAGTGAATGTGAAAAATAAATCCTCGTGAAAACTGCTTGTAGTCCAAAAAATAAATCTTAAACTGCAGTGAAAAGATGTGGCTCTGAACCATCAATAAAGAGATATATATAAAAGTCCAAGTGATTAACAAATGTTCATCTGTGAAAAACAGGAAGGAATCCACCACCAGAAATAGAAGGGGTCATTCCTTACCGAATGGCCACGATCCCCCACTACAGAGGATCATAGCTCGCAGATACACCTTAGCACTGGCAATAGGAACCCATATCAGCATCCGCTAGGGGTTGTCACACCATCAGCAGTGAGCTTGTGGAAGGTACGTACCATAAAACGAAAATGGAACTCACATAGCGTAAAACCATAAAAAATATTTTATTCGAAACTCATAAAATGAACACTTACAATATTCCAGAGAATAAAAAGCCTTAAGTCCGGTCCGTTGGCCGTATGGACTCGGACAAACCCGTCCTGCTGGAATGGAGCACAGATTGGAGGTGACGTCAGCACGTCGTCTAGCTCCGCCCTACGCATTTCGTGACATCATCACGTCTTCCAGGGGCTGTGTCCAGGTCTGTGTGACAACTCCTAGCACCCATCTAATCCACATCTAATATTAATGGACCCCTATTTCCCAATGGGCACTTGTGCAAGACCTATTTTTGGACCCCCCTATGCCACTACAGGTCAAGTAAAAACACAAATTCACTGTTTATCAGATTATAGCTATATACTGTAGAAGTGAACCAACTCCCAGACTGCAACAACAGGGGGGCTCCCATTACCCATCTAACCCACTAATGGACCACTGTGTCCCAAAGAGCTCTTGTGCAAGACATATAAAAAAAAACAATTCACTTCGTACCAAATGTCAGCTAGATACTGTAGAAGCCATGTCCAGTCTGTGTGACAAAGGGAGGGCTCCCGTTTTGAGTTTTACAGAAACGCAGTACAGTTCATTTAAAGGGTAAGTTCACTTTAAAAAAATAAAATAACAAATTCACATTTTTTTGCAGGTAAAAAAAAGTGTGTTTTTTTTTTGTTTGTTTTTTGCAGGAGCCTGGAGAGCATTGCACTAGCACAGCAGATCGCTGGCCCCATACAGATCTGTCAGTGTATTGGCTTTCTCATACCTCGTACAAGGAAACTGATACATTCTGACAGGAAGACTCAATGAACTACCACAGCGCTCACAGCAAAGGTGCGGGGTCGGTACATTCATAGCATGTTGGTTGTAACATGTTATTAAAGGTAAACCTATCCTTTAATATGGTTTCCAATGGGTCAGGTTCACATCTGTGCGTTTTTCACAGGTGCATTTTTTGGAAAAGGCCAGGGACTTTTTTTTTTCCTGCAGCAGATTGCGGTTTTGGTTCCAAAGCCATCAATGGAAATGCTTGCATTTTTTATGCTTTTTTTCTGGTTTCTCCTACAGTAGACACCTAAAAAAAAAAGCGCAAAACACATCAAAAAACACATGTAGAAAAAATCAGCTTCCAGTTTTTTTTTTTGTCAAAACTTAATTGAACAAACTGAAGTTAGAAGCTGATTGGCTACCATGCACATCTGCACTAGATTTTTCACTCTTCAGTTTTAATAAATGAACCCCCAATGTGTCCAACATAAGATCTCTTGGCATCTAAAGGCTGTATAAACCCTTCCCACAAGAATCAAAACCATGCCCCTTTATTAATGGGAGCAAAAACAAGGCTTGCGATCGATCAATATCTGGACAAGAGCATAACAAAATACAACAGTGGTAGGAAAGGCTACACAAATACTTTCTGGGTATGTATGTATGTATGTATGTATGGCCTTAGGACTCATTTATATCAGATGTAGTCAAATGCATTTTTAAATGCTGTAAAAATGCAAATGATTGTACAGTATTTCAACGAACCTAGGTTACACCACTGTGGTGCTTTCATGCGCATTTTTAAAAAAGTACAACATGCTGCATTTTTTTTCACAAAAAACGTACCAAGATGCATGTAAGCACACATGAACACACTGCAAAGTCATATAAATGCCACTCAAGAAAAAAAAAAAGTATAACCAATGCCTAAAAAATGCATCACAAATGCAACAAAAATGCACTGCAAACACACCACAAACACACAGTAAATGTTTCAAATCCATCTTGATGCACTTGTGGAGCTGCACACTAAACGTGTGGACTGCAGTGTAAACAAGCACTTGAGGCCAGATCAAAGTTCCGCTGTCACAAAAAGTGAGCAGGCAGGCAGAAGAGACATACTTCTGCAATAAAATACACCTACCTGCCTGCTCACTATCTTCTCCAGCAATATAAACTGAATTGCATATGCACAGCTCAGCTTACATCACCGGCACTGTCCCTGCGTGCTGGGATGACGATCTCCTGCATGCTGATATTATCCTGCATTGGCCAATGAAGAAAGCCAGAGACTGGCACACTGGAGAAGATTCCAGCTTAGGCTAGAAACGGGAACCATTGAAGGAAAGGTAAGTATTGCTCCCATTAGTTGAGCTTTAAGGTGCCTCTTTCCGAGTTATTATGTATGGCCTTAAAGGAAATCTATGGTCACAGCATACACTTTATTTTATAACATGAGAATTGTAATAACAATACAAAGAATAGTTATATTCGACAATCCAGTATAAGCTTACTTGGAAAAATCTCCTTTCATGTTATGAGTTCTGCCTGTCTGCTGGCCATCTCTTTCCACAACTTCCTGGATTCCCTGCATGCTTTGCCGCTTCTCTGCTGTTTCCTTTCAATTTCTAAGGACTACATATCCCATAGTACGTTGCTGTCTGCAAGCAGTGATTCCTGTTCTGACTCCGCCTCCTGAAACTCCTCCTCTCGGCACCTCTGTAGTTCAGAAGGCAGGCTCTGTGAAATGTGTGACACAGCAGTGCCTACTCACTGGGCATAGTGAATACATGTCCCAGAATTCAACGAAGTAAATGTGTGGGAATCGTTACTGGATGGCTGATAGTGCTCCTTAACGCATGAAATAATGTACCTGCACTTTTTCTAAAGCAGTACAATGCACAGTAGGTTTCATATTAGTTCATGTTGGCATGCTTGAGTGGAAGGCCCCTTTTACACGAGGCGGGCTCCGTTTCTACTGAGCCCGCCTCGGTCCGCCGGCTCAGCGGGAGATCTGTCCGCTGATCTCCGCTGAGCCGGCGGATGACAGCTCCCTCTCTGCTCACTGAGCGGGGAGGGGCTTGTCAGGCGCCGCTGCCGCCTATGGAGGGATCGGACGAAAACGGACAGCGTGTCCGTTTTCGTCAGATCTCACCCGATCCGATCCGCCAGCGACGGATCTGGACGTAGAGCCATACGTCTGCTTTTAGCGGATCGGACGGGGTCGGATGTCAGCGGGAGGGGCTTGTCAGGCGCCGCTGCCGCCTATGGAGGGATCGGACGAAAACGGACAGCGTGTCCGTTTTCGTCAGATCTCACCCGATCCGATCCGCCAGTGACGGATCTGGACGTAGAGCCATACGTCTGCTTTTAGCGGATCGGACGGGGTCGGATGTCAGCGGACATGTCTCCGCTGACATCCGAAGGTCCATAGGCTAACATGGATCGCCCGTTCAGGTCCGCCGTCAAAACTGACAGGCGGATCTGAACGGTCCGATCGTGTGAAAGGGGCCTAATAGTGTGCTGACTAGGTGCACTAAGGTGCCATTTGAAATGCACACACTGCACCTGTAAGCATTGCATTAAAGAGGAAGTAAACCCTGATGGGTTTTACTTCCTCTTTTGCTTGCTGCTGCAGCCTGCAAATGAAAAGCATAATGGGCTAGTATGCATCGCATACTAACCCATTATGTGCCACTTGCCTGCAAAAGAATCCAGCGATGTCCCCTGTGTGGGCAGCGTCCATCTTCTGGCTCCTCTTCCTTCCGGGCCGCGGACTCCAGCTCTGTGATTCGCCGGAGCCGCGTGACATCACTCCCCCACATGTGCACGGGAGCCGCGATTAACGGCATAGGCTAGGGAAGAAACGGCACTTAGCTTCGTTTCTTCCCTGCGCATGCGCTGTTTGAATTTACGGCGGACTACAAGTGAAATATGTCCTGAACGGCGCACGTTTAGGAGATATTTCCACTACCTATAGGTAAGCCTTATTGTAGGCTTACCTGTAGGTAGAAGTCCAAAAAGTGGGTTTAAAACCACTTTAAAATGCATGATTTACCAAATGTTACCGTGATGTAGTTGCAGAATGTCTTGTCCCCTCAAATGTCTGTGGCCAAACCTCTAAAAAGTCTATTTAATGGTCACTTCTATTTACTCATAGATGGATACTTTTATCCTCCAGCCTTTGGAAGAGTATGTCAGCACAAAAAGAGGAAAGATGTGTGTTCCAGCTAAACAGTACATATCCACTTGATTATTTTATTTAGTATTAACTTTATTAAAGTGGAACTAAACCCTCCTATCCTTTACAGCCAACGAATCGGCCATCTTGGCCTCTGTTTGATCTGCAGTTGCCATGGTGCTGCACATGTGATCAATTATGACACCAGCCATTGGATGGCCTAGCTGTTTGGCTCAAAGCACAAGCTACGTAGAGGGTTCTTTACTGTAAGAGCGGCAAAGATGTGAAATTCCCTTCCACAGGCGGTGGTCTCGATCGTTTCAAGAAACTATTAGATAAGCACCTGAAAGACCACAACATACAGGGATATACAATGTAATACTGACATATAATCACACACATAGGTTGGACTTGATGGACTTGTGTCTTTTTTCAACCTCACCTACTACTGTATGTAACAAGCAACTGTGAGAGTGATGATTCATGGTAAACCTTAAATGTTTTGGGAAAAATTTAAGTCAGTGAGTTTAGTTCTGTTTTAAGCCATTCTTTAAAATCGCAAATAACCCTGATACATACATTAAAAGAGTTCCATCATCAGACTACAAGTATCCACAGATATCAGGAGATTGTTGCCCACATTGGCAGATTTCCCCCATCTAATTATTCCTGTGTTGGATTTTTTGATCAGTCGCTATTGTTTTCTCTGGATTAGGCCAGCAGCAGGGGTGATTGACTGCTCTCCCCTCCCCCTCTTCCATATATGTTAACAGGCACGTGTGGACATTAAGGCCATGTGTGTTAAAGTAGATGTAAAACCCAACTGGATGATGTTCAGATTACTATAACAATATGTATCATAAACAACTGCCATGTTTTTTTGTTTCACAACATAATGATTTCATTCTTTTTTGCATCTCAATGCTGCTGATCTCCTTCCTACTTATTCTGCCACTTCTACATACACTCACTCCCGCATCTGCTCCAGAAGTATGTCCAGACCAGGGCTCTCCAAACTTTCTAAATAAAGGGCCAGTTTACTGTCCTTTAGGCCCCTTTCACACTGGGGCGGTGGGGGCATCGGCGGTAAAAGAGCGCTATTTTTAGCGATGCTTTACTGTCGTTTTTGCGGTGGTATTCGGCCGCTAGCGGTGCGGTTTTAACCCACGCTGGCGGCCAAAAAAGGGTTAAAACCGCTCGCATAGCGCGGCTATAGCCATGGTACTGCCACGCTGCCCCATTGATTTAAATGGGAAGGAGCGGTTTAGGAGCGGTGAATACACCGCTCCTTCACCGCTCCAAAGATGCGGTTTGCAGGAGTTTTTTTGCCAGCGCACCGGTTCACCGCTTCGGTGTGAAAGCCCTCGGGCTTTCACACTGAAAAAACAGTAGTGGCTGTTTTGGGTCGGTTTGCAGGCGGTATTTTTAGTGCAATAATGCCTGCAAACCGCCCCAGTGTGAAAGGGCTTTAAGGCTCGATTCACATCTATGCATGTTGCTTTTGAGCGTTTCTGGAGTTTTTTTTGTGATGCTTGCCACGTTTTTGAGCAGCGTTTTTGCTGCGTTTTTGCCGCGTTTTACATTTTGTTTTTTGTTTTTTTACAGTTATTTTTAGACTGTATACAGTCTAAAAAAAAAGAACGCCAAAAACAAAAACGCTTCACTTGCGTTTTTGATGCTGGTCCATTGAATTCTATTACATGCAAAACGCTGCATTTTGCATGAAAAAAAGTCCCCTGACCCTTTCCAAAAATGCAGAGGTACAAAAAGGCATTAATGTGAACATGTTCCCTAGGAACCCATGTTAAAAAATTCCCATGCATTTCTGCAAAATGCAAAATGCATCAAAAAACGCACTAGTGTGAATGGAGCCTTAGACTTTAGGGAACCGGACTGTGGCCTGTGAGAAAATATTTTTTTTTTCTGGTATCAATGAGCTTTGGTATTCGGGGGAGGAATAGTGCCTCATTGTTGGTATCAGTGGCAGGAATGATGCCCCAATTATTGGTGTCAGTGGACAGAAGAGTGTTTCATACCAGTGGGATGAATAGTGCCCAAAGGGTCAGATAAAGTCAAGCAAACTGCCGCAGTTTGGTGGCCCCTGCTCTAGGCCGAGATTCTAAAGCCTCGTACACACGATCAGATTGTTGGCCAACAAAGCGTCAGACCCGAAGGGCGTGTGCCAGGAACTTGTCTTGCATACAAACGGTACACAATTGTTGGCCAACAAACACGAAGGTAGTGATGTACTACATGGAATTTCAGCTCTTGAGCGCCACCCTTTGGGCACCTTCTGCTAATGTCGTGTTTGGTGAGCATTGATTCCGAGCATGCGTGTTTGTACTTTGGACTTTTGTGTGACGGACTTGCGTACACACGATAGGAAAATCTGACAACAGACCGTTGTCTGCCGAAAATGTACCAGCCTGCCAGCCAACATTTGTTGGCGGAAAGTTGGCCGACAATTGTCTGATGGAGCGTACTAATGGTCAGATTTTAGGCAAACAGTCTGTCATCACACAATACCCGGACGAAAATCCGATCGTGTGTACGAGGTTTAAGGCTCGTCTCACATTTATGTAAATTGGATGTGCGTTTCCCTGAATCCAATTCGCATGACAGGATAGTGTGACCGGTTCTCCATGGAGTCGGTTCACGCACCTCCGGGGTGGCCACTGTCTACACTGGAAGAGGTCCTGTGCGTCTTTGGCTCTGTTTCAGGTCCGAATTCAGGCAAAAATTCAGACCCGATTTGCCTCTGAAAAGGAGAACAGGGACGAAGCGGAACCCCTGCTGCGAGCCAAGGCCACAGCTAGTGGAAACCTGGTCTGATAGAGACAATGGTAGGTCAACCCTACTTAATGAGTGTCAGAAAATCTGCTGAGGGGCATATGGCAGGGTGACATTGTAGGAGCACAATTTAAAGACAGTAGTCCCCCCCATAACAGGAAGTACCTGAACAAGGACCTTCATGGTAGGATTACTATGCATTATTTAATGAAAGCCGCAGATTAAAGAGATTGAAAACCACTTCTCAAATTACATTACCATATTAAAGCTTATATATAAATGTATATATTAAATTGGTTGTAAAGGCTCAAGGTTTTTTACCTTCATCATTCTTTGCATTCAGTGTAAAAGTCCCCCTCACATTGGTGGTCAGTGTAGAAGTCCCCTCTTACATTGGTGGCCAGTGTAGAAGTCCCCTCTTACATTGGTGGCCAGTGTAGAAGTCCCCTCTTACATTGATGGCCAGTGTAGAAGTCCCCTCTTACATTGGTGGCCAGTGTAGAAGTCCCCTCTTACATTGGTGGCCAGTGTAGAAGTCCCCTCTTACATTGATGGCCATTGTAGAAGTCCCCTCTTACATTGATGGCCAGTGTAGAAGTCCCCTCTTACATTGATGGCCAGTGTAAAGGTCCCACCTTATATTGGTGGTCAGTGGAAATTGCCCCCTTGTGTTGGTGGTCAATGTAGGTAGGAGATCAGTTCAACATTGCTCTTTGCTTAGGTAAGACCTAGCAACCTTATGCCCTGTACACACGATCGGACATTCCAACAACAAAATCCTGGATTTGGAACGGATGTTGGCTCAAACTTGTCTTGCATACACACGGTCACACAAATCTTGCCGGAAATTCCGAACGTCAAGAACGCGGTGACGTACAACACGTAGGACAAGCCCAGAAAAATGAAGTTCAATAGCCAGTGCGGCTCTTCTGCTTGATTCTGAGCATGCGTGGACCTTTGTGCGTTGGAATTGTGTACACACGATCGGAATTTACGACAACGGACTTTGTTGTCGGAAAATTTGAGATCCAGGTCTCAAATTTTGTGTGACGGAAATTACGATGGAAAATGTCCAATGGAGCCTACACACGGTCCGAATTTCCGACAACAAGCTCCCATCAAACATTTTCCATCGGAAAATCTGACCGTGTGTATGGGGCATTAGGAGGAACTCCATGGGTTCCACAGCATCTTGGTTGAGAAAGGCAGATTTATGCCCTGTACACGCGACCGGTTTTGCCATCAGAATAAACTCTGAAGGTTTTTCCGGGGGAATTCCGATGGAATTCTGCTCAAGCTGTCTTGCATACACACGGTCACACAAAATTCCGACCGTCAAGAACGTGGTGACGTAAAACACGTACGACAGGACAACATGTACGACGTCTCGTACTTGCTTCAGAGCATGCGTCATTTTTGGTACGTCGGAACAGCATACAGACGAGCGGTTTTCCCGATAGGAATTTGTTCCGTCTGAAAAATATAGAACATGTTCTCTATCTAAGTCCATCTAAATTTTCGACGTAAAAAGTCAGAAGGGGCGTACACACGGTCGGAATATACGATGAAAAGATCCCATCTGACTTTTTCTGTCGGAAATTCCGGAAATACGGGGCATTAGAGATAGGGCGTGTGTGATTTTATATATATATATATATTTTTTTTTATATTTTAGCTAGAGCAGTGAGGGGTTAGAATCTCCATCAGATTTTTTTCTCCCCGCTGGGGAGATTGACTCCATCTATAAAAAAAAAAAAAAAAAAAAACTGGGATAGAAAGCGATATAACTACAAGTGTGGTAATGTCATCACACTTGTGGTTTATTGTTTACTTCCTCCACATGGACAGAGAGCTTGGATGTAAACAATGTAGAAGCCTGTGCATCGCACCTCTGATGCATCGATCGCAGTTACAATGCTCTGCAGGCTTCAGTTTAAACATTTAATAAATGCAATAATAGACAATACATTTTTTATTTTATTATTGTGGATGCATTAATTACATTTGTTCAAAAAGTTGGACTATGTTTTTATGTCACATTAACGTCCTAAAATCACAATTCAATAAAAAAGCATAGCAACAGAGTTATGTAAATATTTTTTAGTGGGGATTGTTGTGCATTAAATGGTACATTTTATCAATGTGGCTGGATTAGATGCACCTGCTGAGAAGCATCTCTGAAAGTTCATTTAAAAATGTTTTGCGCTGTATCTATTAATATCCAGCGAGATGATTGGATGGTGGTTTGGGAGCTCGCTGTTCCTACCTCTGGCTTTGTACATTATCATAATAAAGGAAACATGAGAGCGGACAATACATTTTATTACCTCCAAATGCAGACAATAAAAAATACCTTGAGAAAACAAAAACAGAAATTAAATTGCCTGTGCACTGTGTGAGTGCAGGAGGAGGGGGGGGGGGTCGTCTCTATTTTTTATTGCGATTTTCAATTTCCTCTAAGCCAGTTGGACAAATTAAATTGTAAGTGTATAATTGTGGAGTATATTATATGAGTTGTGTAGTGTGCAGTCTATAAGATTGAGAATGGGGATTAGGACGTGGAAATCAATTTTCATCAGGATTTAATACCCTGCTCCTGCTGTCCTCACAGTCGGCCTGCCAGCTTCGTTTGTTCCTGAGTTATTGGCCCATTCGATCACTGCAAACAGAGGTGCAGACTGGACTACCGTACTATCTCTATTAGAGGCACCCTGATTTTATGGGGGAACGCCTCTTAATGAGTTCTACAGAAAACCAGAATTTAACCTCCAAATTTCCTGGATATTCTGTCTCCTGGTGTACATAAAAAGCACATAAGAAGTCACAGAAAGTTCCCCGAGCCATGCAAAGCCGTGAGATCACAAGCCAGAGCTACTGCGGGCGTGAAAATATTTTTAAGAGTTTGATCCCCCTGACTACCTAAGCCTACTGCATAGCTCCCAACTGTCCAACTGTCCCTGATTTGGAGGGACTGTCCCTGATTTGGAGGGACTGCCCCTGATTTGGAGGGACTGTCCCTGATTTGGAGGGACTGTCCCTGATTTGGAGGGACTGTCCCTGATTTGGAGGAATGTCCTTCTGTCCCTCTTTCCCCCTCATTTGTCCCTCATTTTGGTCTGATCCATAAAGTTGTATATAAAATGCATTTTTTATCTTTCAAAAAGTGTTTCCCAGTGCTAAACCTTTCATCCAATTTCTAAATTGCTGCATTTGTAAATTCCAGAAGCCAATAGTAATGGGGGAAAAAAGCACTTGTGGGTTTAAAGCGGAGTTCCGGCGAAAAAATAAAAAAACATTTTAATTGATCCTATCATTATTACTAATACAATTCAAAAACTAGTATACAATGTTTATTATGTATTTAGCAAAAATATACATTTCTTACTGAATATTTGCTTTCTCCTGCTGTGGCCGTTGCAATCATGATTGAGATCTCTTCCTAGATTCGTTTTGGAGAGGTGCATGCTGGGTAACCAGCATGCACCTCTTGATTTTGCGCATGCGCGATTCACCGGCCGTAGCGCCAATTGTTTGTAAAGTTGCCATAACAACGGGCGGCAAGGGAGGAATGTCCCACCCCATTGTTATGGCAACGTCACAGTACTGACCACAGACTCCTGGGAAACGATGACACGATGACGCATCATTTCCCAGGAGCAGAGGCGAGGGAGGAAGTGATGAGGAGCTCCGCGGACCAGGAAGTGGCAGATTAGGAGGACTACATAGCAACAGGGCGATTCTGGTAAGTATAAAACATTTTTTTCCTCCAGATGTTTTTTTATAGGTTTAGAGGAGTCCGATTCTGAAAAAAAAATTTCAGGGTGGAACTCCGCTTTAACTAATCATTCTTTTGGTATAATTCTCCTTTAAGGGGGCGTGGTAGGGGGTGTGTTCTATGCCTATGTACTTTTGTATGTACTTTTGCTTATAGGTGTCCTTCGTTCCCTTCTCAAAAAGTTGGGAGGTATGCTACTGTGGAAAAGGAAGGTTTTATAAATAATCCCATCCAAAATTATTTAGGTAATTTAGCAGGGATGTACAATTTTGCATATGTCTGCAGCATTTGATGCAGGGATCCTTTTTGTTGATACAATAGCTTTCAGTACTGGGTGATCAGCACTGGTAGTTTTTATCTCACGACACCCATTGCAAAGAGTCTTGACCCACCACAAGACCCCTCACATTGATGCTCCCGGTAACCCTGACAGTAACCCTTCTTCTAACCTTAACCCCTAGGCTTCTTTCACACTGATCTACTGCGGCTTCTCTGCAGGGCTGGTGCAGTGCAGTGCCCAACCCGCCGGGAGAAGACAGCGATTATTGCTAGCGGCTATAGCAGCCACTAGCAATAATCCCAACTGAAACTGGCAGGCTGGTTGTACTCAAACTAATCAATCAATTCAGCCTCCCCACACACGGTTCGAATCTCGTCCGGTTCCTGCTGAACCAGCAAAGATTCGAACTGCCTATGGCCAGCCTTAGCCTTTCTACAACCCTTAAGCCTGGTACACACTATCAGAAGTACATCTTCGCCAGCACACCATGGATCAGCAAACAAGGTTGTCCAAAGAAGGTTTTTTAATCGAAAATGGTCACATCACAAGGGGGGTGCTCGAAAATGGTCACATCACAAGGGGGGTGCAACGTTTCGGGGCCGCGCAGGACCCCTTCGTCAGGCAAGTGATGGGGTGCACAGTGAAATACAACATATATATATAGTGGTACACACTATCAGTTTTTTTTCATTCAACCCAGCCGCTGTACAAACAATCCGATGTTAGTACAGCAATCTCCCCCGCTGAGCTATTGTGTTCTGACAGGGGGGCGGCCTCCTGCTAGAACACTCCGGTCAGCGCTTTCAGCCACTGGCTGAGAGTGCTGATTGGGAGCCAGTCAGCTGCTGATTTTCCAGCACGCTCGTCCGACAGAAGCCAATCGAATGGCCTGCTTCTGTTGGACCGACTGCCATGCACATGGGCCGAATGTTGGCTGGTTTTTATTGAACCAGCCATTATCGCCCGGCATTCAGCCCGTGTGTACTAGGCTTTATACCCTCCCTGTAATCCAAACCCTGACACTAACCCACCCTATCACCTTAATATTAACCCTTCCTATAACCCTTAGGCCCCTTTCACTCCTATGGGGAGACGGATGTCAGCGGAGATGTGTCTGCTGATACCCGTCTGCCATATGATCCGCTCAAGACAGACGTATGACGTCAGATACGTTCGCCATCCGTCTTGGCGGATTGGATGAGATCTGATGAAAACGGACATGCTCTCCATAGGAATCAGCGGGGCTCTGTCAGGCCCCTCCCCGCTCTGTGAGCAGTGACAGACCTGTCTTCCGCCAGCTCAGCGGAGATCATTGGAGCGATCTCCCGCTGAGCTGGGGGACGCCGCTAAACGGATCCGCCTCATGTGGAAGAGGCCTTACACCACATGTGTCAAACACAAGGCACATAAATTGAATGTGGCCCACCAACCATTTCATGTGGCCCTCGCACCTCTCCTGAAGCTCTGGCACCCCCCTCATCTCCATCTCCTACCCTGAATATCTCTGTGCAGCTGCTGAGAGGCTCGTCTCTACCCTCCCCCCACCTCAGCAGTCAGCAGCAGAGAGGAGGACAGAACTCCTCCTACGGATCCTGCACCTCTCTGTGCATCCGCAGCACCCCCTCATCTCTGCCTCCCCTGGGCTCAGCCTTCAGCAGACTCTGGCAGCTGACTCCAGCCCTCTTCAGGTCCTCCTCCAGACCCTGAACTTTCTGCTTCCCAGCTCCGCCCTCAGCTTCTTCTGGCAGTAGCACAGGGTAAGTGGAGTGCAGGGAGGGTGGGAAACGCTTGACTTCTGATGGGGGGGCATTTTGCATCTGATATAAAAAGGGGGGGGGGTGCTCTGGACATCTGCTTATCATTATTATGAGAATAATACAATTTTACGCCAGTTGAAAAGGAAGGTCGCACACTGCGGGTATCATAAGTTATTATGAAAACCAGTAATAATCAAATGCAGAGGCAGTCATTTAATATGATAAAGAGTAGGGTAGCACCGATACTGGAATCAGTGCCGATACTAAGCACTTGCATGAGTACTCGTGCAAATGCTCCTAAACCTGAAACCAATACCTTTGCAGTGCAGTTTGAGCCCGTACAAAATGAATGGGCTCAAACTGCACTGCAAAGAATCGCATGTGATCTGAAAAGGAATGCTGTGTAATTCCTGTCTGAATCTACATGTGGTTTCCCCCACTGCTCCTACCTGAACCCAGGCTTGTCATAGTGACTCCACCCTGGGTTCCCACAGGAGCGGTGCAGGAAACCGCAGGCGATTTGGACAGGAACCGCATCTCATTTCTGTTTAAATTGCAGTGCGATTCAGAGCCCATTCATTTTGTATGGACTCAAAATCGCACCGCAAAGGTATCGGTACTCGGTATCAGTGAGCACTTCACCAAAAGTATCAGTATTCGTACTCGCCGGTGAAAAAAACGGTATTAGTGCAACCCTAATAGAGAGTAAATACATTTTATATACTCTTTCCGATGCAACCAGCCCTTTGAGGACAACCATGATGTGTCCTGCAATGAAATTAAGTTTGACACCTTTGCCTTACCTTTTAGGCCTGGTTCACACCTATGCATTTTTTAGTGCATTTTCATTTTGCAGAAACACACTACAGTCCATTTAACATGGTTTCCTATGGATGTAGATCACATCTGTGCATTTTATGGAAAGGGCCAGCTACTTTTTTCAGTTTTTTTGGTTCCAACGACTTCAATGGATCAAAAGCGTGTATTGAAAAATGCAAAATGCACCCGGAACATACAAACTGCAACCTGCATAGGTGTGAACCAGGCCTAAAGAGGAAGTAAAGTCTTCCTCTTTAATTGTGCCTATAGTAAGGCTTACCTGTAGGTACTGTAAATAACTTCTAAACTTACACCGTTTAGGAGATATTTACTATATACGCTGCTGCCGACGTCATCGGCGCATGCGCACGGAAGGAACTGTCCGCTCGTGACATTTCTTCAGGACCCGTGCCGTGACCGGCGGCTCCCGCACGCATGCGCGGGAGTGAAGTCATTGCAGCTTCCGTCAATCACAGTGCCAGAGCCCGCGAACCCAGAAGTATCTCCGGGAAAGATGTTGGCCGTGGGAGCAGAGTGCGGGCGCCACTGCAGGGCATCGTTCTAAGGTAAGTATTTTATAATGAGCTAGGATGCATACTAGTTTATTATGCCTTTGTCTTGCAGGTTTTTTTTTTTTTCAGAGGTTTACAACCTCTTTAACTCACCCCGCAATTGTAAGACTAAAGCAGCCCATACATGAATCCGTTTTTTTTATTCTACCAGCAGGCTGAACTAAAAAAGAACTGACCCATTTTCCCACATCCAACACACTCTATGTGGATGGGGGAATCCTCCCTGCTGAGCTATTGTATTCTGACAATGGGGAGACTTCCCTGCCATCAAAATATACTGATCAGTATTGCCGGCTGATCGAGGGGAAAAAATCCGACTGGGCGATTGTACAGAAGTTGATCGGTAGATCCATACATGGATCGAAATTCGGCCGGCCCCTACTAAATTCGAATGAACTTCAATTTACAGTTGTGCTCATAAAGTTTACATACCCTGGCAGAATTTATGATTTCTTGGCCATTTTTCAGAGAATATGAATGACAACACAAAAACTTTCGCTCATGGTTAGTGTTTGGCTAAAGCCATTTATTATCAATCAACTGTGTTTACTCTTTTTAAATCATAATCACAACAGAAACTACCCAAATGACCCTGATCAAAAGTTTACATACCCTGGTGATTTTGGCCTCATAACATACACATAAGTTGACACAAAGGGGTTTGAATGGCTATTAAAGGTAACCATCCTCACCTGTGATCTGTTTGCTTGTAATTAGTGTGTGTGTATAAAAGGTCAAGGGGTTTCTGGACTCCTGACAGACCCTTGCATCTTTCATCCAGTGCTGCACTGACGTTTCTGGATTCTGAGTCATGGGGAAAGCAAAAGAATTGTCAAAGAATCTGTGGAAAAAGGTTGTTTTTTTGTATAAAACAGGATAGGGATATAAAAATATGTCCAAGCCTTCGAGAATGCCAATCATCAGTGTTCAAACTCTAATCAAGAAGTGGAAAATGATGGATTCTGTTGAAACCAAACCATGGTCAGGTAGATCAAATACAATTTGAGCCACAACTGTCAGGAAAATTGTTCGGGATGCAAAGAAAAACCCACAAATAACTTCAGGTGAAATACAGGACTCTCTGAAAACATGTGGTGTGGCTGTATCAAGATGCACAATAAGGAGGCACTTGAAGAAAGATGGTCTGCATGGTCGAGTCACCAGAAGAAAGCTATTACTAGGCAAATGTCACAAAGTATCCCGCTTACAATACGCCAAACAGCACAGAGACAAGCCTCAAACCTTCTGGCACAAAGTCATTTGGAGTGATGAGACCAAAATTTTGCTTTTTGGCCACAACCATAAACACTACATTTGGAGAGGAGTCAACAAGGCCTTTAATGAAAGGTACACCATTCCTACTGTGAAACACGGAGGTGGAGCGCTGATGTTTTGGGGATGTGTGAGCTACAAAGGCACAGGAAATTGGTCAAAATTGATGGCAAGATGAATGCAGTATGTTATCAAAAAATACTGGAGGAACATTTGCATTCATCAGCCAGGAAGCTGCGCATGGGACGTACTTGGACATTCCAACATGACAATAATCCAAAACACAAGGCCAAGTCGACCTATCATTGGCTACAGGAGAATAAAGTGAAGGTTCTGGAGTGGCCATCTCAGTCTCCTGACCTCAATATCATTGAGCCACTCTGGGGAGATCTCAAATGTGCAGTTCATGCAAGACAGCCCAAGAATTTACAGGAACTGGAGGATTTTTGCCAAGAGGAATGGGCAGCTTTACCATCTGAGAAGATAAAGAACCTCATCCACAAATATCACAAAAAGATTTCAAGCTGTCATTGATGTTAAAGGGGGCAATACACGGTATTAAGAACTGCGGTATGTAAACTTTTGATCAGGGTCATTTGGCTACTTTCTGTTGTGATTATGATTTAAAAAGAGTAAACACAGTTGATTGATAATAAATGGCTTCAGCCAAACACTAACCATGAGTGAAAGAAAAGTTTTTGTGTTATCATTCATATTCTCTGAAAAATGGCCAAGAAATCATCAATTCTGCCAGGGTATGTAAACATATGAGCACAACTGTATGTATGTCCGGCTTAAATCTCCCTGTAACACAAACCCTGACAATAACTTACCCTGTTACCCTAATATTGACTCTTCTTGTAACTATAACTTTAACCCCTCCTGCATCTCTTAAACGAACTCACCCTGCAGTGCAGGCGTCAACCCTCCCTGTAACTACCGACCCTCACACTAACCCACCCTATTAGCTTAATATTAAAGTAGAACTATAAAACTTTTTTGTTTCATTTTAGATTAGAGTAAGGGAGGGTTAGAATGTTTCCTCAGTCCCTTTCTCTGTCCCAAAATAGAGACTTCAGGGGCTCCTTTAGATATCTTACCAACCCCCCACCCCCAACAGCACTGTAAAAAAAAAAAAAAAAAAAAATTCATTAAAAAATAAAAATAAATAAATAAAAATTGTAAAAACAAAATAAAAAATCTGCAAAAAAATCAGACTAAAATTTCTAATTAGACTAAAAAGCCCTGTCCAATATGTGTGCCTTGGTGCACTATGCGGACTGCATGTCACATCTCCCTGGTAAGGGCCCATGGGTATTACTTTGCCCAGGGGCCCATGATGCTTCTAAGGAGGCACTGTGGATGGCGTGCCTTACCCCAAGAGGTACCACTGCCACAGGGCCGATCCTAGGGTCACAGATGCCTGGGTGCAGAAATATTTCTGGCGCCCCCACGTGGGCGTGGTCATCTTACCAACTCCTCCCCTTTACAAATGTTTCTATGGCAATGACTCAAACACAGAGATGTTCCCCTAAGAACTCTTCGTTACCCTGGGATCCTCCCATGATCTTTTAACAATAAAGAAAATACAGGAAGAGCGTACACTAATGAGACCTGGAGCGGAGTCTCTCTGATGCACACAGAGAGGGCTTCTGTTAGAGAATCTGTTAGAAAGAGCCCCCGGACATGGTACAGGAGATGATCAGAGACTGGAGATATAATACAGGGGATGGTCAGAGACTGCAGACGTGGTACAGGAGATGGTCAGAGACTGCAGACGTGGTACAGAAGATGATCAGAGACTGCAGACATGGTACAGGAGATGGTCAGAGACTGCAGACATAATACAGGAGATGGTCAGAGACTGCAGACATAATACAGGAGACGGTCAGAGACTGCAGACATGTTACAAGAGATGGTCAGAGACTGCAGACATAGTACAGGAGATGGTCAGAGACAGCAGACATAGTACAGGAGATGGTCAGAGACTGCAGACATAATACAGGAGATGGTCAGAGACCGCAGACATGATACAAGAGATGGTCAGAGACTGCTGACATGTTACAAGAGATGGTCAGAGACTGCAGACATGTTACAAGAGATGGTCAGAGAGTGCAGACATGTTACAAGAGATGGTCAGAGACTGCAGACATGTTACAAGAGATGGTCAGAGAATGCGGACATATTACAGGAGATAGTCAGAGACTGCAGATATAATACAGGAGATGGTCAGAGAATGCGGACATACTACAGGAGATGGTCAGAGACTGCAGACATAGTACAGAAGATGGTCAGAGACTGCAGACATACTACAGGAAATAGTCAGAGACTGCAGATATGATATGAGAGATGGTCAGAGACTGCAGACATGATACAAGAGATGGTCAGAGACTGCAGACATGTTACAAGAGATGATCAGAGACTGCATACATGTTACAAGAGATGATCAGAGACTGCATACATGTTACAAGAGATGGTCAGAGACTGCAGACATGTTACAAGAGATGGTCAGAGACTGCAGACATACTACAGGAGATGGTCAGAGACTGCAGACATATTACAGGAGATGGTCAGAGAATGCGGACATATTACAGGAGATGGTCAGAGACTGCAGACATGTTACAAGAGATGGTCAGAGACTGCAGACATAGTACAGGAGATGGTCAGAGACAGCAGACATAGTACAGGAGATGGTCAGAGACTGCAGACATAATACAGGAGATGGTCAGAGACCGCAGACATGATACAAGAGATGGTCAGAGACTGCTGACATAATACAGGAGATGGTCAGAGACTGCAGACATAATACAGGAGACGGTCAGAGACTGCAGACATGTTACAAGAGATGGTCAGAGACTGCAGACATAGTACAGGAGATGGTCAGAGACTGCAGACATAATACAGGAGATGGTCAGAGACTGCAGACATAATACAGGAGACGGTCAGAGACTGCAGACATGTTACAAGAGATGGTCAGAGACTGCAGACATAGTACAGGAGATGGTCAGAGACAGCAGACATAGTACAGGAGATGGTCAGAGACTGCAGACATAATACAGGAGATGGTCAGAGACCGCAGACATGATACAAGAGATGGTCAGAGACTGCTGACATGTTACAAGAGATGGTCAGAGACTGCAGACATGTTACAAGAGATGGTCAGAGAGTGCAGACATGTTACAAGAGATGGTCAGAGACTGCAGACATGTTACAAGAGATGGTCAGAGAATGCGGACATATTACAGGAGATAGTCAGAGACTGCAGATATAATACAGGAGATGGTCAGAGAATGCGGACATACTACAGGAGATGGTCAGAGACTGCAGACATAGTACAGAAGATGGTCAGAGACTGCAGACATACTACAGGAAATAGTCAGAGACTGCAGATATGATATGAGAGATGGTCAGAGACTGCAGACATGATACAAGAGATGGTCAGAGACTGCAGACATGTTACAAGAGATGATCAGAGACTGCATACATGTTACAAGAGATGATCAGAGACTGCATACATGTTACAAGAGATGGTCAGAGACTGCAGACATGTTACAAGAGATGATCAGAGACTGCAGACATACTACAGGAGATGGTCAGAGACTGCAGACATATTACAGGAGATGGTCAGAGAATGCGGACATATTACAGGAGATGGTCAGAGACTGCAGACATGGTACAGGAGACGGTCAGAGACTGCAGACATACAACAGGAGACGGTCAGAGACTGCAGACATAATACAGGAGATGGTCAGAGACTGCAGATATGATACAAGAGATGGTCAGAGACTACAGACATGTTACAAGAGATGGTCAGAGACTGCAGACATGATACAAGAGATGGTCAGAGACTGCAGACATGTTACAAGAGATGGTCAGAGACTGCAGTTCCTATGAACGTTAGAAAATAATGGTCGATCGGCCCTCTCACCTGACCCAGCGATACAGCAACAACGGTTCCTCTGATAAGGAGTCAGCTCACTCTGAATTGCCCGTGGTGACTCCGTTGGGTAGAGCCCAGATCTATATTCTGGCAATGACTCCATTCCTTTCTCCACCAGGGATGGCGCCAGGCTGTGTGGCTTTCCCACTGGTGGCGCAGGGCAGCGGGGTTCTTTCTGGTGGTGTTCCCTCAGCACTGTCCTCTCGCTCTGGAGTCCTGGGTGTACTTCCCTCAAAGCTTTCCCAGGCTCCTGGCTCTCTCTCTCTCCCATTCAGCTGAGCATGCTGTGTGGGCTGCAGTTTCTGTGTTACAGTGGGGCTGCCAGTCCTTGGGGCTACGTGTCCCACAATCCTCTTCTTTGCTCCTTTTTTTTTCTTCCCTGGCCGATATTAAGGTGGGGGAAGAAACATAGTGCGCCTCTCACTAGTACAGCAGCGCGCACGAGGAGGAGAGAGAGAGGGGAAACAAGAGCCCGCAGCTGCAGTGGCGTCACTAGGGTTGGTGTCACCCGGTGCAGTAAAACATGGTATCACCCCCTCCACCAACTATAGTCGCCCCTCAGTACAGACCCCCCTGCACTAAGTATAGACCCCCCTCCGTCAGTGCAGACCCCCCACTAAGTATAAACACCTCCCTCAGTATAGACCCCCCCAGGACAAAACACCCCCCTTTATCAGAATAGACCCCCCTCAGGACAAACCACCCCCCTCCATTAGTACAGACCCCCCCAGGACAAACCACCCCCCTACATTAGTACAGACCCCCCTCAGGACAAACCACCCCCTCCATTAGTACAGACCCCCCCAGAAAAAAACCCTCCTACATTAGTACAGGCCCCCCAGAACAAACCACCCCCCCTCCATTAGTACAGACCCCCCAGGACAAACCACCCCCCTCCATTAGTACAGACCCCCGCGACAAACCACCTGCCCCCTTCCATTAGTACAGACCCCCCCCCAGGACAAACCACCCCCCTCCATTAGTACAGACCCCCGCGACAAACCACCTGCCCCCTTCCATTAGTACAGACCCCCCCCAGACAAACCACCCCCCTACATTAGTACAGACCCCCCAGGACAAATCACCTCCCCCTACATTAGTATAGACCGCCCCAGGACAAACCACCTCCTCTACATTAGTACAGACCCCCCAGGACAAATCACCCCCTACATTAGTTTAGACCCCCCCAGGACAAACTACCACCCCCCTACATTAGTACAGACCCCCCAGGACAAATCACCCCCCTACATTAGTTTAGACCCCCCCAGGACAAACCACCACCCCCCCTACATTAGTACAGACCCCCCAGGGCAAATCCCCGCTACATTAGTTTAGACCCCCCCGGACAAATCACCCCCCCTACATTAGTATAGAACCCCCCAGGACAACCCCCCTCCTCTACATTAGTACAGACCCCACAGGACAAATCACCCCCTACATTAGTTTAGACCCCCGCAGGACAAACCACCCCCCCTACATTAGTACAGACCCCCCAGGGCAAATCACCCGCCCCACATTAGTATAGACCCCCCAGGGCAAACAACCCCACCTACATTAGTACAGACCCCCCCAGGGCAAATCACCCCCCCACATTAGTATAGACCCCCCAGGACAAACCATCCCCCAGGGCAAATCCCCCCCTACATTAGTATAGACCCCCCCAGGACAAACCACCTCCTCTACATTAGTACAGACCCCCCCAGGACAAATCACCCCCCCTACATTAGTACAGACCCCGCAGGACAAACCACCCCCCCCACATTAGTACAGACCCCCAGGACAAATCACCCCCTCCTACATTAGTAAAGACCCCCCACGTTAGTACAGACCCCCAGGACAAATCACCCCCCTACATTAGTACAGACCCCCCAGGACAAACCACCCCCCCCACATTAGTACAGACCCCCCAGGACAAACCCCCCCTACACTAGTACAGAGCCCCCAGGATAAATCACCCCCCCACATTAGTACAGACCCCCCAGGACAAACCCCCCCTACACTAGTACAGACCCCCCAGGACAAACCACCCCCCTACATTAGCACAGACCCCCCCCCCCTCTATTAGGCTAATTAAAAACACCCAGGCGGCAGCTGGAGAGGAGAGGACAGTGTGCAGCCGCGCCGCCCGGGTGGAGAACAGAGCTCAGGCTTGGGCAGCAGGCAGGACTCAGAGATACACACAGGAGAGTTGGAACATGTCGGGCTCGGGCCCCCCCCCCCCCCCGGTGACATCACTGCGCGGCCGCGGCTGGTCTCTCTCTGAACACAGAGACAGCCGCTCCGGTCTTCGGCTGTCTCGCTCTCCTCCTCTGACGGGAGGAGGGGGGGTGGGCATAGCGGCGGCAGTGGCTGTGACCGGCGGAGAGAGCCGCCTACAGTCAAGGAGAGGAGGAGGGAGGGGAGCACTCTGGCGCTTCAGCGACAGCGCCCCCATCTCTGTGGCGCCTGGGTACACTGCACCCCGTGCACCCAGGCCAGGATCAGCCCTGCACCGCCAAACTTGACCCAATAAAGTGAATGGGGTCATGCTGCAACTGCGTGTAATGCACACGGTTGTAGTGTGGTGGTGTGGGCTTTTTAGGGTGGTGAGGAGGTGGATAACATTTTAGAGTGGTAGCAAGGGCTGCCGCAAGTGTGAACAAGCCCAAAGACAAAGGAAAAATGAAAACTCATCCAAATATTCAGGGCCTCCAGTATAACACGTCTCTCTTCAGTTTCTATCTTGAAAGCGATTCCTTTACAATTTTTAATTGTATAGGGGTTCACAAACTTTATATGTACTCATTTCATCCAAATGTGCTTGCTAAATTCTATTGTTTCTTCCTATAAATTACGGTGCAGCCAGAAATCTCCAGGCCTCAATAGCAGTTCTCAGTCTGGTAACGCTCTTTTGTCCTTGGTGGGCACTGAATCGAGGACCCCAGCATTTGAAGGCAAGCGTGCCAAGCCCCAACGATTCTTATTGCATGCTGTTAGAAGAGTAAGGCCTGATTCACACCTATGCAGGTTGCAGTTTGCATATTCCAGATGCATTTTGCATTTTTCAATTCACGATTTTGATCCATTGAAGTCTATGGAACCAAAAACCAGAAAAACGTCCCTGGCCCTTTCCATAAAATGCAAAGATGTGAACTACATCCAAAGGAAACCATGTTAAATGGACTGTAGTGTGTTTCTGCAAAACTGAAAATGCACTAAAAAATGCATAGGCGTGAATCAGGCCTTAGGCGTGCAACAGCAAGCACCATAGACACTCAGAAACAATTATTACCTTGACTGTCACAAGCTGCTCAAATTGGTCACACTGCTTGCAAAATTTGACCCATGCATGGCCACACTATATAGTAATGCGGCCCAGTAACAGGTGCATGTCAGCAGGAAGCAGCCGTAGCGGCTACCGAGTTTCCACTTCATCGCCGCAACATGTAGAAATAATATGGCATTTAATCCCTCTCGTATTCCAAGACAAGGGATTTCTAATTAAGAGGACTTACACTGTGTCTCTCTCCCTCCATTTGCCTAATGAGGAGGGAAGGACTGCAGATGAAATGCCTGGTGGACGGGCCCTTAATCCCCTTGTGCATTCTAATTAAGGTGGATGGAGGGAAGGGGGCTGCGCAGCTCGGCCACCATGTAATTAAAGAGCACGTGGCTGTTATTGGTACAGGATTAACCAGCACACTATCTCTGTGTTCATTTTCCCCAGGAACAATTATGAAACTGAAGCCTCTTATGGAGATTTTATCTTACCCCAAAGAGTTTGCCATTTACAGAAAAATTCTCATGACTGCTAACGCCAAAGACCTGACCAGCACAATACAATGGGTACATTATAGTTGCCTGCTAACGAGGCCAGTTATAGGAGGGGTGATACTAAGCAATAGCTATGATGGGGAGGGAGGGGGGTTATATTTAATAAAGTTAAAAATACTAAAAAGTACTTTTTTATAACTTCTGAGGGTGTTGTGGGTACCTTAAAAGTCTGCAAGTGATACACCGATTAGCCATAACTTAACAACCCACCAGGGACTACCATTTCCATGAAGGGGTGTACTTGGTCAGTTTAGGTAGGTGGTATGTGTCAAGTAACATCCACATGAATGGCAGGAACTATCCACATGATTCAACGGACCAGGCCACCTTCTTCCTTTGCTTGATGGTCCATTTCTGATGCTCATTGTAGGTGCTTTTGGCTGTGGACACGGGTCAGCATGGGCACCCTGACTGGTCTGCGGCTACGGAGCCCCATACACAACAAACTGTGATGCCCATTTTTTCTGCTTTCAACACACCAACTTCAGGGACAACGTGTTTACTTGCTACCTAATATAACCCACTGACGTTCAGATGCCATTGTAATAAGATAATCAATGTTATTCACTTTACCTGTCAGTGGTCATAAAGTTATGGCTGATCAGAGTATACTCCATTCACATTTAAAAGAATTGGGATGTGGTAGCCTTGCTTAGTACATTTTTCTCTTCACTTTTGAGGGTTCCATCAATAAGGCAGCAGAAAGAGTGATTATGGGCCCAACACATTACTTATAGTTTCAGTTTGCTTAAGTGAGATCAGTGAAATAAAACTTCTGATTGGTTGCTATAGGTTTGCTTAACCACTTAAGCCCCGGACCATTTTGCTGTCCAAAGACCAGAGCACTTTTTGCGATTCGGTACTGCATCCCTTTAACTGACAATTGTGCGGTCGTGCGACGTGGCTCCCAAACAAAATTGACGTCCTTTTTTCCCCACAAATAGAGATTTCTTTTGGTGGTATTTGATCACCTCTGCGTTTTTTATATTTTGCGCTATAAACAAAAATAGAGCGACAATTTTGAAAAAAACGCATTATTTTTTACTTTTTGCTATAGTAAATATACACAAAAAATATATAAAAAAACATTTGTTTTCCTCAGTTTAGGCCAATAAGTATTCTTCTACATATTTTTGGTAAAAAAATTGCAATAAGTGTTTATTGATTGGTTTGAGCAAAAGTTATAGTGTCTACAAAATAGGGGATAGTTTTATGGCATTTTTATTAATAATTATTTTTTTTTACTAGTAATGGTGGCGACCTGCGATTTTTTTTTTATCGTGGCTGTGACATTATGGCGCACACATCGGACAATTTTGACACATTTTTGGGACCATTGTCATTTTTACAGCGATCAGTGCTATAAAATTGCACTGATTACTGTAAAAATGACACTGGCAGTGAAGGGGTTAACCACTATGGGGCTAGAGAGGGGTTAATTGTGTCCTAGGGAGTGATTCTAACTGTGGGGGGGAGGGGCTATGTGTGACACATCACTGATCATAGGGAGCTATGATCAGTGACAGTGTCACTAGGCAGAACGGGCAGATGCTTGTTTACATTAGCATCTCCCCGTTCCTCCTCTCCGTGAGACGATCTCACGGATTTTGAAAAAAACGCATTATTTTTTACTTTTTGCTATAGTAAATATACACAAAAAATATATAAAAAAACATTTGTTTTCCTCAGTTTAGGCCAATAAGTATTCTTCTACATATTTTTGGTAAAAAAATTGCAATAAGTGTTTATTGATTGGTTTGAGCAAAAGTTATAGTGTCTACAAAATAGGGGATAGTTTTATGGCATTTTTATTAATAATTATTTTTTTTTACTAGTAATGGTGGCGACCTGCGATTTTTTTTTTATCGTGGCTGTGACATTATGGCGCACACATCGGACAATTTTGACACATTTTTGGGACCATTGTCATTTTTACAGCGATCAGTGCTATAAAATTGCACTGATTACTGTAAAAATGACACTGGCAGTGAAGGGGTTAACCACTATGGGGCTAGAGAGGGGTTAATTGTGTCCTAGGGAGTGATTCTAACTGTGGGGGGGAGGGGCTATGTGTGACACATCACTGATCATAGGGAGCTATGATCAGTGACAGTGTCACTAGGCAGAACGGGCAGATGCTTGTTTACATTAGCATCTCCCCGTTCCTCCTCTCCGTGAGACGATCTCAGGTATCCCCGCGGCATCGAGTCCGCGGGACCCGCGATCCTACTCACGGAGCTCGCGGCGGGAGCGCGCGTGCGCCGCCGGCAGTGCGCACGCGATGGCACGGCGGCAAATTCAAAGGGACGTACAGGTATGCCCATTTGCCCAGCCCTGCCATTCTGCCGACGTATAAGTACATGCGGCGGTCGGCAAGCGGTTAAAAGACAAGTTCGGGATTGTAAAAAAAAACAAATATTATACTGACCTAGGTGGATGCAGTATGAACCCAATGCTGCATCTGTCCCCTGCCCTCTTTGCAGTGAGAACAAAGTGATCAAAAACTGCTGATCACTCAGTTCTCCCCCTCTGCTCTGAGCAGAGAGCTGGTGACTGTCAGTCATCAGCTCTCTGCTCTCCCCTCCAGTGTTCACTGGAGTGCTGGGCTGTGGAGGAGACGGAAGGGGCTGGCTCAGGCTCTCAGCGGATTGCAGATGGTCGGAATCTTTCCGAGCCAGGTCTGGCTGTAAATGGGTTGCACTCCTGTGATCCATAGGAAAAGTATGGCCAAAAAAGCTTTGGTCATAGGTCTCCTTTAATTTAGGATTTTGCGCTACATCTTACTGAAAAAGTTTAGTGCATTATATAATTATTAATGCCTACCACAGGATTTCTAGTACAGACATCCCTGAGATTTACACAGCCCTGCTAGGCAACACAGCCAGACCGGTAATCTTACCTTTCTCTACTACAGTTGAAACACTACAGCTTGGTCACCGACCTGTCCCAAGAGTTATGGAAGAGTTATGGTGCTGCATATTGAAATGGACTTGTCACCGATCCTCTTCCTTTCTCTGCCAGTGCTTATCTATAGATCCTGTGGGCAGTGGCATTGCTAGGGGGTGGCTTTTGGGGCTTTAGCCCCGAATATGGGGCCCATAGCCCCGAGTCTCTGCAGGGGTCCCCAAGGGGAGGGGAGGCTCTCTGGGGACCCTGATGTAAGTGCGGGACTCTCTGGGGACCCTGATTTTAAGGGGGAGGCTCTCTGGGAACCGTGATGCAAGTGGGGGGGGGGCTCTCCGGGAACCGTGATGCAAGTGGGGGGCTCTCTGGGGACTTTGATGCAAGGAAGAGGCTCTCTGGGGACCCTGATGTAAGGGAGGCTCTCTGGGGACCCTGATGTAAGTGGGGGGCTCTCTGGGGATATATATACACACACACGTATATTACTGTATATACATGTGTATGCCCGCCCAAGCGTATGACTTTATGACTTTCTTTACTACGCTGCTATGGGCTCTAGCCCCAGATCTTTTGTAGACCTAGCAACGCCCCTGCCTGTGGGTAACACTGCTTCCACAGATCACCAACGGGCAACAGGGGAGGCACACTGACCACTACTAAGCAGCACGGGGATACACAGGAGGCATATTAACCATTAAGGGGGCACACTGATCACCAATGTAAGGAGAGCACAGACACTGAACAGCAATGTAAGGGTGCACCAACACTGACTGTTCTGCCCCACTTTCATGTATTTTTTTTGTTGTGTGTTGAATTGCATTGGGTTGTTCTTGTTCATCTAGTGACAGTTTCTGGCCACTACAACTTGTTTACAATGTGATTTTGGTATCTTCCTCTGTCCTCTCCTCCTGTTTAGGGCTAGTTAGTTGAGTCTTAGCTAGACCCTTCCCTTTTCTTCCATGTCAGTGTTAGATATTCTCAAAGACAGGGGTTAGAAAAGTCATTGTCTTCTTACACTTCAAAAGACTGGAAAAAACATTCTCTCTACTGCAATTAGCTGAAGTAAAATTGTTTTTGGATTCAACTTCTGTGTCTTATTGAAGAATTAAGCTGCCTGTGGATGGTGCCAAGTCAGCAGGTAACCATACTGTCTGGGCAGACTGGGTCTAAGGAGGTATGTCAATGCATGACGCAGCATTTGAAAAAGAACACTAGCGCATGCTAATGACTCCTTACCGGACTCCATGTACGAAGCAGTGGTGGTGGTCCTGTTGAAGCCCGGGAAGGATACAGACCAACCCGAGTCATACAGGCCCATATCACTTTTAAATAACAATCTAGAATTGATTATTAAAGTCCTCGCTACACGGTTGTTCAAGGTGGTGACAAAAATAGTGCACCCGGATCAATCAGGATTTATACCTAACAGGTGCACAGCACACAACCTTCGCAGATTATATCTAAATATGCAGATTCCAACAGATAATCAAGGTTTGAAGAGCTATCCTTTCACTAGACGCCGCTAAGGCATTTGATAGTGTAGAATGGAATTACCTTTGGAGGGTGCTGGAGAAATTCAACTTGGGGAAGACGTTTCTTTCTTGGATTAAACTTTTATATAGGGCACCGAAAGCTTGCATTAGAATTAATAACACATTATCCCCCTTCTTTGATCTACACCGGGGAACAAGACAGGGCTGCCTGCTATCCCCATTGCTCTTTGCTTTGGCCATAGAGCCTCTGGCTGCTGCTATCAGGGGGAACCTGGCTATATGTGGCTTTAAAAGGAAAGATTTAGAAGATAAAATAGCCCTGTATGCGGACGACGTGCTCATTTTTTGGGCGACACATCTGCCTCTTTAACAAATCTCATGGAGTTAATTTGTAAATTTGGAGCCTTCTCAGAGTTCAAAATAAACTGGGACAAATCCACATTGTTACCACTTGATCCCTTTGTATCGCCTCTTCCCTCAGCAGCGGACCAGATCAGGGTGATAGATACATTTAGGTATTTAGGCATGGTTATTCATCCCAACCTGGAACTCTATGTTAAACTTAATGTAAATCCCCTGATTCAAAAATTCCAGAAAAAAGCAGCTAGTTGGATTAAATGACCCCTCTCGGTGGTGGGTCGATGCAATCTAATAAAAATCAAAACATATAAATTTTGAGAATTGGGTAATGTGCTAGCCTGCCAGCATCCTAGATAACATTGTAAGGAAAAAATGCAAAGAAATGCATTGAGTGGACGCCTGCTTGGACTTTAAAGGGCAGGAAGGAATAGATAGGAAGTAGATGAGTATAAAAATAACAAAAAATGCCAACTTTATTAATGTACAAAAATACAAAAGTGATTTGTAGGAGAAATTCAAAATCGTATACAATACAAAAATGCACCAATGATAAAACATCAAAATTTGTTACACAATATATATCACCCAAAGCTGGTAATCCAAAGTGTTACTCATGATGAGTTGAACTCAATTTGAATTTCACTGCATATATCCCGACATGTTTCGGAAAATCACATTGGAGTGTACTTTTCCTTCTTCAGGGTAAATTTATAAATGGGTATATTATTGTTGTATCTGTAACACAAATGTATATATGTTTAATACAAATGTAATATTTGTAGTGTAGGCATCAACAATATGGTTTGGAGCCTAATTGTATCATGTTACAAAAGTGGTGTAAAAAATACTTACATACTGTACATATCATTGACTCATTGAGCAGAAAGAGGATAAGAACAAAAAGGAGAATACAAGCTGGCTGCGTGAATCCATAAACACGGCATAGAAGTTATCCGTGTGTCCATGGGCTAGAGAGTGAGATGCATTCACAAGGGACGCCTGGTTTCACAGCGGAAAACAAGTCTAGCCACTGTGGAAACAATCATAACAAAAGAGGTAATTAAATCCACCTGATAATGTTGCAGAGTGATAAGGGTAAAGAGATGCTGATCAAGCAGAGTAGACACATGGACAGAGACCATGTCCATGTATTAACAAGTATGAAAATAGCATTTACCTTTAAGATATAACATACAGCTGACATCAAGACTGCAGCTGAAGGACTGACATGGAGTATCCAGGTTGTGGAAATAGGAAAGTCCTGGACTGCCGCACTCCATAAAAAAAGCATCTTTATTGAATATAGATAAAATCCAAAATCGTGGACAAATAACAAAAGTGGACACAACGGGGATCAAATCGCTAACGCGTTTCACATCCAAAGATGCTTACTCATTGTCAGTCTTATTATACCCACTGGGATTAGTATGGGCCAATCAGGTGGTTGACTCCGCCTGATCAGCTGTATACTTCACAGCTGATCGCAGAGGTCAGAGCGTCCCTCTGACGAAGGGGCGCGCGACCATAGACCCCAAAAATGGTCTGGGGTCCACAACTTTTGTATGCCTTTCACAATGCCCCCATCTGGGTTCCTATTCATGTATTCAAAAAATGCAACACTATTCCGCTCCTTGATATGGAGGAAACAAGTGCCACGTATCAAATTGGAAACGTTACAAGAGGCAAATGTCTCGGGCGGGCTGGCAGTCCCGAACCCATACTATTACTTCATAGCGGGTCAATTGCAGCACCTAATGGGATGGCAGCACCCCGGGTCCTCTGACCCCACAAGCAATATTGTACGCATTCTACTTTCGAGCGAGGGCCTTGTGGAATGCATAGAAGCGGGAGAATTCCGAAAAAATACCTGAGTACCAAACTCTGATACTTATAGATAAAATACGGACCAAGGCCAAACAACACTTTCAATATGCAGGATACTCTGAATGGTCTCGTATCTGGAACAATAGCAACTTTCCCGAATTATGTAAATTGCAGGGCTTTTCCACGTGGTCTAGGTGCGGGGTGATCTATGTCCCACAGTTATACCAAGGCAGCCTGCTACGGGATTTTCAATCCCTGAGGGAGGAATATGGTCTACCAAACGTCTTGTTTTTTCAATACCTACAACTTAAACATGCCATTTCAGCACAAGCTACACAGTCCACATGTGAATTAACTAGACCCTCGGTGCTCACACGACTAGTAACATCATCGTCTAGGACAGTGGTTCTCAACTCCAGTCCTCAGGACCCACCAACAGGCCAGGTTTGCAAGATAGCTGAAATACATCACAGGTGATATCACTTGCTGCTCAGTGATTGCAGTATTCTTGTTTGCAGCTCCCCAAGGTAATACTTAAAATCTGGCCTGTTGGTGGGTCCCGAGGACTGGAGTTGAGAACCACTGGTCTAGGAAAAGACAGATATCATCTATATATGACTCCCTAATATCTCAGGTATCCAAAGCTATGATATTAAAGTGCAGGACAAGCTGGGGGGAGGATATAGGTGACATAACAGATGAGGAATGGTCTGCTATAATGGAGAACGTACCCAAGGTGTCACTTTCCTCTTCTCAAAAACTCACACAACTATTCATTATACACCAAACTTACCGTACCCCATATAAACTACATAAATGGCATAGAAGAGATGATCCATTTTGTCCTCGTTGCAGGATCGAAAACAGTACCCTTATTCACATGCTCTGGAAGTGCCCGAAACTGCAAAGGTATTGGTCTGATGTAATTAACTCTATCAACAAAATATGGAATCTTACATTTGCAGTTGAACCCAAGCTGTGTCTGCTGGGATGGCTGGACGAGGAATTACATAGGCCACACACCTACATAGCTATTCTCAGAGTTCTGTTTATTGCCAGAAAACTTGTAGCTCGAAGATGGCTTTCGGTGTTACCGCCAACACACACAGAGTGGGTTAATGCCATAAACAACACCCTATTGAGGGAGAAGTTGACATACCAACACAGAGGTAGCCCAACAAAATTTGAAAATATATGGGATCCCTGGTTGAAGGTACCTGGTTTGGACCCCTTCCAACTGGTCCAGAACAGAGTACTTGGTGGTAGGACATAGACGCCCGCCCCCTCTTAAGAGGATGGATGCTGTTTATACAAGGTGGGTGAAGGATGGGATGGTGACATAGAGACTCAGAATGTGGATTAATCTGAAATAATATTCCTGATGAGGAGATGTCTTGCTCTGTAGTGACGAGTCATATAGTTTAACCTTATAAGATAGTTAATAGAAGAAAACTGAAACCCCCCCCCTCACTGTTTAGGGGGGGGGGGGGAGTACAACTACACCGACTGATTGTCTATTATAGGATCGGGAGCAGAGTAGGGGAACAGAAAACCAAAAGGACACGTTTACTAAAAAGGAAATATACAAAATGATAGACACGGTTATATACATGTAGAGATTTGTCTTTTTACATGGACTGTAATTTCACATAACATAATGATGCATGAACAGATAACAATATGTCCTTTGCAATGCTATTTGATGTATGTTTTTGTTTTTTTCAATGGAAGAGTTTTTCTTTTTCTATGTTTTATCAATAAAAAAAAAATCTGATTTAAAAAAGAAAAAGAACACTGAATACCAATTTAAGGAGGGCAAAGATACTGACAACTACAGTATGGGGGTACAAACACTGGTAACTGACTCCAGGCATTTTTCTTCCTGTTAATCACCAACACCAGGCATGTTTCCTTCCACTGACCACTGATATTTTTTTTTCCATCTCTAACTGACCATCAGTACCGACTAATTTTTGTCCCCCTGACCATCAACAGTGGGCATTTTTTCCTCCCCCTGACCAATGAATCTGGATATTTTTGTATTATTCTACTGACCCCTGACGACTACCATTTTTTCCTGCTGTTCAGGGCCAACAATAGCCATCTCTACATTGTGTTGACAATTACCAATCTAAGAGGGCACCACCACTGACCACCAATGTAAAGGGGCACAGATACTGATCACCAATAGAAGGAGGCACAGATACTGACCCCAATATAAGGGGGCACAGCCACTGATCACCAATGTAAGGAGGCACAGATACCGATCACCAAGATAAGGACGCACAGATACTGACCACCAATATAAGGGGGCACAGCCACTGATTACCAATATAAGGGGGCACAGATACTGACCACAAATAAAAGGGGGGCACAGCCACTGATCACCAATTTGAGAAGGCACAGATACTGACCACCAATATGAGGGGGCACAGCCACTGATTACCAATATAAGGGGGCACAGATACTGACCACAAATAAAAGGGGGGCACAGCCACTGATCACCAATTTGAGGAGCCACAGATACTGATCACCAATATAAGGGGGCACAGCCACTGATCACCAATGTAAGGGGGCACAGCCACTGACCACCAATATGCTCTCCGTCCATGTTCTTGATTTTTTATTTCCCGCATCAAAAGCATCACCTCATTGCTTTCCTTAAAGAGGAAGTAAAGTCTTCTGCCCCGTACATACGATCGGACATTCCGACAACAAAATCCATGGATTTTTTCCGACAGATGTTGGCTCAAACTTGTCTTGCATACACACGGTCACACAAATCTTGTCGGAAATTCCGAACGTCAAGAACGCGGTGACATACAACATGTACAACGAGCCGAGAAAAAGTTCAATAGTCAGTGCGGCTCTTTTGCTTGATTCCGAGCATGCGTGGAACTTTGTGTGTCGGAATTTTGTACACACGATCAGAATTTACGACAACGGATTTTGTTGTCGGAAAATTTGAGATCCAGATCTCAAATTTTATGTGACGGAAATTCCAATGGAAAATGTCCAATGGAGACTACACACGGTCGGAATTTCCAAAAACAAGCTCCCATTGTACATTTTCCGTCGGAAAATCCGACTGTGTGTACGGGGCATTCCTCTTTAATTGTAACTACAGGTAAGCCTATAATAGAACGTAATGGCGGCTCCGGCCAATCATAGCGCCGGAGCCCACAAAGTAAACCCGGGAAACATGTCGGCCCTGTCAGTGGTGTGCCGGCGCCGATCCAGGGCATCGTTCTAAGGTAAGTATTACATACTGAGCTAGTATGTACTAGCTCATTATGCCTTTTGTCTTGCAGGGGTTTTTTTTATTTTTTTATTTATTTATTTTTTTTGGAGGTTTACAATCTCTTTAAGGTTCCCAGGTCTTTCACTATCCAAGACAAATCATAGTACATAATAGTTAGATAATAGGACAGGAGCTGGTATAGACATGATCTGTACAAAGTTTTGGTTCCATTTTTAAAGGGTCATTGGTGCTATACTGAAGAATGCATATATACAGAATGAAGCAACAAATCGTGATTAAAGCTATATATGGAATTGTAGATTGAAATATAGATTAGTAATAGTAGTAGTTCTGCTGAGAGGTTCTATAGTGTAATTAGAGGAATACATACATTTTTTATGTATTTATTTGTATCTTTTGGTTGAACATAGTGACACTAAATTCTGGTTTAACAAAACCTATTCAAGTATATATTATTAACTCAAAAAAAGTCCCTTTTATTGTTCCGAGCCTCCTCCCTTTTTTCTTTCTTTTTTTTTTTTTGTCATCGGACTTCCTGTTAGAGGGTGGCTATGTTCCTTCTCCATTATCCAACAAATAGAAGCGAGGGGGGGAAATGATAGGTTTGGAAGCTCACGGAGTATATTACAAGTAGGCAGAAAAAAACTGTAAGAAACAATTTAATAAAAAATAGATTACAGAGCCATTAAAGTGGACCTTCAGCCTCCCGAGGACGATCCTGCCTCTTCACCCCTCCTCCCTTCCTCTGCATTGCTTTTCTTATTTTGTTTTGTTTACTTCTTTTTTTTTTAATTTAAAGTCCGCCATACACGTCACTCGTCTTAGGTGAATGACATATACACTGCCCGCTGTGCCTCCTGGGATAAGTACATCACATACTGTATCCCATGAGGCATAGTCTTTCATTCAAGAACTGTAGGAGAGAGTATCATTGAGAGTACCTCCTGCTGAACACGGACGAGTCGGCAGGCCTCTCGAGGACATCAGAGAGAACATGGTGGTGCAGGACAGAACTATGGCCGGGCATGAGAGGATCTCAGTGGGATAACGCTGGATTCACTGGATGGGCGAGTATCTGAACTGTGCAGAAACCACCATCAGGTAAGTGGGGCCATTTCAAATTAAAAATGGGGAAGTCGTCTGGAGTTCTAATTTAAGTAGTGGATGTGTATGGATTATTTTTTAGAAAGTAAGGATATTGCTTAGTGTCACATTAATGAACATGTGTCTTTTTTCAACCTAACTATGTAACTATCAGTTATAAAGCCAGATAGGTTGGGTTATATGTACAGCATTAGGTATAGGAAATAAGTGAAGCCATGAGACATATTTGTGAACTCGAGGAATATTAATATTTTCTACAATGTGTTCTATTCTTCATTTAAGGACTCATTCATTCCAGGTGTATAATCATGAATTTTTCTATATTTTCCAGGTCAGGCAATATTCATGGACATGAGAAAATCCATCAATGCCCTTGACTGTCTACAAGACTGTCTAACGCTAACACATTGTATTGCCATGTGTCTAAAATGCATATCAGTATACCTTGATGGCTCATACATCTGGTACAAATGAGATCTAAGGGCTCATGCAAATGGACGCATTTGGGTGTATACAGCAAGAATTCAACGCACTTCCATGCCCAGGAGACAAAGGTGTTGGAGTACAGCCACGACCACAGCCTGTTCAGATGTCCACCTGTAATGACAGATCGCATCCAGGGACTCTCATCTATCCCTGTATCCATGTAACCACCCAGATATGTAGATACAGACCTACAGCCTCTATCCACAAAACAGAACTGATATAACTTTATTGAATAAATGGTTTAAACCAGTGTTTCCCACCCTTGTTATTGGTCACGGCCCACTGCACCCTTTAAAAGTATGCAAAATCTCGAAGCACCCCAGTCTAAAATTAAATTTAAAACATAAAGGTTATTTATCAATGGGAAACCTGAGCGTGGGGACGATGCACACAACCACCTTGATTGACTTAACCACTTCCCATTCCGGAACTAAATAAAACCGAAACTAACTAAAGTTAGCCCAATTTTTTTGTATAATGTGAAAGATGATGCTGAGTAAATAGATTCCTAACATGTCACGTTTTAAAATTGCGTCTGCCCGTGGAATGGCGGCAAACTGCTGTTTAAAATTCTCTATAGGTGACACTTTAACGCCTTTACACGTTAGTAGTTTAGAGTGGCACAGGAGGTCTGGTGCTAGAATTATTGCTCTCGCTCTGACATTTGCGATAATACCTCACATGTGTGGTTCAATCTCAGTTTACTTATGCGTGCGGGAGTAACGTATGCGTTCGCATTTGCGCGTAAGCACGGTGGGACGGGGGCGCTTTAAATAATTTTTTTATATTTACAGTGGAACCTTGGATTACGAGCATAATCTGCTCCAGGAGAATGCTTGTAATTCAAAGCACTCTCATATCAAAGCGAGTTTCCCCATAGAAGTCAGTGGAAACTAAGATAATTTGTTCCGCATTGACTTCTATTACATGCAATACCGCATGTGGCCAGAGGTGGGGGGGGGGCACTGGAGAGCCTCGGAAACACTTGGGGACAGCTCAGCGGAACTCGGAAAGCCTTGGAAACACTCGGGAACGGAATACTTCTGAGTGTTTCCGAGTATTTCCAAACGGCTCCAAATCATTCCGAGTGTCCCCGGCGCCCCCGCACCTCTGGCCAAATGCAGTACTGCACACCCCATTAGCTTGAATTCTGCTCGTTTTGCAAGACAACACTCGCAAACGGAGTCAGAATAAAAAAAAAAAGAGTTGCTCGTCTTTTAAAACGCTCGTTAACCGCGGTACTCGTAAACCAAGATTCCACTGTATTTATTTATTTTATACAATATTTTTCTTTACTTTTTTTTGTACTAACTTGATTGCTATCACAAGGGATGAACAGCATCCCTTGTGACAGCATGGGCCCTCTTTATGGAGAAAAGGGATGGTGAACCCGTGCAGTGGGAGTAAAGGTTTGTTTGGTGAGGTATTGGAACTGCTGCCTCCCTACAAGCAGTCACCCTAAATGGGGACAGCTGAGTTTATTTGAAAATAATGGAAGGGTTTGGCGCTGTTCCTTTTAGTTGAATACTTCCCTACCTACATATAGGTTACTAAGTGCAAATTTAAATATAGATTCCTAGGTGTACCGTGCCTATATCAGATTGGTGATATACTAAAATATTGGTAAATATTGTACAATCATAAGTGGTACATAAACTTTAAATATATAAAAATAGATATCAAATCCCATATATGGTATTGCTGATAAATATTCCAAAAAATAATATTCCAAAAAAAAATATATATTCCAAAAGACATACAGTGCAAGGGGAGGGGGGGGGGGAAAGGGGGAGAGGGGGAAGGGGGGGGGAAGGGGTTGTGGGGGTGGGGGGAGGGAAGTGGCAGGGGAGAGGAAGGGGAGATGTGTGGGAGATCTGCTCCTGATGGAGAAAATAAACAATGTCAGGATCCCTCCTAATAAAGTGCAAACGTGCTGGTGAAGTTCAAAGGAAGTCCTTATGTATAATACATTTGTTGTCAAGTTCTTAACATATATCTTGTGCAGTTTCTTGTGATATGAATCCTTCAATTTTTATATTTTTATATCCTTGCTCTGAAAGTGCAGCCACTCACCAGATCACTTCACCCCTGCAGGGGTATCAGGCAGTTACAGTTTTGCGCCACTGTACGGCGTTCGCTGGCGGGCTCAGGATCGTGGTGTATCATATGTAAAGAGAGAGGGAGTGCCCATAGCGTAAAATTGTTTTTTAAAAGATTTATTAAACAAATTATAAAGGTACTCACAATTTTGCAATGTAAATCAAGCGAGGTAGTAAAAAACGTCACAATTATCCTTCAGCGCTGGTACAGTAGGTGATGTTTGGGAAGCACAGATTAGGCCACGCCCTGCGCGTTTCGTCGTTAGGACGTCTACGGGAGCGTAGACGTCCTAACGACGAAACGCGTAGGGCGTGGCCCTCTCTCTTTACATATGATACACCACGATCCTGAGCCCGCCAGCGAACGCCGTACAGTGGCGCAAAACTGTAACTGCCTGATACCCCTGCAGGGGTGAAGTGATCTGGTGAGTGGCTGCACTTTCAGAGCAAGGATATAAAAATATAAAAATTGAAGGATTCATATCACAAGAAACTGCACAAGATATATGTTAAGAACTTGACAACAAATGTATTATACATAAGGACTTCCTTTGAACTTCACCAGCACGTTTGCACTTTATTAGGAGGGATCCTGACATTGTTTATTTTCTCCATCAGGAGCAGATCTCCCACACATCTCCCCTTCCTCTCCCCTGCCACTTCCCTCCCCCCACCCCCACAACCCCTCCCCCCCCCCCTTCCCCCTCTCCCCCTTTCCCCCCCCCCTCCCCTTGCACTGTATGTCTTTTGGAATATATATATTTTTTTGGAATATTATTTTTTGGAATATTTATCAGCAATACCATATATGGGATTTGATATCTATTTTTATATATTTAAAGTTTATGTACCACTTATGATTGTACAATATTTACCAATATTTTAGTATATCACCAATCTGATATAGGCACGGTACACCTAGGAATCTATATTTAAATTTGCACTTAGTAACCTATATGTAGGTAGGGAAGTATTCACCTCTTTATGGAGAGATTTGGGGTTTATTAGAAGTGACTAACTACTCGTCGCTCCCGGTTTCCAGGGTTACAGAGAGAGGGAAACTACATCAGTTCCTCTCTCTCTCTGTACAGGGCAGCCATCACCACACCAGCCGCATCACTCCTCTCCTCTGCGATGGGACCAGAGAGCCCAGGAGAGGAGGCAGCGGCGGCGGGACCCCCTTCTGCCAGCTAGAGAAGTGATTAGCCACTCAGATCACTTCTGCCTTGATCAGAATCCCCGGCTGAAAACATTTATACTGGGATGAAACTGGAGGACGTCCATGTACACCTTGCCGACAGGAAGTGGTTAACCTCACATCAGAAGCCCCCTTCACATCAGAGGCCCCCCATTATACCTGAGTACCCTATTCACTCCAGAAGTCCCCTTTATTTTCAAGCTGGCCATACATTATACAATTTTCTTGCTCAATTTCCTTTAGATTCACCTTCTACTATGTAGGGCAAGGCCCTGCCTGATTGCATACCAATTAAAAGTGTTTAGGTTTGACCTCATATTATATGCTTTTTGTAAATATAAAGGAAAATTCTACAAGAACATTGTATAATGTATGGCCAGCCTTAGAGCAGGGCTGGGACAAGGGGTGGGCAGCAGGGTGTAATGTGAGGTGGGTGTGCTAGGAGTGGTGATTTGGGGGGATTTGTGATTGGGAGAGGGAGCAGGATTTGTGCTAGGAGGGGGTATTGGGGGGGGGGGGGGGGTTGTGCTAGAAAATGTGATATGTTAAGGGGGGGGGTTGTGCTATAGGGGATTTTTATTTTTTTGGTGGGGGTTATTTGTACTATTATGGATGATTGGGGGAGGGGGGGTGTTTGTGCTAGGGGGGGGAACTTTGAGAGGGAGGGGGTGAATTTGTGCTTCTATGAGGAATTTGTGCTGGGGGGGGGATTGTGGTCGGGGAGCATATTTGAGGGGTTTGTGCTACGAGGGGGGATTTTTTGGGGGAGGTTTGTGCTGGGGACATATGGGGAGAGAGGATTTTAGCTGGGGGCAAAGATTTGTGCTGGGAAAGAGGGAATTTCAGTAGGGGGGCAGATCTGTACTGGGAGGAGGGGGGATTTATGCCTACGGGGGTAAGCATGCAGATTCGATTTTTATGGGGTGGGGGATTTTCGCAGGCACATAATGCTCATACAACTCTGGGGGGGGGGCATGTTCGCCCTGGGCTCTAGATAACCTTGTCCCAGCACTGTGTCAGAGTGTCCTGTCACATTAAAGTCCACCCATCACATCAGAGCCCCCCCCTCAATACATGAGAACCCTTGATCACATCAGAGTCTCCTCATGAGAGAGTCCCCTCTATCACATCAGACAACTAACGCAATCAATATTTAAACAGCATATTCATGATATGAAAATACCCATAACAAGTGATTTGCCTGGTTTTTAGACTTAAAAAGTCGGCACAGCATGACAAAATACCTCCGTCACCACAGTCACCCTATCACAGTCCTCTCATCTGACTCTGATCCAGAGCAAACGGGACTCCTGCTCACTACACCCTAGAGCAGTGATGGCGAACCTTGGCACCCCAGATGTTTTGGAACTAAATTTCCCATTATGTTCAGGCAGGGCAAGTGGAGGAGAGGGTAGCCCTGTATGCAGACGACATGCTGCTGTTCCTGAACGATGCTGGCCCATCCCTGCAGGGAGCGTTGAGGGTTCTAAATACTTTCACGACGGTCACAGGACTTAAAGTGAACTGGTCCAAATCCTTGTTATTCCCGATAGACCATGCAGCTAGGTCCACATCCCCTCCGGACTGTCCACTACAGTGGGTAGACACCTTTAAGTATTTGGGGGTTCATATATCCGCGCAAGCCTCAGATTTCATTTCTTTGAACCCAACCCCAATGCTTACAGACACTAAGACGAAACTTAACTCATGGCGTAAATTACCTTTATCCGTTTGGGGGCGAGTGAATCTTATAAAAATGAAAATCATTCCCAAATATATTTATCTCTTTCGGCACTCCCCTCAATGGGTTCCCAGATCTTTTTTTACAAAGCTTAACCAGTTATTTACATCTTTTTTGTGGGGTTCCTCGCCACCTAGATACAAATTGACGACTTTGATGAGGCCAACAACACAGGGTGGTATGGCATTTCCAGATTGCTACCGTTATTTCCTGGCTACCCAGCTGGTAACAGTGGTCTGGTGGTTACACACTGATAACACCAATTCCTCCACAGTCCTTGAAGCCACAGTGGTGGGTTCCTTAGAGGCCCTCCGATTCCTGGTTTATAGAGGTCCCTGTGCCCCATACCCCTTAACACCCTCAATGTGCACCACTCTGAGAGCATGGCGGGCAGGTCTGGCAATAGATTAATACAAACAGACAGAGAATTCCCCTAATGCTCCGATATGGTTAAATCCAAATCTACCACATATCTATAAACTCCCAGACCCTTATGCATGGACCAAATACAACATAAAAAATCTATCACAAATTGTATCACAAACGTCTTTACTACCCCTATCACAGCTCTCCTCCTTATATAATGTACCGCATCACTACCAATTTCGGTACCTCCAATTATCACATGCCAATTTCCACGTTCCACATGCACCATAGTTCAGTCAGGACTGGAGACAACACTTAGAACCAACTGTACTGAGAAACCTACATCACAATTATATGCGCATCTAGTCTCAATATCCTTGCCATCTTTAGAAAAACTTTGGGCCCACTGGCAACAAGACATTCCCACCCTGGACAATGATGATTGGGATGATGTGTGGGATTTCCCTTTCCGCTCCCTAGTTTCCATACGGGATATATTAATACAGTTCAAAATAGTACATAGAGCGTTTTACACTCCACATAGACTTCATATTATGAACCCTACTTGCTCCTCTGAGTGCTGGAGATGTGGAATCTCTCCAGGCGACTTCTCACACATTTTCTAGAGTTGCCCTAGAATTCAGCAATATTGGAGAGAGGTGCTAGATTTGATAAATAGAGTCGCACTAACCACTCTGCCACAAGTAATGGAGGTTTGTCTTTTGGGATTGATTGAAACACTGGTTCCGACTATAGCAAAACGTACACTAGTGGGGTTGTTGCTTTTTTACGCCCGCAAGAAAATTGCCATGCTATGGAAGAAACCTAGCCCTCCCTCTTTGATGCAATGGAAAAGCTTGGTCAATGATAATCTCCCCCTGTATAAGGACACATACATGAATAGGGGATGCCCAATGAAATATGAAAAGGTCTGGAACAAATGGCTATCTGAACCAGAAACGTCCTAGTTAAACTTAGATAAATCTTTTATTTTCATGTATGGAAGTGGGTGGGTTTCTGCAAATCACCCTGGAGAGGGTTTTTCAACTCCTATGAGGCTGCAAGCCGGGAAAGGGATAAACGCACCATCTTGTTGTATTCTGATGTAATACACACCTAATGCCCATGGAAATAAAGTATGATTAATTGAATTGTAACACCGATGTATCATAGCACTTGTGTTATATGTGTTTGTTTGTACTGAAAAATGTAATAAACATAATTTCAAAAAAAAAATAAAAAATTCCCATTATGTTCAACTACACTGCAGAGTGCATGAGCATCATGGGAAATGGGAAATGTAGTTCCAAACCATCTGGGGTGCCAAGGTTCGCCATCACTGCCCTAAGGGAACTCAAACAGCACCCTGGTTAAGAAACACTGGTGCTGCGTACACACGAGCGGACTTCTCGTCGGACTGAACTCCGAAGGACTTTTCGACAGAGTTCCGATGAAACGGACTTGTCTACATACGATCACACCAAAGTCCGATCCTTTCGAACGTGATGACGTACGACCGGACTAGAAAAGGAAGTTCAACAACCTGTAGCCAATAGCTGCCCTTGCGTCGTTTTTGATCCGTCGGAAAGATTTGAAACATGTTCTATTTCTAGGTCCGTCGGAATTTTCGACAGAAAAGGTCCGATGAAGGTCTGATGAAGCCCACACACGATCGGAATGTCTGCCGGAATCGTTCCGTCAGACCTTTTGCTGCCGGAAAGTCCGCTCGTGTGTACGTGGCATAAGGGTCATTGTTGAAAAAAGTACGAGAACCTTTAGGATAAAGACATTTTCAAAAGAGAATAAGGAGTGCCGGATATTCCAGTCAACTGAAGAGTGTGTTTGACATTCCATGCTATGTACAGAAATCCTGCACACCGCAATCAGCCAGTTAGTTTACAAATGAAAGAAATTAACACTGCCTAGAGTTGGGTCCTATGGAGATCAGTTCAAGAGCTCACCATGGGATCCTCACACAGCTTATAAAGAACCCTAAAGCTAGTCACACACGGCTTGAATTCTGTCTGATTTCTGCTGAAATCCAAGCTGTGGGTGGCCCTGATGGCACCACTTGGCTTGACATCACTGGAGTAGCAGTGTTTACTACAGCAATATACAGCTTCTAGAGGGATCCCACAGGTATGGTATATGCATAGTTGCATTGGGCCAAGCTGGACAAATGCAACTATGTAAAAATATGTGGAAATAATATTTAAAGCAGTATTAAACCCAAAACCAAAAATGTAATATGTTGAAGCTTACCAATCATTAGATGTGGTGGCTGCATTCGTTTTCTTTTGTGTAGGCTTTTTTCTCTCTGTTTTCACCTGGTGACCTGGCCAGTAACACACCTCCTGGAGTGCCCGCACTCTGGATGAAGGAGCAGAAGGGTACATTTGGACAGCCACATTGTCAGTCTGGAGGGAGAGGAGTGTTAGGTTGATTAGCAGATTTAGATACATGAACAAATTGAGGCCAAAGTGCGATTTGCCATGCAACTTGACAGTTCAAGATGGCATGACAATTCACAACCCCCCGCCCCATTGCCGGAAATGCAACTTAACTTAAGTCGCAGTGACTTTGAAAAAGGTTCCTGCACTACTTTTTACGATTTCATTGCGACTTGCATTGATTTCTGTTTAATGAAGTTGCAAGCCGCAGTGAAATCAGAGGGCCAAATCGCACTGATCTGCAGCTTTGAAATCACCCTGAAGTAGCGTGATTTCAAAGCCGCACTGGTGTAAACCTGGGCTAATAGTTTATAAGCAGTTACAGCAAAAACTTTTTTTCCTTTTGAGATAAAGGTTTTACATAAATAAAAGTTGATCAATGTAAGCACCCCTGTCACCATTAAATGCTTTGTCTCATCCCTGTAAACTGCTGGAGAGCTTGCCCTTTTGAAAAACAACAGACTTATTGGCAAGATCACTCGGTAAAAAAAAAAAAAAAAAAAAAGACTAATGCAGCCATCACATCAATAAAAAATATCTGATTAAAAAAAAAAAGAAAGGAATGGTAAGCTGCAATATACTACATGTTAGCTTTTGGGTTTAATACCACTCTAAATTGATATTGCCCAGCTATATGTCAGATTTGTTTTGGTGTCACCAAAGATCTTCCTTTGTATTTACATTATTTATACCTGGAGAGGTTGGTAAAATATTATATTAGGATATCATAAAAGATAATTGAATGTGTAACTAAAAAGTCACAAAAAGACAAAAATATTAGGGAGTGTTACAAAAAACAAATGCATGCTACAACAAAATAAAACAAAGAAAAAATACAAAATTAAATAAAATATGATTTTGTAGATAAAAATTGTACAACAAATTAAGACTGCAATATAAAAAGCCTACAGCTTGTTCTCTGGCATAAGCACAGGCCGGCTAATGAAGTGACTCGTTGTTAGCTGCTGCCCCAGTTTGAAGCAGAACTTAAGTTGATGGACAGATGGGGCTAATCTGTTTCCTTAATTAAAAGCGCGTGTGCTGTTGGGTTCAGGGATTAGGGGACAGAGAACATGTTCCTTTCACCGACTTCACCAAAAGCAGCAGAAAAAGAGGGAGTGGGGATGGAGTGATTTAACCCGCTGTATCCAACATAGACATTTCTACCTAGATTGGAGTTGGCTAGTCAGGCGCAATGAGAGATATCAGTGTTCCCTAAACCCAGATTTCCTCACTAAAAACACAAACTCTGTCCAATGTATTCCAGTTTAAACTAAATTTAGGGAAGAATTTAACAAACAAGTCCTTGTTTGAAAGGGGATACCCCCATATTACAGAACTAGTCATTTTTGTATTAAGAGAACCTTCACAAATCTGGTTCACATTACTAAGAATACAACAGGTCCAAACCTGGTTTACCTGAATCTGTTAGCTAATGTGAACTCATGCCAACTACTCAGTGGTCAGTGGTTTGCTAAAAATGTACTTCTGCGCTGACCACCACAGTACCAGGTACTTTTCCTTTGACAGAAGAATAGAGAAAGGTGTACTTCAAAAGACTACCACAGACCAACAAACTATAAGAAAACACAAAATCCCACAACATATCTACAGGCTATAAAAATAGTGGGACTGTGTCCCTCTAGAAGTCACTTTATTACAAACAACTAAAAAGTACCCAGATATAAAGTAACAACCCCCCCCCCCCCCCCATAACAACATACACCACCACTGGACCTCGTCCATAAACAAGAGATCGCACCCTGGTTCTCCTATGGTATGTGAGCAATGTACTGGAATTGTTGACGCGTTGAAGGAGTAAACAAATTGGACCAATTTTCCATAAGCATTGGCTAGATAATACTATCATCTGACAGGCCTCTTATCTTTGGATGGGGTACAGCGACGGGCAATTTTTTGGGGGGAGGTTGTCACTTTATACCTGGGTACTTTTTAGATGTTTGTAATAACATGACTTCTAGAGGGACATAGTCCCACAATTTTTAAACTCTGTAGACATTTTCTGGTGTTTTGTTACAGTTTATTGGTCCTTGGTGGTCTTTGAAACAGTATACACTTTCTTTTTCTTTTGGTCTTCCTCGTGTCCTTTACTGCTGACCCCTGACCAGTTGTGGTGGGTTTGTAGGTCCCTTTTACTTTGGTCATCCTCATAGCTTTTACTGTTGACTCTGGACCAGTAGTGGTGGGTTTGTAGGTCCCTTTTCTTTTGGCCATCCCCATAGCCTTTACTGTTGACTCTGGACCAGTAGTGTTGGGTTTGTAGGTCCCATTTTACTTTTTGTGAGTTTACTTCTCATCTGACAACAATGTAATGCCACAATTCTCCACTGCATTGGCATACCAGGTACCAAAAATTGTTGCGCTATGTATTTATGTACAGTATGTATACATTAAATTCCCCAGTTTGCTGAACTTTGTACACTGTATTGTACATTCATAATGCTAGCAATTTTACCAATACTGTATTTTGTCCTGTTCAATGAACTGGCACATATTTTCAGGCATGAATAAATGTTGCTGTTTTGTACATGTTTCTTTTATGACAGGTTTGCTTTATAGGGGAATTGTCAGTTTGCCCATTCAGTCTCTTACTAGTCCACTACCTGATCTCATCTGACCCATTGTAAATGCCTGGTGCTTCCAGATATGAGGAAGCATGTGACCACCTCCCAACATACGGCACTAGGGCCTAATGCCGCGTACACACGAGCGGACTTTACGGCGGACTTTGCCCGGCGGACTTTTCAACGTACTTTCCGACGGACTTTCTGAATGAACGGACTTGCCTACACACAATCCACCAAAGTCCGTCGAATTCGTACGTGATGACATACGACTGGACTAAAACAAGGAAGTTCATAGCCAGTAGCCAATAGCTGCCCTAGCGTGGCTTTTTGTCCGTCGAACTAGCATACAGACGGCGGACTTTTCGACCGGACTCGATTTCAACGGATACATTTTAAACAAGTTTCAAATCTAAGTCCGTCCAACTTTTGAGAAAACAAAGTCCGCTGGAGCCCACACACATCGAATTGTCAGACGAAATCCAGTCCGCCGGGCAAAGTCCGCCGTAAAGTCCGCTCGTGTGTACGCGGCATAAGTGGCCAAGCACCTCTGTCACTTAAAGAAGAACAATGTCATCAATCCAATGTAAGCTCCATCATCAAATGACACAGAGCTTACATAGTGTTTGACTCCCATGGAAATGGAGCAGCATGGAGATGGAGGTGAATGGCAGAGTGAATCTTAAGTGTTAGTTCTCCCTAGAAATACTCTATGAATATTAAACAGCCATGCAAATGCATTAACACCATGTTAGAATTCCGTCTGCGCTCCAGTTGTCCAGCAACTAGCACTGGAAACTGCAGGCCAGTGACACCATGCAACTCAAGGGGGGTTATTTACGAAAGGCAAATCCACTTTGCACTGCAAGTGCACTTGAAAGTGCACTGAAAGTGCACTTGGAAGTGCAGTCACTCTAAATCTAAGGGGTAGACCTGAAATGAGTGGAAGCTCTGCTGATTTTATCATCCAATCATGTGCAAGATAAAAAGCTGTTTTTTATTTTCCTTACATGTCCCCCTCAGATCTACAGCGACTTTACTTCCAAGTGCACTTTCAGTGCAAAGTGGATTTTCCTTTAGTAAAGAACCCTCAAGGTGTCACTTAGCCCACCCTCCCCCATAGTATTCTATTGATACTCCTCTGCATCCAGCACCTGTGTGAACCAACTGTTACTATGACTTTTTGATAGACCTTTTTTTCACATTTCTAAATTAAGCTACTGTGTATTATGTTAAATGTATTGAAAAGTAGTTCAAGCAGCATCCCTAAGACGCCTTTCACACTGGGACGGTTTTCAGGCGAATAAGCGCTGGAAATAGCCTCTGCTAAGCGCCTGAAAACCGCCTCTCATTCATTCCAGTGTGCCTTTTCACACTGGGGCAATGCACTTGCGGGACGGGAAAAAAAGTCCTGCAAGCAGCATCTTTGCGGCGGGTTGGGAGCGCTGTATACAGGAATGAATGGGCAGTGCTTTCAAAGCACCTTAAAAGCACCGCAAAACTGGAGTTTTTAACCCTTTTTTGGGGTTAAAAGCGCCCTGCTAACGGCCGAAAAGTGGATCTAAACAGCAATAAAGCGTCGCTAAAACAAGCAGCATTTTGGCGCTAGCGCGGCCGTGGCCCTAGTGTGAAAGTGGTACTACAATAGCTTTAGAGAGACGATGTACAATGTTAACTAATGCCAACTGAGGCATTAAAACTGATCTCTCTCTTTTAATCCTTCCCTTGTCTTCGGAGTTACACAGGGTAACCAGTTTTATGCAATGGTCAACGAAAAATTTACTGTGAAAAAAGATTAGAAAAGATATTAAACTGCAAACATGGTTTAAACAGATTATCACAGTTATCTAATGCAAAAAATGTTTGTTGTCAACAGCCACCCTTTTATTCTTTCATGTAGGAATATGATTGGTTGGTCAACAAGAATGCTGTCTTGGGACACTTCCTGTCATGAGGTCCGCAGAGAGCCAAGTGTTCTTTTCTTTATATCTTTCATACAAAATACCCAACCTCATCTGACAACCGTGAGTACCTTCCCATCTAATGAAACCTCCATCTAACAAAAAACATTTTAAAATAAATGTTGAAATCTCTTTTACTGATTACTAAAAGTTACATTTCTGCTGGGAGAACAGCTAACCTGCAGGCCAGGGCCTGAAACCCTCCAACATTTTATTCTCTCTTTTTTTTTACTACAACATACTGACAGCACACTTTACATGCAACAAAAGAGGGAAAGCACCTATTGCATTATGGTATGCATGTATACTGTAGATCAGACTCTTGGCTATGGCTATGGGCACTATATCTGACACACCTTAAAACCTTTCCATGTCATTTTCTTCACAAATTTTTGGAGAGGTAGGTTGCCAGGTCTTTCGGCAACCCTCGTCAATTGCTCCAGTTTGGGACTGGAATGCAGAATGTGATAAAACATGTAGTGAATTAGTACACACATACTTAGAACAATTTGATTGGGATCCAATTAACTTACATCGTGTCTTTGGAGTGTGGGAGGAAATTAGTACCCAGAAGAAAACCATGCACAGGGCAGAGCATACAAACTCCAGGCAGATAGTCCTGGCCAGGACGCAAACAGGGACCTTAGTGCCCCAAGGCATAAGTGCTCACTACTGAGCCACTGTGCCCCTGCATCATGGTTGCTAAGCTATTTTTTCTGGTTCAGAACTGTTCAGCTATGGCATGCTGAAGAAGAGAAGGAAAAGCCACAAACTGATCTCAATTTTTATATTTTATTCATCATACATTACATGTACCCAATTTTGGAGGCATGAAGGCCCCATAAACAGGAATGTGTAGGAATTGGGACTCCCTAAACGAATTGGGGTCACCATAAATGGCATTGGGACTTCATAAACAGTAATGTGTAGGTATTGTGACTCTCTAAACGACATGGGAACACTATAAACAGGAAAGTGTAGGTATGGGGATTCCACAAACAGGAAAGTATAGGCATGGAGATTCCAAAAATGGGACATGGAGGCATAAAGACTTCACAAATAGGTATGTGAAGGCATGGGGACTCCATAACCCAGAATGTGTAGGCACGAGGACTCCATAAACAGCAATATGTAAATATGGGGGCTCCATAAATTGTAATGTGGAGGTATGGAGAATCCATAAACTGGAATGAGGAGGCCTGGGTACTTCATAAACTGGAATGTGGAGTCATGGGACTCCATAAACAGGTATGTGTTTACACAGGGACTCCATAAACAGGTATGTGTTTACACAGGGACTCCATAAACAGGAATATAGAGGCATGGGGATTTCATAAACAGGAATATACTGTTGATGCATGGGGACTCCATAAACAGGAATGTGGAGACATGAGGACTCCACAAACTTGAATGTGGAAGCATTGGAATGTGGAGGCATTGAAACTCCATAAACAGGAATTTGGATGTATGGGGACTCCATTAACAGGAATATGTAGGCATGGAGACTCCATAAATTGGAATGTGGAGGCCTGGGTACCCCATAAACTGGGATGTGGAGTCATGGTACTCCTTAAATAGGTATGTGAAAGCAAGGGAATTCCATAAACCAGATTGTGTAGGCATGGTGATTCCATAAACAGGAATGCTGCCCATAGATAAGTCAATTTTCAAGCATTCAACCACTTTCATCCAAGCTTTCAACTAAACTGATCAATGTCATCTGCCACAAGCATTTGCTTTCGGAACTAAAAAAAAACAGTTTATCCTGTCGATGGAAGGTTGTGTTCATCAGTTTGGTTGTACTTTGCAATTAAAAGCTGGTTGAAATTTGTAAGAAATTGGTACAAATTGCTATGTGTATGGCCAACATAAATTTTTTTTCCCACAGAAAAGGTTATAGATTTCCTGGAATCGCTTTAGAATTATGTTATGCGGTCAGCATTGTCGAAAGTAATGCTTTGTGGAGTTCTGCTTTAAACTTCTTCTGCTCTATTACATCCCTCTGTTCCCTGAAACCTCAATTGTGTATGCTCTTGTGTCACGGTAAGCCTCTCAACATCCTTTAACTGGTTAAACAGTATTGATGTCCTGGTTCTATTATAATCACTGACAACACTGGAAAACCTACAATCACTTCTCCCCTGGGTCTTAGGATAGGTTCACACCCAAGCGCACATGCTGTTTTTTAGCAAGCTGCGGTTAATTTTTCACGAAATGCATTACTTTCCTTTATGCAATGCATGCTGCAGCACTTGGCAGCACACTGGGATAAAGTTTGGCATGCCTCGTTTTATTCAGCACGTATCAACACAACACATTGGGTTAATTAATGTAGTTAACTACATTGATTAACTCAGCCTAACGTATGTGGTGTCAACAAGCTCTTATAGAAACTAAAACTGCACGGCAGTGTCACCAGAAAAAAACAAATAAAATAAAAGATTCTGGAGTGACAATTCATATAGTACACAAAGTCACAAAGTACTAAAGTGGACTTTAGAAATACCTGACATTTCACAATCTAGGCCAGGGTTTATCAACCAGGGTTCCATGGGAACCTTAGGGATTCTCCAGAGGTTAATAGGGGTTCTTTGAGCAATGAGCAATTTCTGCCTCTCAGATAAGTTTCCAATCACACCATTGATCTTTTTAGCTATGTGTAAGGGGGTAATTATTCCCAATGACCACAAATGTAAGGGGCATTCTTCCCACTGACCATCACACTAATGTATCCTGAGTTGCAGATATAGTAATTTTTAGCAGGGGTTCCCTGAGACCGGAAAGTTGTTTCAAGGGTTCCTCTCTGTTAAAAAGGTTGAGAAAGGCTGGTCTAGGGCAACAGTATAATTTTTCCAAAAAGTGCAACCTTTTATCAATAAAAAGCCATCCGTCAGCTCCAGCCAAGTGACTTTGTCTATGATGAAATGATGTGCCTGCTGCAGGAAGAAGGAAGCATTTCTTCTGTCTCCTCTCCTCTAATGATTGCACTGTACTGTACATTGTAAATCAGTAGGGGCTGATTTGTGTGTGGCTGCAGTTCAGGTTCTGCACAGTTATTTTTACACTGGCCTACTAATCTGTATGTGCGAGGACAAGGAATGTATTTTTGTGCTGTAATGGAAGATGGCAAATAGACTATTCACTTTGCAGGGGGGTTTACCTTAGAGCTTGGTGACTACTGTAAAATATCACTTTGCAAAATATACCCAATCACATGCAAAGAAAAAAGAAAAACAGTATTTGTGCTTGGACATGCTTGGGTGATAGATGTCAGCAGAGCTTCACCCCATTTACTAAGCTCTGGGGGGGGATTTCCCTTGCACAGTGCAATATCCCTTGCAAAGTGAACAGCTTATTTGCCTTTAGTAAACCAACCCCACTGATTCCTAGCAATTTCACTATCAGTAATTACATAAATCTAAAGCTGGCCATACAAGGCTGAATTCGAGCCATGGGTGGTCCCGCCACCTGGCTCAACAAACTTTGAGAAATCAAAGGAGCTGGGTGAAAAAAAGTTGGCTGAACAGTAACTGCAGCCAATCAGATGCAGTCACTGTTCAGGTATTCTGACAGCAGTAGGTACCAGCTGTTAGAATACAATATATGGCAGTCAGGGATTGGTCTGCTTATGCTGTTTAGCATGGATGGGGGGGGGGGGGGGGGGTCTATGCATTTCTCTTGTTCAGCCTGCCTTATGCTGTCATTTTTTGCAGGGAGTAGCCAGTTAAAGAAAAAAAAATCTAGTTCCTTTAGTTGCCCATGGACTCATTATGGAACCCAGTAGGGATATTTTAGCTATAGGTAGAACTTGATGGTCTAAATTAGTTTCTGGTTCCCTAAGGCAACCCATACATTGGTTAAAAAAAAGAAAAAAAAAAAGATCTGATTCCCTCATCCACACAATCAAGTTGGATGGCTTCTCCTTTCGGACAATCAGGAAACGGGTCTCATGAGCCACTTCCTGATTGGCCAGGAAGAGAATCAGTGTGATAATAGCGAATATTCATTCGCTATTGTCACACAACTGGATGGGCTCGGATCGCAGTACTCTGCGTCCAGAGCCCACCTGGCTCTACTCATGTACTTAAAAAAAAAAGCACCCCCCCATTGGAATCTATACATCCAGCGCCCTGCATGTAGGGGGCCTGACACATGGATAGGGGGGCAGCGCCCCCGTGCACCCCTAATGGACGGGCAGCCACTGATTGTTCGGGAAAAATCAGACAGGCTGGTTGTACAGAAGTCATTTAATAGATTTACTTCTGTACAACCAGCCTGCCCATAGATGGATCGAAATTTGGGCGGTCTGTGCTGAATTGGCCAAATTTTGATCCATGTATGGCCAGCTTAAATGTCTTGGATACTCTAATGCCCTGTACACATGGTCGGACTTTGTTCGGACATTCCGACAACAAATTCCTAGGATTTTTTCCGACGGAAGTTGGCTCAAACTTGTCTTGCATACACACGGTCACGCAAAGTTGTCGGAAAATCCGATCGTTCTGAACGCGGTGACGTAAAACACGAACGTCGAGACTATAAACGGGGTGGTGGCCAATAGCTTTCATCTCTTTATTTATTCTGAGCATGCGTGGCACTTTGTCCGTCGGATTTATGTACACACCATCGGAATTTCCGACAACGGATTTAGTTGTCGGAAAACTTTATATCCTGCTCTCAAACTTTGTGTGTCGGAAAATCCGATGGAAAATGTGTGATGGAGCCTACACACGGTCGGAATTTCCGACAACAAGGTCCTATCACACATTTTCCGTCGGAAAATGCGACCGTGTGTACGGGGCATAACAGTGAGATCTGCCATAATTCCTGACTGTGTAGCTGCACACTCAGGAGTTTTGGGTATTGTCAAATCACATCGGTCTGGTCCTGCTCTTCATGTTGCATGCCCCATATTATAAAACGATGGAAACATGTTACAGGGAGAAAGGAAACCTCTTTTAATGACCATAGCAGGAGTGCAGTGATCTCACTGAGAGTGCTCAGACATTTAGATGATTTAATGCTCCAGTATCTATCAAAACCTGAAAAATTTGTTTTGGGTGGACTGACTCTTTGAGAATCAGTGACCATGCCTACTTAAGCCAGAAAAAATTTCGTAAATTGAATGCAAACATTTTGCACATGGTCTAGTCTGCTGAGCACATATTTTGAGTTGCTATTTTCAAACTTATCCTAATTTAATTTAACCTTTAAAATTATGATGTTTTACAATTAATATTGTTATTTAATTTTTAGATATTAAATGCTTGCTGCACTATATTTGCAGTATTACATATACACATATGCAGTTTGCCTATTTTCTTTAGTGACTAGCTGTCTTTTATGTTATCAGTCAGTCTTAATCAACAAGTGCTGAGATAAATGGTTTGATTTACTAAAAAACAGGCTGCTCACTTTTTAAGGGAGTGTTCCCTTAGTAGACTGAATGAGGTAAAGCTCTGCTGCCTTTCAACATCCAATTAATCGCAAGCAAAAACATTTTAATAATATTTTTTATTATTATTATTATTATCTTTACCCATGATTGGGTATTTTTTGCATAGTTAATTTTCACCACCTTCACTTTAGTAAATCAACACAAGAATTTCAGGCGTACAAACTTGTCTGGCAAACTGGCTCTGATGCAGACAAACAAGCACATGCATTGTGCAGTACTATAAACCAGGATGCAGATCCTACACATATACCAAGCAAATTATCCCTATGTACTTAGAATTTTACAAATTATGCATTTGCATTAAAGTATATCTAAAGACCACGTTTTTTTTTTTAGGTTTTTGAGAACGTAGGGGATGGGCAAAGCCCTGTACTTTTTATTTCTTGTTGTCAGTGTCCCACTGTTATGAAGACACAGCAAGAAGTGAGGGGGATCTTTCCAAACAAAAGTTGTCACCAGAACAAGTGTCCCCATTAGAATATTTTCTCTTTATTGCTGTTCTAGTGAAAACTTACGATTTTGGATTTTTTCAGGGTTTTAGTGCCTAGCAGAGCAGCTACCTCATCTATTGAAAGTCATTAATTAACCCAATCTGTTGCAAAAAGGTTTTGGATTATTCTGTGCTTTTAGTCCCTATGAAAATTAAAAGCATTAAAAACCTGAGAGACGATCTAAAATTTCCCAAATGCAAAACCTTTTTTTTTTTGGCTTTAGATACACTTTAAACTTTTTTTTTTTTACATTAAGAGCATTGATAGGAGCCTGTCATACATGCAAGAAAAAAAAGAGATTAAAGTTTCTCTTCATTTGATATGTACTGAAATAAATTGATCGCATTAGAGGAAAATGATTGGAAAAATTGTCATGGGCACAGTTACCTGTATTCGCAAATCGCTGGTGGACCAATAAACTCATGGTAAAAAAATAGCCAATTTTTCCTGACTGCAGGCATGAAAAAAGTTTCTGTATTACTACAGAATTTTATTGTTACATGTCATAAAAATTGGATAAATACAAGAGTGCATATGAGGGAGTTATAGAAACCACTGCCAATTGACTTCTACAAATATTAAAGTCCAATCATGTAGATACAATAACTGTAGACCCCATACATGACTGAGGGGGAACAGCGCCAGACATCTTTATATATCCAGAGGGGTTATAAAAGAGAAGATCAATGCAATACTGCTTCCAGACAATACAAAATATGCTATACTGACAACTATTAGGCCATATGGATGCCCACCAGCTCTAAGTAACCACCAGCTGTCCCAAACGTCCTACCAGAAAAGGGACCAGATCTGTCCATGGGGACATCTGCCCAAGGCCCCAGAAGGGAGCCTACGTGTCAGCATCCCGTCTAGGGAGATAAACACTAATTGGTCCCGGCATGTCATCTCAGGATTAAGTCAACACACAGCGCACACGAGCCAGGGTGGGCAAGCTAGCAATGTCACCTCCATGGTAGACCTCTCGCCCTCCCCTTCACCAGTCCACCCACTGCCACACGCCTCATATTAACCAGTGAAATTCACACAATGCTCCATGACATCACAACCCGTCTGGCTTAAAGATGGTCACCCAACTATCTTTGATGATCCTTATTTCAAACTGATGTCCTCATCTTCCAGCTTCCTTCAGTGACATCCCGAGCAAGACACCCTTCGCTACCTGTGTTCCTTGCTGCCCGTCCGCTCTGCTCCGAGGTAAGTCTCCGAATCTCATTCCTCTTCCAGTTTTCTATCCGCAGGATATCTGATCCAGATTTAAAATAGAGAGGTTTAGCCATCGTGATAAAATTATGACTAATGATTTAAAGTCCTTACCCCGATAATGCAGCTCTGCTCCTCTGATCTAGATTAACTTCTTTATGTTGGGGTCAACAGCTCGGGAAATAAACACTGCACAAGGGTCTCTTTATCCAGATACATCTCTTTTTTCACACCAGCATTATTCTGAGAAGTCCTGCAACATATTTTGAAGACAAACACTTGAACTTCAAAGAACTTGAATACAACTGAACAGACAGAACCAGAGAGATGCTGAAGCTAGACACGAACGGAGACTACAAGGATAGATAGATAGATAGATAGATAGATAGATAGATAGATAGATAGATAGATAGATAGATATTGGTTCATTTTTAAGCTATTAGGAACCATATCACATTTTCACACACTATGCTTTTCGGGACTAGAATTGAAAAAAAAAACCCTAAATGTATTTTATTTATTTGTATAAGTATTTATTTATTCATTATGTATATATATATATATACATATACATACACAATACTCATATCCACAAACACCTGAATGCGCACATAACACCTATACATGCTTGCATAGTATATACACGCTGTTACAGTAGTTGTACATTGCTGACAAAATAATTATTTTCACCGTTCCAACTTGCCCCTTCCTAACGTCAAAGAGTTTTATGAGAATTTTTTTTTTTAATTCATACTTGCCAAAGCCCTGACATGTTTCCCACAAAGGATGTGGTGTCTCTTTTAAAAGCAAAAACCGCCTGTGGTACCAGATCTGTCATTAAAACACCCTCCCACTATGGGAATGTCTGGAAAACCTGACACTCTCTCTTCCCTCACCTTGATCATTGAAGACATTACTATTCTCGCACTTAGACCTATTTCGTATGTGCCACGAGCAAGTTGTTTAGTCTTGTATGTAAGTGACAAATGTTAATGTTTTTTTATTGCTGTAACTGGTGGTCTTGAAATGAGACATCAAAAAAAGCAGATTGTTCACCTTATGATTTTTATGAGTCACAGGACTAATCAGAGAACAGAAAAAAGCATTGAATTTAACATGACCGGCCTTAAGATAGAGATAAGGGGCTATTGTTTTGCTGTGAGTGCGCTGCACATACTTTCTGAAGCGATGGTGATACCCAAGGCTCATTTCAAAATTCATATTGCGAGCCAGAGCAGCAGCAAAGTAATTTACTACACTATTTAGGACGTACCTTGCTTTTGTACACATGCACAAGCTCTTGAAGTGTCTACTGTGCCGAAAGGCAAATATTCCAATTTTTTATTCTGAACTGTAAACAGAAATTTTGGTCAATGTGAATGTTCCATAGTCAGTTCAAGTTAACAGTGTCCTTGCTTCATTCATTTGGCAGCAAGCAGTGTTTGAATGTATGCAATGGGTGGCATTGAATACTTCAAAATACTTGAAGTCTATTAAATGTGTGCATGTACTGCATCCTGCAGTAATTTGGACAACTAAAAAAAGAAAATGTTTGCAGTGGCAGACATCCCACTAAGAAGCTTGTGCTGTAAAATGTGGATATAAATTAAAAAAACAACATAATATGCAATGGGGGTTATTTACGAAAGGCAAATCCACTTTGCACTGCAAGTGCACTTGAAAGTGCAGTTGGAAGTGCAGTCGCTCTAAATCTAAGGGGTAGATCTGAAATGAGTGGAAGCTCTGCTGATTTTATCATCCAATCATGTGCAAGCTAAAATGCAGTTTTTTTTATTTTCCTTGCATGTCCCCCTCGGATCTACAGACTTCACTTCCAAGTGCACTTGGAGTGCAAAGTGGATTTGCCTTTAGTAAATAACCCCCAATATCTAGGAAATGTATAGTCCAGGTTTTGTAGGTCATATTACATTTCCAAGCTTCCTTCTCCTTCCTATTCATAAAATTAAGTCTTGTATTCTGGTTTTAGCTATACATTCATTTTGCATCTTAGTTCTGTTGTTACCATTGACGAATGGGAGATACAAAGTGAGGGCAATAAAGACTGCAAGAACTTTACTTGAGGAGGAGTAATTCCTTTTAGATGCAGTCTAATGCTGCCTATACACACATGGCAATTTTCTGTTTTTAATCACTCTTGCCAAAATAAATAAATAAATTGCATTAAAGTAATCAACTTCCAACTTGCATAGTTTTAACGAACTGGCATGGATAGCGGTAGGTTGTGTTGTTCAATTGCCTTTGTGATCACAAGTTGCTAAAAGATTGTCATGTATATAGGCAACATTAAAATGACTCAGAAAAACGAAAAACAGGAACTGGCAACCAATAACCACTGTAGATAGAGACAAGAAAAAACTCAGCATTGTTTACTTTGGATTCGTGGTTCCTTGCAGCTTTATGGTGGCCATACCTGGTCCAATCCCACTCTTGCTTTTAAAGGGCTGATGCCGTGCTCTGGCCACAATGGGCCATTTTTGAGCTAACCCTTGAGGAAATTAACAAGGACTCCCAAGCGCCAGAAGCACACTAAGGTTTGCACCCAGAGATTTACAACTTGTGAAGAAATCTCCATGCAAGCAGGGACCAATTCTTTCCACTTATATTGAGAAAAGGAAAAGTATGGAATGCGCCACATTGTACATTGGCTTATAATCAAGACAGCTAGCGTATCCTTAAATAGAAGGATGGTTTCATGGTCCTATTCACACCCTGGATTAGTCCTTTGTATCTTTACTACCCTTGCAAAGAAACTTTCCTGACTCCGTTTCTAAATGCCTGATGATACATGCTTGATTTTGCCATCATAAAATGGCCAAATCTGTAAAATATAGTTAGCGGGGTGGAGATGGTTCATATACACCTCAATAATTATCAGATTTAAGACAACACTTACTTTTCTTTGCAGATCACTGTATATGAGAAGTTACAAAAATAACAGCGATCCAATAAATTTTTTTAAAAATTAAGGACACCGTTAAATTGGGTGACGTTGAAAGATGAACTAATAAAATAAAGACATCTACATAAGCATCTATATCTATAAAGTGCTCTTAAAAAAAAGTCTTGCAAAAACATTTGAAGACATTCATCACTATGAATATTTAAGCACAGTTGTCTGTTCATTGGCCCAGTTTCAAGTTCAATAAAAATGTCTGCAAGAAAATGCAATGCAGAAATGTATATATATATATATATATATATATACACCCATTTTCTTTATGGAGAGACTTCTTGCTAATTAGAAGATGTACCCATACATATCTAAACACCAGAACCCATAATCAGCATTATCTGTGTGATTGAGCATCAGTCTTGGTGTAAGTAGAATGCACACACCATTATATAATATACTGGTTTATAAAAAAAAAATCAAATAGATTGAAAAAGGAAAATTGAAGATGGTTCCCTACTTTCTGTGCTAATGGTGCAAAGTTAATCCAGTACTTTACTTTGTATTAGAAACACTTTTCAGAAATACAGGGCAATGCATGTCCGGAGTCAAAAGGATATCTTACAAGTGTCTCGTTGTTCTTAAATTGTGCTTATCTACTGACAGCTATACACTAGTACTGAAAACGTGTGTGTGTGCGCTGGCACAAAACATACAAGCTCCAGTCCATAACTGCTGTAGAGTCAATTCCAATTCACCTCCTGCAGTGCGAGACAAATGGAGGGTTAACCAACTCCCAAGACAAGTCTCCTTTATGCCTTTGTATTAATCCCAATGTGATCTGTATTACTCAGCCTATTAACCCTACAAGGACCACACAGTGCAGGTGACAGTCATACTCCTGGCTGCATTGAGTGGGTCACAATGGTACTGAGATTTACTGGTACTTGTGCTACAGTTTTTAATCGTGACTGTCTTTATTGTGTTTTATTGCAGAGAACGCAACTGATGGTTAGACTGACTGGGAGTAAATTGCATAAGGTAGGTAAACATATCTGTCCACAGATAAAACTTTAAAAAAGCAGTGCTACTACCACAAAATTATTATTTAAGTCTCGTACACACAATGCGAAAACCAGACGAAAAATTACGCTTTCGGCACGATCGTACGACAATCTGATTGTTAGTACACAGCTGTCATACAAAATTTTCCGAAGAGACAAACACAGAAATTTTTCTCGTACGATACCAGATCGTACGATTTTCGTTTAATCAGTACAGTTTTTGTCCGAAAATACAATACAAATACATTACAGCACTTCTGAAATTTTTTTTCTTTCCTTTGAGAATTTTTGTACTTTAGTAACTTATTCGCATTCGATATGGAGACTAGCATGCAAAAAAAAAAGGTGATCATTTGTCAGATAATCTCATCATATGTACTAGCCTATAGCAAAACATTACCGAAACCCTTTTGTAGTTGTCAGTGGGAGGAAACTGCTCGTTAAAAGTGCTTATCACTAGATTGGACGATCGCACGATAATCTGATCGTTAGTACACAACTGTTGTCCGAAATTTTCTGATGGGACAAACACAAAAATGTTTCTCGTACAATACCAGATCGTACGATTTTTGTTTAATCAGTACAGTTTTCGTCCGAAAATACAACACAAATACATTACAGCACTTCTGAATTTTTTTTTCTTTCGTTTGAGAATTTTTGTGCTTTAGTAAGTTATTTGCATTCGATATGAAGGCTAGCATGCAAAAAAAAAAAAAAGAAAAAAAAGGTGACCATTTGTCAGATAATCTCATTGTGTGTACTAGCCTATAGCAAAACACTACCGAAACCCTTTTGTAATTGTCAGTGGAAGGAAACTGCTCGTTAAAAGTGCTTATCACTAGATTGGACGATCGTACAATAATCTGATCGTTAGTACACAACTGTCGTCCGAAAATGTTTCTCATACAATACCAGATTGTACAATTTTTGTTTAATCAGTACAGTTTTTGTCCGAAAATACAACACAAATACATTACAGCACTTCTGAATTTTTTTTTTTCTTTAGTTTGAGAATTTCCGTACTTTAGTAACCTATTCACATTCGATATGGAGACTAGCATGCAAAAGAAAAAAAGAAAAAAAATGGACAATCATTTGTCCGTTAATCTCATTGTGTGTACTAGGCTATTGGAAAACATTACCAAAACCTTTTTGTAGTTGTCAGTGGAAGGAAACTGCTCGTTAAAAGTTCTTATCACTAGATTGGATTGACTAGACTATCTATCATCTTTATTCTAATTAAGCTATTCAAATATGCCTAAAACCCCATCAACAGGCATGCAATACAAGCATAAGATTGTTGCTGTAGCAGCTGGGGATGGTCAATTATTCAGGGTCAAACTGTTTAGCACTAATAATTGGGGATGGTCTTTTGTCTGTCATTTGACTACTACTCCTCCTAGAGACTTCCATGTTGTTAATCTTCTGCAAAGATAGTGCTCTGCTGGATGACTTGCGGAGCGTGTTCTGATGCTAAGTGATGACTTACAATAACAACAAGAGCTCAATTAAATTAGTTTGCATGCACAGTACACACAAATGCTTATTTATTTTTTGGTGTGCACTAACTGCATTTTAACTATGTAAAAGTGTTTCATGCAGTATTTTTTCAAAATGTTTTTTAGCTCAGTATATTGGTGTGATTTAGGTTGAGTTTAAACAATGCATTGCTGATGAAGCTCATTTTAGCCAGGTTTTGAAAAAGCGTCAAACTGAAGTAATTTAATGCACCATTAGTTTTAAAATGTACCCTTTAGCTAGAGCACAGGGAAATACAGTATGCCATCTTCCCTCATAAAACATTATAATTAGATAGATAGAATAAAAAGAAATAAAAAAAATGTAAAATGTAATATGGGATTGTACAAAAGAGTTTCATAAACTATCAAAATAAAAAAACAGTATAAGTAATTTGTAAAATAATTAATACATTTGAAAAATCCTTCTTGGCAAAAAAATACAAGTAATGTATAGTAACAAATAAAAAAAAAATAGCATTAAAAAGGCAAAAAGTTATAACACATTTTCACAAATATTCATAGTGAGTACTATAAAAGCTAAAATCTGTTTGACTTCAGTTGGCATAAAAAATTGTGTACCAACAACCATTAAAAGCAACATTTTACAGCACCTGTCATTATACTGATGATGAGTGACTCAGGCAATGGATAATAACTGTCTGGACCCATTACACAGATCTCTATCAAATTCTTTAGCACAATGACAATGTAGAGTGGGAAGTAATTAGCTAAGGGTAGGTGTTAATGACTGTGTACTCAAATCTCAGTGCACATTACCTGAACTAAATGGGGAGCAAACTGTACACTAATCAAGTAGATATGTGGAATGGGATGGGTATATCTGCAGTGCTTGCCTTTCATGTGATAATATTGCACGAGTGGCAGGAAATTCTCAAAAAACGAAATTTTAGTGAAGACAGGCAAGAGAAAAGCATAAATTACAGCTATAAAAATTGTACATTTTGATACAAAGTAGCTAATCAAATGAATAAAATATCACAAAAACAATTTGAGTAGCTATATAGAAAGCATAACTGTATAAAATGTACCTTAATTCCAAAAATTATTGTAGTTTATTGTAATGAATTTTCAAGGTGGAGTTTTAACATTTTTTAAATTTCATATTGAGTTTATTACAGAAGTACAAAAATTATTCTACACACTATTTCTCCATATAGATAAGAATTGTAATAATGAGAACTAATGGATATTCCTCATATAACCATTGGTATAAAATAAAAAATTAAAAAAAAAGTAATTGTCAAATTGCATATATACACAAAAGTAAATACACACCAAATCTAAACAGACTGTCAAATAAATAAACCTGAAAATAAAAAAACGGAATTTAGGAAAACTGTCTATCACATACATACAATATTGTATAATATATGTATTGTTCTTATGATCAGAGGAGTCCAGCTTTATAATTTGAAGAGGCACCCAATAAAATGATGTTTTGGAATAGACTAAATGTAACATACAGGCAAAAAAGAGTTGTTCAGTTAGAACAACTCTTTTTTTTAATTGACAGCATTATTTTGCTATCATTTTCTAATTACCTTTTCAATAGCAGATAAGAGAAAAAAGGTGAAAAACGAGAGATCGGGTTATCCACATCATAGTATAGCGGCACACTTAGTCAAACCTCAAACTAAACTAGTATTTCAGGAGATGAAACCAACAATACAACTAAACATATCTTAAGAAAAGAACAATGAATTAAAAAAAAGGTTTTAAATGGATAAGGAAGCACACCAAAACTGTTGATTATGAGACCATTGGTAGAGCATGTGCCAGACATGGAGGAAGTGTCAGAACTCAGGTATGGATTGTAAGTGGTAACCAGTGCAAATTGAATCATTTGGATTGTTTGGTGATGTGAAACTAATGGATCAAAGTGATCTGTGATAACAAAAGAAAGGTATTTTCAGATAAAAGCACATTGTATTTCAAATTCAATGTGAGAAAGTATAGTTTAATTAGTGAAAAGCACTTTATCTAAAGTTCCATTTGCTCTAAATTCATTGAGCAATATTGGCTGAATCAGTAGCCTACTTGTCTAAAAGGCAAGCATTTTGGGAGTTTCTCAACCAATAATTCATTCTATATATCAAGACTAGTTTTATCTGGGGAATAACTAGAGATGTTAGACTTAAATATAAAAGATTGTTTCACACAGAAATCCAATCATACAATACATAGCATCTCAAGCTACCTGTACTAGAAAGGCATACATCATGAACATATATAGAGAGAGATTTCTCTCTTTTACAGCATTAATCTCGCTATATGGGGTTATTATTATTATACAGGATTTATATACCGTACTTATGATTGTGTTATAGCTTTATGATATGAGACCAAAAATAACTTTGTAAGAAAGCAAAACCAACGTCAATTCAGTCAACTATAATCGTAAAACTGTGGCTTCATATAAATTCAGATGTCACATTTGCTCAAAGTCATTAATGTAGGAAAAATAAACGTAGATAAGTATACGATCTCCTGAGCAGAGAGGTGACATTATTACAGGTCCTATTAGGGAATACCCTCAAATGTCGGTAATTGAGAAGATGTTGAGCCAATTACTTAGTATCATTGCTGCTGAGTAGTTTATTGCAGTCCTATTAACTTGTGCTTGTATACAGAGCTACTCCTTTGGCTGAAAGAGCTACATCCCCCACTCTTGCCCCAAGGGGCTACAGCCTGAAGGGGGTAAAGCGAATAATTCAGAATATTCTCAACCAGATGTGATTCTGGAGGAGTAGGCTAACAGATCCCCCTATCTCTGTTTACCCAATTAGCACAGTATTAACACACCCTCAGTGATTGCAATTGACACCCAAACAAAAAGGTGTAATAGGATATTAGCTGGGGACACCTCACCCATTTTCTCCATGTTAAATAAATCCTTTTGTATCTCCCAGATCACTATGTGGAACCATTGTCTTATGTCATTACCCCCCTAGTGAACATACTGTAAGGAGGGGCATTTGACTATCAATGGATGGGACTGTGGCTTCAGACTTTGGCCATTTTACACTATAAAACCTTAAAATGCATTAAGGACAATAGAAATTCCCCTATTAAAGTCTCATTATCTCCAGAAAACTTTTTAGTTTAAACATTAAGGCTCCATGCACACTGGCATTAAAAATGTTGCTTCTACAGGAGTTTTGTGTTCTGCCTGTAGAAACAGTTCAATGTTATCCTATGTGTCCATGCACATTAGGATATTTACAGGCATATTTTGAGCTCAACGTTTAGAAGCAGGAAAAAAAAAACCCTTCTGGTTCGCGTTTCTGATTGGAGCCCACTGGCAGAAAAAACGTAAAACTCTCCTAAACTGGTCTAGACTTGGTACAAAAAATGCTCTATATGAGCGTTTAAGAGAACAGACTTTTTTTTTAAGCCCAGTGTGCATGGAGCCTTAACTCCGCTACACAGCAATCTTCCAGGTATCGATAGATAGATAGATAGATAGATAGATAGATAGATAGATAGATAGATAGATAGATAGATAGATAGATAGATAGATAGATAGATAGATAGATAGATATGCGTGTGGGTGTTTATGAACAAATATTCATTGCAAGCACTAGTACCCTAAAGACGACAAAACACTTTTTTCCTGCTAAAATCTACATTACTACCTTAGAATGTTACCCCACCTCAAGTTCTTGTAAAGTCTCCACCCAAAATTGAGGGGGAAGTGTACTGGGGAGTAACGGGGGAGGTGGTGAGTGGGTGGAGATTTCCAGACACTCTTTGATTTAATTAGTTATTGGTCTGGAGGGGGAGCTTTTAAAGCAAACATTGATCTTACCTGTCCTCAGTAAGCTCAGAAGACTTCTTGGACATAGGATATAGTTTTGGAGAACATGGAATAAGGATTCCTACTTTGTGGACCTTTTACATGGGAAATTAAGCATCGTCTCTGGTGTCTGTATTTTTTCAGAACAATCTAAAGGAGATTTGCTAACTGCTTTAAGATCTTGGTGAAGCCGAGGAGTCTGAACAAGGAGCTAACAGGTTTTCACCTACTAAGGCCTCCTAACACCCAAGCGTGGAAATGATGTCCTACATTAAACAGCCTCACTATGCAGTGAATGGGCTGACATTAGCTGGAACAGGAATGGATCTACTGCATTCGGCAGTGGGGTACCCAAGTAAGTACTATACCTTAGTATTGTATTCTATTATCTTTGTGTTGTAAGTTACCGTATTTGTTCCTGTGTTTTGCTATTCAAGTCTTAGTGAAGAATCATTTTAGATTAAATTATTGTTTGATATAAAATGTCAACCATTACAAGTACTTGTGAGATGTTTATTCACAACAGCACTGTGTTATATAGATGAATAAAATTTTTTTAAACCAGGTAGCTAAATTTAAATTTTTAAATTTTCTTTCTTATTTTCAATTCTTTTCTTGTAGAATGTTAATCTAAATATGATTGGTCTGCTTTTCTTGTAAAAAAAAAATATGATTGGTCTGCTGAACAGGGTTCTTTATCCTGTTACATGCATTTGATTTCTAGTTCTAAAGATATGTATTGACGGCTATTTAGGAATAATTCAGAACTGTGTTACACAATGGGGTTGATTTACTAAAACCGGAGAGAACATGATCTGGTGCAGCTCTGCATAGAAACCAATCAGCTTCCAGATTTGTGTTGTATAAGTTTAAATGAACAAGTTGCAGTTAGAAGCTGATTGGCTGACATGCACAGCTGCACCAGATTTTGCACTCTATAGTTTTAGTAACTCAACCCCATTATCTCTAATAATAGGCCAGAACACCGAATTGTAACTGGATGTGTTAAGCTACATAAAAAACTTTTTGATTAAAAAACAAAACAAGGTAGCAAACACCGTTCATGTTTATTTAAAAAGCATGAACTGACTTATAATTGAGTAACTCTGTTAGGTATTGGTTATTAAAACATTGCATTTCTGTATCTAAACTCTTTCCTTTTTAACCAATCCCAGACACTCCAAGGAAACAAAGAAGAGAGAGAACGACTTTCACCAGGGCACAGCTTGATATTCTGGAAGCCTTATTTGCTAAAACCCGATACCCCGACATATTCATGAGGGAGGAGGTGGCCTTAAAGATAAATCTGCCAGAATCAAGAGTACAAGTAAGAAGTGAATAGCTTATATTATTATCATTGATATGTCAGTTTTGATGCCCCTGCAACTGCCACACATGGCAAGAAATGTAACTGCTGCATAGATTGATGATGATTTGGTTTATAAAACAAGGTTGCAGAACTCAGAATAGAAAGCCCAGAGTTCCAATCTAGACATCTGCAGTCTATGTTGAGGAGCCAGAAAACATGTCTATGCTTCATTGACACAGAACACACAAAACAATTTCAGACACCAAATCAGATTTTTAGTGTACATTGGCTGTCTGGCTTCTTGGATTAGTCAAATTAGTCGGGTTGATTTACTAAAGGCAAATAGACTGTGCACTTTGCAACGTGAGGTAAAGCTTCACTTTGCAAAGAATACCCAATCACATGCAAGGAAAAAATAAATAAAAAATGCATTGAATGACGGAAGTCAGCAGAGCTTCTGCTCATTTACTAAGCTCAGGAGCAACTGCACTTTGCAAAGTGTACAGTCTATTTGCCTTTAGTAAATCAACCGCAATGTCTGTTCTTCACATCCTTTAGTTTCTGTGTTTTCCCAGTTGGGCATTTATTCTGACTGTTTAAGTTTTCTTCTTGTAGATAACTTTTGCAGGATTCTTTAGGAATTATTTTCATTATTACAATGCTTAATTTAAAAAAACAAAAACAGAAATCATAATTTTTTTTGTGAAACGGTTACACAGGGCATTTCAAGTTTTTCCCATAAAATATTCAGAGTACCTTGTTTAGACTTTGCTCTAAGGCCCTATAGCTTATAGTCATGCCCTTGGCTTTAATACAGTCTTTGTCTGAATTTCATAAACTATTAGCTGAGAAAGACTTTCATATAAAAGGTCTGATATAAACCCACACTGTGACTAGGCTCTCCTGGAGGGAGCCATTCCCTGACCCATGTACCACTAACAAATTCTGAGGTAGTAAAGCTAAACCTGTAGAATGAGTGATTGCCTTGGAAATTGTTTGTGGTACTTGAGTTGTTTTCATGGGTTTAAAGTAACCTATATCCACTTATACAAATGTTTCAGGAAACATACTGTATATTCTATCTAGTCTGTTAATCATATTTGTTTATGGTTACATTTTACTTTTCAACTTGTAGGTTTGGTTTAAGAACAGACGGGCCAAATGTCGCCAACAGCAGCAGCAAAGCAGTGGACAGGCCAAACCTCGTCCTGCCAAGAAGAAAACTTCCCCAGCAAGAGAGACTAACTCAGAAGCTAGCACCAATGGCCAATATAGTCCACCTCCACCTGGCACAGCAGTGACTCCATGCTCCACGGCTAGTGCCACAGTCTCTATCTGGAGTCCAGCCTCCATATCACCAATTCCAGATCCACTTTCTGCAGTCAGCACTCCTTGTATGCAGAGATCAGCTGGATATCCTATGACATACAGTCAAGCCCCAGCCTATACTCAGAGCTATGGTGGATCCTCATCTTATTTCACAGGCCTGGACTGCAGCTCTTACTTATCTCCCATGCACCCACAGCTCTCAGCTCCAGGTGCCACGCTGAGTCCTATTGCCACTTCCACCATGGGTAGTCATCTCAGCCAGTCCCCGGCATCTCTCTCTGCCCAGGGATATGGAACTTCCAGCCTTGGCTTCACATCGGTGGATTGCTTAGACTACAAAGACCAAACTTCCTCTTGGAAGCTTAATTTCAATGCCACTGACTGTCTTGATTATAAGGACCAAAGTTCATGGAAATTCCAGGTCTTGTGAATCAAGTTGAAGACTCCAAAGCTTGATATTCACGAATCTTAATCAACTAGATTCAATGGCATGGCTGAAGTCCAGCAGTGGGTAGATAACAAAACACATCAACTTCAAAACTTCAGTGTCTATTTCTTGGTAGAAGGACATGCTGAAATGTTGTGCTTAGAAAAAAAAATTCCACTTCTCCAATTATAAATCAAATTTTCTCCGATGTTGATGGGTGTCGTCAGATCTGGGCTATGAAAGCACTTCGGTTGAGGGTAAAAATAACTTTCTGTCGTACCATACCGCTGAGTCCAGTTTTGGATTTTGCCTTTGACTATGCATTGTGTACAAAAATGAACAACACCAACTCCATTGTCCTCTCATTAGTCATCAGTGTTTAAATTGACAACTGTTGAAGAAAGATTTGCTAAATGTTACCAAACGTTCTAGAAAGGATCTAGATCTTTGGGATTTTGAAAAGCTACACGTAGCAAAATTCTGTTATGTCCACCTAATACATTCTAATCTGCTATGCCTATTTCCTTGCTTACAAATTGTGGCAACACTGTATTGTTGTGTTGTGGGTCGACCATACATAACATGTCTGTTTGAAGTTTGGAAAGTGATGTTACTGATGCCATAATAACGATGGATGATTCCTTTTTGCCTACACAGTCTGTCACTCTTTTACCCACAGGAGCTGTCACAAAATTGTTTAAACCACCTAAGCAGAGCCATGTAAATCTGGATGTATTTTTTCATGTATATTTTTAAAACCAGTTTAACTTATTTTATAAAGAGTCATAGTCCATTCCAAGTGGATGAGGGCTTGTCAACCCCGTTCCTTTCAAAAATTAAATGTGTCCCTGTGTACTTGACTTTGTTATTGTGTAACATTGTATAGTGTTGTTATTAGTCTGTGTGTCTGCTAAGAGAGAAGATTGTTCCTATAGATCTGTTATATTATTAATTATTGTTATTTGAACAAAAAGTGTGGAATAATATTAAAATACAGTGATTCATCCTTGTGTATTGATTGTGCATCTGATTAATACTAACATGCGAGAGTGAGAACTGTAAAGGAAAAACAAAGAGTAATAGTGACACCTATAGCAATAATTAAAGAGTATATAAACCCTAACAATGAACTTCTCTTATTTACTCCCTTTTGGTCTGTTTTATATATATATATATACACATACATTTGAACTTGTTTTGTTATAGCTATTTGATAAGTGCAAAAAATAAATGATAACCTCTTGATCACGTCAGAAATTCTGAGCTGTCCTGTGTCAACTGCTCACTTCCTGTTGTCTCAAGGAAAGTAATTAGCCCTCATAGTTCTTACCTGAGAGCTACAAAATGATTAGTCTTTATGTTGTGAAGATATGAGAGAAGGTGGGTCTGAGTAGTTTCAGCTTGAATAAGAGCAGTATGACACCAAGCTTTGACAAAGCATTGTCAGAGCTTTCAGCAAGCCTTTGAAGTAACATTCAGCTTCAGTTTGTAAATGTTTTAAAAGTCAGCAGCTACAAATACTGCCGCTGCTGACTTTTAAAATTTGGACACTTACCTGTCCAGGGCGCCAGCGATGTCGGCACCCAAAGCCGATCTGTCCCTCAGCTGTCGGGTGCTGCCGACGCCATCCTCGGTAAGGGAATCAGGAAGTGAAGCCTTGCGGCTTCACTTCCTGGTTCCCTACTGCACATGTGCGACTCGCGCTGCGCTATCCCACTGGTCCCTGCTGTTTTCTGGGTTCCGTGTATCTCCCAGAATACAGCGGGGGGGGGGGGAAGTGGCGTAGATACCCGCGGGTGGCTAGGGTATCTATTCCCAGAAGTGGGAGCAAAATACCTGTATTAGACAGGTATCTGCTCCCCCCTGAAAGGTTCCAAATGTGACACCAGAGGGGTGGAGGAACCGGAAATGCGGAAGTTCCATTTTTGTGTGGAACTCCGCTTTAAGCAAGCTGCTACCAGGCTTCAGCAAGCTTTCAACAAGCTTCAAGAAGTGAAGCCTGCTAGTAGCTTGTTTATAGCAACAATCAACACTCCCATTAGGACCCGTGATTATCATTTACAAACTGAAATTGAATGGTACTTTAAAAGCTTCAACAAAACCTGCTGAAAGCTCTGCAAATGCTTTGTCAAAGTCTGCTCTTATACAATTTGAAGCCTGTGCGTTCCTGGCGGGTCAACAGGTACTCTGTAATTGTAGGGTCTTTAAATGGATAAAATGCATCTAGTGATATATACTGCATTTATATTCTTTTATTTTGCCCTGACATACACAGCTTTATATGGTAAACATGTATACAGTGCCTTGAAAAAGTATTCATACCCCTTGAACTTTTCCACATTTTGTCATGTTACAACCAAAAACGTAAATGTATTTTATTGGAATTTTATGTGATAGACAAACACAAAGTGGCGCATAATTTTGAAGTGGAAGGTAAAAGATAAATGGTTTTCAACATTTTTTACAAATAAATATCTGAAAAGTGTGGCATGCATTTGTATTCAGCCCCCTTTAGTCTGATACCCCTAACTAAAATCTAGTGGAACCAATTGCCTTCAGAAGTCATCTAATTAGAAAATAGGGTCCACCTGTGTGTAATTTAATCTCAGTGTTCTGTGAAGCCCTCAGAGATTTGTTAGAGAACCTTAGTGAACAAACAGAATCATAAAGGCCAAGGAACACACCAGACAGGTCAGGGATAATGTTGTGGAGAAGTTTAAGGCTGAGTTCACATATGAGCACGCAGCGGTTCACAGCAGGAGTCCGGTAGGTCCTCGTTCACTGTTTCAGGTCTGATTTCAGCCTAAATTTTTGAATTCGGACTGGAAACTAACCAAAAGACGCACAGGGCTCCTGTACAAATCGCACCGGAGCCGCTGCAGAGATATGTTAACCGGCTCCATAGAGAAACCCACATCCAAGTCGCACTAGTGTGAACGCAGCCTAAAAAAGGATTAGGTTATAAAAAATTTCCAAAGCTTTGAACATCTCACGGATCACTATTTAATCCATCATCCAAAAATGGAAAGAGTATGGCACAACTGCAAATCTACCAAGAGATTGCCGTCCACCTAAACTGACAGACCGGACAAGGAGAGCATTAATCAGAGAAGCAGCTAAGAGGCCCATGGTAACTCTGGAGGAGCTGCAGAGATTCAGAGCTCAGATGGGAGAATCTGTCCACAGGACAACAATTATGCCGTGTACACACAAGCAAAATTTCTGTTGGAACAATCTTGGATGGTTTTTCCGACGGAATTCCGCTTAAGCGTGACTTGCATACACACGGTCACACAAAAGTTCACTGGACTTTTGACCGTCAAGAACGCGGTGACGTACAACACTACGACGAGCCAAGAAAATGAAGTTCAATGCTTCTGAGCTTGTGTCGAATTGTTTCCGAGCATGCGTAGGAATTTTGCGCGTCAGAATTGGTACAGACGATCGGAATTTCAGATCGGAACTTTTTCCGACCAAAAAATTGAGAACATGCTCTCAATCTTTTGCTGGCTGGAATTCCGCCAGCAAAAGTCCGATGGAGCATACACACGGTCGCATTTTCAGACCAAAAGCTCTCATCGGACTTTTGCTGGTGGAATTTCCTCTCGTGTGTACGGGGCATTAGTTGTGCACTCCACAAATCTGCCCTTTATGGAAGAGTGACAAGAAGAAAGCCATTGTTAAAAGAAAGCCATAAGAAGTCCTATTTGCAGTTTGCAAGAAGCCATGTGGGGGACACAGCAAACATGTGGAAGAAGATGCTCTGGTCAGATGAGACCAAAATGTAACTTTTTGGCTTAAAAGTAAAACGCTATGTGTGGCGCAAAACTAACACTGCACATCACCTTGAACACGCCATCCCCACTATGAAACATGGTGGTGGCAGCATCATGTTATGGGGATGCTTTTCTTCAGCAGGGACAGGGAAGCTGGTCAGAGTTGATGGGAAGATGGATGGAGTCAAATACAGGGCAATCTTAGAAGAAAACCTGTTAGAGTCTGCAAAAGACTTAAACCGGGGCAGAGTTTCACCTTCCAGCAGGACAACAACCCTAGACATACAGCCAGAGCTACAATGGAATGGTTTAGATCAAAGCATTGTCATGTGTTAGAATGGCCAAATCAAAGTCCAGACCTAAATCCAATCGAGAACCTGTGGGAAGACTTGAAGATTGCTCTCTTTTACGTCACCGCATTTAGAACGATCGGATTTTCCGACAACTTTGTGCGATTGTGTGTAGACAAAACAAGTTTGAGCCAACATCCGTCGGAAAAAATCCTAGGATTTTGTTGTCGGAATGTCCGAACAAAGTCCGACCGTGTGTACGCCCTATAAGGTTTCTTTGATTATTTCAATTGCAAGATTTTCACACAGTATTATCTGCAAAGCCACGGTGAAGAGAGTATTTGTATTTCTTTAGCTGGACAGAACTTACCTATGGTGGCCCTGAGACTTAAAAGCATCTAGTGTATGCTGGGAACCAAATAAATCTGCAATCAGATTCTCCTTATGGGTTTGAGAAGATAAAATGCGAGACCTCGCCAACAACGGAATCAAAAGGAGAGCATCTGCTCTTAGGCTCGATTTACACTAATGCGTTTTTTGATGCATTTTGCAGAAATGCAGGGAAATTTTTTAACATGGGTTCCTACGGAACATGTTCACATCAATGCATTTTTGTGCCTCTGCGTTTTTGGAAAGGGTCGGGGACTTTTTTCCCCGCAAAATGCAAAGTTTTGCATGTAATAGAATTCAATGGACCCGCATCCAAAATGCAAGTACCGTGTTTTTACAGCAATTTTGTCGCTATTTGCGTTTTTTTTTTTTTTTTTTTACACTGTATATAGCTGGTTGCTAAGGAGGGGGCCGGGAAGCCTGCCGCTGCGTCCTTAACAATCAATGAGTCATCAGCTGTCAGCTGGCTTCCCGCTCAATGTAAAAAAAAAAAATTTTGAAAAAAAAAACAGCGTGGGGTCCACCCCAGGTCCTTGGGTCTAGTATGGATTTGGAGGGGACCCCCACACACCAAAATGTAAAAAAATAATTGGCGTGGGGTCCCCCCAAAATCCATACCAGACCCTTATCCGAGCATGCAGCCCGGCAGGTCAGGAAAGGGAGGGGATGAGCGAGAAACATTCCCACTCCTGAACCATACCAGGCCGCATGTCCTCAACATGGGGGGATGGGTGCTTTGGGGTGGGGGGGCTCTGTACCCCATACTCATTCACATAGGGGGGATGGGATCTGGGGGCCCCCTTGTTAAATGGGGCTTCCAGATTCCGATAAGCCCCCTGCCCGCAGACCCCGACAACCACTGGGCAAGGGTTGTCGGGAAGAGGCCCTTGTCCCCATCAACATGGGGGCAAGGTGCTTTGGGTGGGGGGCGCAGAGCCTCCCTGCCCCAAAGCACCCATCCCCCCATGTTGAGGGCATGTGGCCTGGTATGGTTCAGGGGGGGCGCTCGCTCGTCCCCTCCCTTTCTTGACCTGCCGGGCTGCATGTTCGGATAAGGGTCTGGTATGGATTTTGGGGGGTCCCCCCCGCCATTTAAAAAAAAAAAATTGGCATGGATGGGGGTCCCCTCCGATCCATACTAGACCCAAGGACCTGGTATGGACCGGGGGGGACCCCACACTGTTTTTTCTCTCGATTTTTTTTTAGCTGGCAATTATTTTTTTTGACATTCAGCGGGAAGCCCACTGACAACTGATGACTTATCAGTTGTTAAGGACGTGGCAGCCGGCTTCCTGGCCCCCTCCTTAGCAACCAGCTATATACAGTGTAAAAAAAAACCATACAAATCGCGGTAAAAACCGCGTGTCCAAAAACGCGGCAAGCACCGCAAAAAGCACTGCAGAAACCCTCTAAAGCAACATGCATAGATGTGAATCGAGCCTTATAGTATCACTCTCTCTTCAACCAAGCTATCTACATGTCACTGTAGTCCAGGGCAATTCTGACATTTCTTGCATACATGTAAAAATATGCTTCTTTTTTTTTTTGATAGAAACTCACTTAGAACCCCCAAACAATATAAATTTTCTGAAAGCAAATTCCCTAAGAATAAAATAGAGGGTTTTGTGATTTCTTTTTTAAACTGTACATGCCCAAGGAATGGCAATAAACTATGATACAAACACAATACAATACCCAACTTTTTGGAAAAATAAAAAAGATGATGTTACGCCAAGCAAATAGATACCTAACATGTCATGCTTCAAAATTGCGCATCCATTATAGTTTCATGTAATTTTTTTTATATACAGTAACTCACAAAAGTGAGTACACCCCTCACATTTCGGTAAATATTTTATTCTATCTTTTCATGTGACAACACTGAATAAATTACACTTTGCTACAATGTAAAGTAGTGAGTGTACAGCTTGTATAACAGTGTAAATTTGCTGTCCCCTCAAAATAACACACAGCCATTAATGTCTAAACCGCTGGCAACAAAAGTGAGTACACCCCTAAGTGAAAATGTCCAAATTGAGCCCAAAGTGTCAATATTTTGTATTTCCATCATTACTTTCCAGCACTGCCTTAACCCTCTTGGGCATGGAGTTCACCAGATCTTCACAGGTTGCCACTGGAGACCTCTTCCACTGTTCCATGACGACATCACGGACCTGGTGGATGTTAGAGACCTTGCGCTCCTCCACCTTCTGTTTGAGGATGCCCCACAGATGCTCAATAGGGTTTAGGTCTGGAGACATGCTTGGCCAGTCCATCACCTTTACCCTCAGCTTCTTTAGCAAGGCAGTGGTCATCTTGGAGGTGTGTTTGGGGTTGTTATGTTGGAATACTGCCCTGCAGCCCAGTCTCTGAAGGGAGGGGATCATGCTCTGCTTCAGTATGTCACAGTACATGTTGACATTCATGGTTCCCTCAATGAACTGTATCTCCCCAGTGTCGGCAGCACTCATGCAGCCTCAGACCATGACACTCCCACCACCATGCTTGACTGTAGGCAAGACACACTTTGTACTCCTCACCTGGTTGCCGCCACACATGCTTGACACCATCTGACACCAAATAAGTTTATCTTGGTCTCATCAGACCACAGGATATGGTTCCAGTAATCCATGTCCTTAGTCTGCTTGTCTTCAGCAAACTGTTTGCGGGCTTTCTTGTGCATCATCTTTAGAAGAGGCTTCCTTCTGGGACGACAGCCATGCAGCCCAATTTGATGCAGTGTTTGGCGTATGGTCTGAGCACTGACAGGCTGACCCCCCACCCCTTCAACCCCTCTGCAGCAATGCAGGCAGCACTCATACGTCTATTTCCCAAAGACAACCTCTGGATATGACGCTGAGCACATGCACTCAACTTCTTTGGTTGACCATGGCGAGGTCTGTTTTGAGTGGAACCTGTCCTGTTAAACTGCTTTATGGTCTTGGCCACCGTGCTTCAGCTCAGTTTCAGGGTCTTGGCAATCTTCTTATAGCCTAGGCCATCTTTATGTAGAGCAACAATTCTTTTTTTCAGATCATCAGAGCTCTTTGCCATGAGGTGCCATGTTGAACTTCCAGTGACCAGTATGAGAGAGTGAGAGCAATAACACCAAATTTAACACACATGCTCCCCATTCACACCTGAGACCTTGTAACACTAACGAGTCACATGCTACCGGGGAGGGAAAATAGCTAATTGGGCCCAATTTGGACATTTTCATTTGGGGGTGTACTCACTTTGTTGCCAGCGGTTTAGACATTAATGGCTGTGTGTTGAGTTATTTTGAGGGGACAGAAAATTTACACTGTTATACAAGCTGTACACTCACTACTTTACATTGTAGCAAAGTGTCATTTCTTCAGTGTTGTCACATGAAAAGATATAATAAAATATTTACAAAAATGTGAGGGGTGTAATCATTTTTGTGAGATACTGTATTTGCTCAAGTAAAGCCCGGTACACATGTACTGAATTTCGGTCGGTTCAGCAGGAACTTGCTGACTTTCAGAACGTGTGTACTGCTGTCTGCCTTTTGTCGAATGGTCATGCTGGAATACTAGCATTTAATCAGCGCTCAAAGCCAAAGGCTGCAAGAGCTGATCTGTGTTTTCTGATGGGGGGGGGGGGGCGTTCCCCCTGTCAGATAACAATAGAACAGCTGAAGAGATCACCATATCAACATAACTTGTGTTGATGCGAGGATCTGTCAGTTTTTTTTCTGTTCAACCCGCTGTACACCCAACTTGAGAGTCTGTGGCATCTCAGAAAGCTAGCGCTCTTTTAGAAATCTTCTGATGAGTTGCTATTGTGATATGTTCCTAGAGATGGTGATAAAACTTTGGACAGTCTCTATGCAATCTCCCTATAGATTGATCAAAAACGATGTAGTCCTAGGGCCTACCTAAACAAGCCCTTTGGTTTATATCCTGGCAGACCCTCAAACTACTCAACTACAAACATACTAGTTGTTGGAATATATAAATAAAATGATAGATTTAAGTAGACCTTTATATTTACAAGTCCACGTGAATAAATGCCTGTCATGTCAATGTATAGCAATAGTAGCATTTAAAAAAAAAAAAGGTATGTGTACATCTACACAGTAGTCCATTAGCTTCAACACTGTAACCTTGTATTAGACCACAAGTTAGGATTCTGCAGGAGGGGCTAATCTGTATTAGGGCGGCTTCACATTGCCCTACTGTGCTTTGACTAAAGAGCCGCTATCCCATCCTACCAAACACCGGCCATATACAGTGGGGACGGAATGTATTCAGACCCCCTTAAATGTTTCACTCTTTGTTATATTGCAGCCATTTGCTAAAATCATTTAAGTTCATTTTTTCCTCATTAATGTACACACAGCACCCCATATTGACAGAAAAACACAGAATTGTTGACATTTTTGCAGATTTATTAAAAAAGAAAAACTGAAATATCACATGGTCCTAAGTATTCAGACCCTTTGCTCAGTATTTAGTAGAAGCACCCTTTTGATCTAATACAGCCATGAGTCTTTTTGGGAAAGATGCAACAAGTTTTTCACACCTGGATTTGGGGATCCTTTGCCATTGCTCCTTGCAGATCCTCTCCAGTTCTGTCAGGTTGGATGGTAAACGTTGGTGGACAGCCATTTTTAGGTCTCTCCAGAGATGCTCAATTAGGTTTAAGTCAGGGTTCTGGCTGGGCCATTCAAGAACAGTGAAGGAGTTCTTGTGAAGCCACTCCTTTGTTATTTTAGCTGTGTGCTTAGGGTCATTGTCTTGTTGGAAGGTAAACCTTCGGCCCAGTCTGAGGTCCTGAGCACTCTGGAGAAGGTTTTCGTCCAGGGTATCCCTGTACCTGGCCGCATTTATCTTTCCCTCGATTGCAACCAGTCGTCCTGTCCCTGCAGCTGAAAAACACCGCCACAGCATGATGCTGCCACCACCATGCTTCACTGTTGGGACTGTATTGGACAGGTGATGAGCAGTGCCTGGTTTTCTCCACACATACCGCTAATAGTACACACGGTCGGATTTTCTGACGGAAAATGTGTGATCGGAGCGTGTTGTCGGACATTCAGACCGTGTGCAGGTTCCATCGGACATTTTCCATCGTATTTTCCGACACACAAAGTTTGAGAGCAGGCTATAAAATTTTTTTCGACAACAAAATCCGATCGCGTCAATTACGACCATGTGTGGCCAGTTCCGACGCACAAAGTGCCACGCATGCTCAGAAGAATTTCCGAGACGGAACAGCTCGGTCTGGTAAAATTAGCGTTCGGAATGGATACAGCACTTTTGTCATGCTGCAATGTTTTAAATAGTTTAATACTTCGCACTCTGTTCATCTTTATAATGTGAGAAGAATGAAGTAGTTTTGCTGCTCATATTCACACAGACTTCTCACAAACTTCTTTCTTTATTATTTATCGTGATTCCCTCAATATATTTTGATTTGTCACATCTGACCAAATTTCTTTTTGGTTGTTTTTAAAAAAAAAATTATTTATTTTTTTAAGGCTGTTTTTTTTTTTTTTTTGGGGGGTTTGTATTTTTTTCAAGGCTGTTTGTTTATTTTTGTTTTTTTGTGTTTTACTTCATAATATTTTTGGGTGTGTCTTGTGTGTCAACTTACCACCACACCATTGATATCTTGTATTATTTAATCTCAATGAGATTGTTTGGTGTTGGTGTCCCTTGTTAATTTCACATTGTATATTTGAAATGTACCTGCCTCCTCAAACAAACTGTCCTTTTTGAAGGAAAATACACATAGGCGAGTATAATTGAAACAAAAATTCCTTTATTAAGGGCTCAGAACCAAACAAAGAGGGAGGCAACGCTGGATAAACATCATAAATTGGCGAAGCCTTTGACCCCCAGGGCAGACATCAATTTTTTCCAGCAAAATTGGTGGCCTGAGGAGTCCATATCTAAGGGAGTGCAGTCTGGTCCAGAAGTCCCAGAGATCCGGAAAGCAGCAGATGACATCTGTGTCCCTAGGCTGTGGTACTACAAGAGGCTGCATATTTTGCCAGACGAGACTGAACCCAGGGCCATGACTCTCTTTTCTTCCTTCCATGCTTCCTTCCACACTGTGGCTCTGGTGTTGGAGATGTGGCAGGAGGAGGAATCGGACCTGGAGGAGGAGGAGGAGTAGTAGGACCTGGAGGAGGAGGAGGAGGACCATGTGTGAGGTCAAAAATGTGGGTAGCACATGTTATTTGGCCCCTCAACCCCTTATTGAGAGCTTCCAAAATTAGGAACTCACACAGGAGTGGTTGGCCCTCCTCCATCTGCATCATTTTGCAGGCAGTTATGCCAGCAAAGTCCTCCTCCACACTGTGGGGGGTTCTCAGGGCCTCTGTAGCCTTCCAAAAGAGGCCTATGGCAGCCTCCTCCAGGTTACTCCTCTTCCTGCCACTTTGTCTTTGAAGGTGTAGGGGAGGGACCTGGATGTCAGGCAGCCTGCTTGGCCCGGCCACCTCCTGGCTGAGACTTCCCTGTGTATGAAAAAGGGACATGGTTTTAGTTTTTGCATCATCAATCACAATCAGAAATTATTAGTACTCCAAACTAACATCTAGTCAGCATCATTGATTGGACAACCATAAATATTTAGAAGAATGCTATACCTGGCTCAATCTGGGCTCCTCCACATGTTGCTGCCTGGAAGGCCCAGGTTGGGCGTCAGAAGCCTCAGCTGGGGGGGAAGAAAGCCTAGAAGGAAGATTGGAAAGTGCTGGACTGGGTTCAGTCTGACCTGCCAGAAAATGCAGACTGTCATAGTACCACAGCCTGGGGAGATAGATGTCATCTGTAGCTCCTGATCTCTGGGAATCCTGGACCTTCTTGTGCTCTCTTAGATAAGTGCTCCTCAGGCCACCAATTAGAACCTTCAAATAGGTGATGTCTGCTGTGGGGATCACCTGCTTCACAAATTCCAAAAAATTATCCAGCGCTGCCTTCCTCTTTGTTTGGTTCTTATATTCCGGGTGGTTTATCTGCCATAGACAAGGCAGCTTCCTGAACATATCAATGAAGATTGGCATAAAGTCCTTATCTTTCAAGATATCCATTTTCACTGCAAGACACAACACAAGACAAACCGTAATGTCAGGCAAAACTCTCCTAATCTTGTTACAATATAGGCCTCAATCTAGAAGCAGTATAGGCCCAAGTTTAGATCTTACCTTCGTTATCACGATCGGCGCCTCCGATACTCCTTCCTTCGCTCACAGATCGTACGTACTACGCACGCGTGTTACGCTTTATACACACTGCGCATGCGTCAAACTCCGCCCGCCCCTGATGTTCTTTCTGGTCTATTCCTCGCCCCTTTTTGTTCGGCGCAGTGGGGGAAGAGCACATGGCGGAGACACAGCAGGTGCGTGCTAATTACAGCAACGAGGAGGAGGGGGAGGAAAGCCCGGAGCCTGAAACGTCTGGATCCAGAAGGAGAAGATTTAAGGCATCAAATATGTCCTTTGGGGAGATGTTGGAGATGGTGGACATCCTGAAGAAGGCCGACTATGACGGGAAGTATGGACCTTACCCCAACCCCAATGTCAGAAAGGCCAAGATCATGGCGAAAGTGGTCAAGAGTCTGCACCGGAATTTCGGGGTACAACGATCGAAAGATCAACTCAGGAAGCGGTAGTCGGACCTCAAATTAAGGGAGCATGAGCAGTACAGAAGGATCCGGAGAGTGCTGCAAAAAAGTAAGTAGTTGTCCTGTGTTCCTATTCTTGATGTTTATTACGTTCGTGCTGCTCCATGTGCTTTTATTAACTGTTATCCAGTTTCAAAAGGCAACTTTTATGTTCATGGGCACATTATTCGTTCGTATAAAACATTGTTCGTTCGGCCTAGAAAACACCATTGTTTTGGCCATATGCATTTGCCCACATTTTTTACGACCTACTTGTCTGAAACTAATTTGGTTGTGAAGATGTGTTTGTTAATAGAATGAAATGCAAACTAGATTCTGTGTAAGGAGATGACACTCAGCAGCTGTTTACACATCTGGACGCAGGAGCACTAGTGTGGGACACAAGAACACCCTTTTTAATAGGGGGTCCCACACAGTTGCTCCAGTGTATATTATAGGGGTGTCTCCATCTGTGAAGCTTGTACAAAACAGGTAAAGTATTGAAGCTTCACAAAGGACACTAAAATTTCTACATCTTGGAACTCTGCCAAAATAGACAATTGTACCCCACTTCCAAGCAATGTTTCATATTTATAGTTCTGCCATCAAATATCTGTGTGCTAGGTATACCATTTTTTTTTTACATAGGGGAGAAAAGACTCGGAGGACAGCCCTCATCCGAGGAGACCAGAGACCCCCCACCTCTGGAAGAAGGGGAAATCCACCCAAGACAAGAAGAGCAGGAAGAGGAAGACGTGGTGGAAATTGGTAACACAACAGGTGAGTGTCTGCGACCACAGGCTCAGGTAAGAGATGGATGCCAGCATATTTATAATACATGGTGTTTTTTGGTTTCTATCTTTTTAGGTGATCGTGATGTTGTGGATCCAGATCCTTTCACCTCGGAAAGTGCACAGATCCTGATCGGGGAGATCATGGGGTGTAATCGGGACTTGGAAAACATCAAGGAAAACATCAATGATGTTCTTGAAAAAATGAAGAACATCATTGATGTTTTAGGGAGAGTTTAAAACCCCTCCAAATACTTTTGGTTTTTGGTGTGCTACAAATTTTTGACATTTTTTGACAAATTGGAGAAAAGACAAATTTTGAACACACAGTGTGTCAACATGTGCTATCTGCCATCACGGGAGATCAATGTACATGTTTTGGGGGTGCAATAATAAAGTAGCTTTGAGGAAGGGGTTGCACCCTCAAAACACGTCCCTTGATTCCCCGTGATGGCAGGTAGCACATGTTGACATTCGTAAATTTGTGTGCATCTTCAAAATTTGGCTTTTCCTGGGGTGACTTCACCCCATCTGAACGCAATATCAAACATAGTTTGTAAATACTCATGTCTGATATTGCCTTCAAGTTCTACCAAATGTGAACTTTGTAAGTTCAAGATTTGTGTCTTCCTTGTTGGTTTTAAACATGCCTGTTTTATCTTTTTTTTTTTTTTAAACAATAGTGTTTATTCAGTTTTTCAAGTTTACAGAAAATAAAGTAAACAACCAAGGACATTATTTAACATATTGTTACAGATGTCATTTACTGTGGTGAGAGGTAAGGAACGTAAAATAAATAAAAAAAAAAAAAAAGGGGGGGGGGAAGAAAACGGAGGGGGGGAGGGGGGGAACAAAATTATAGGGTAGAGTAACCTCTTTCAGGTTAGTTTTTAACTTAAAGTTACCTCCTCCCGGCCTGGTTCATGGAATTCATATCTTGTGCAGATGGCGCTGCATTTCCCCACCCGCCACCCCCCTGGGAGCTTGCTGTGGCTAGGCGAGGGTGCAGTCTCCTCAACGCTATATCCATTTATTGGCATCCATCTTTTATTCATTATCAGTAAAGCTCCCGAACCAGACCGGGGGAATATAAGTGTCCATGTACATCACCAATGTAAGGATTTTAGCACTGTAATAGACTCAATCATTGGCTTATTGTGTTGTTGTAGCCTGTGTACTACCCGACATATAAACATTTTACACTACTATATTTGCTGAGCACAAACGATTCATCAACCCATTAATGCATAATAGTGTTATCGAGAACCTAGGAAGAGAGAAAGAAAAGAGAAGTAAAAGGAAGAAGAACAGGCAAGAGAGGGAGTAGGAGGGGGGGGGAGGGGGGAGGTGGTAGGGGTACGCTCCTGCCGCAATCATTCGGCAACCTACGTGTTGGTGAGGTATTTTATCCAGGGATCCCATGTTTTGATGAATCCGGTCATCTTATCCTTCAGGATTGCCGTAAGGCGTTCGTTTACCATTATCCATGATAGTTTGGCTTTTAATAGGTAAAAGGGGACTGTGGGAGACTTCCAGGACTTGGCTATTGAAATCCTGGCCGCCACAAATATAAATGTGATTAGTCTGCACATTGCCTTTGAAGTCCCCTCCACTGGGCGTCCCAACAGCGCGTGCAGAGGTGACTTAATTAGATTCACTTGTGTGAGGGAATATATTAGGTTGTACGTACGTATCCAGAATCTCCTCACTTTGGGGCACGTCCACCAAGTGTGGAAAAAGGTGCCATTTACGTTACATCCTCTGAAGCACCGGGGGGACGCCCCCGGAACGAAAGTTGCTATCCTCTCTGGGACCATATACCATCGCATCATTACTTTATAGTTTGCCTCTATCAGGGAGGTATTAACAAGCGACTTAGATGCATTCAATATTATCTTGCTCCATACTTCCATATCTAAATCCGTATCCAAGTCCTGTTCCCATTTATGCATATAATACAGTTTTGAGGTAGATGAAGTCAAAATATTATATATCTGTGATATATGACCAGTGTGCCTATCGAAATTCTTACAGAGGTTTTCCATTGGGGTGAATGTGGTAATATCAGAGGTGCGATTCAATGTCGCTAAAAAATGTCTTATCTGGGTAAAACGGAAAAGTTCTGAATTTGGAAATTCGTATTTCTCCTGTAGAGTTGATTTCGATAGGGCACCTCTGTGGTCACAAAAATCTGCAATGCGCATTAAACCTTTATTGGTCCACCACGAGAAATTCCGGGGTTGAAGACCCGGAGTGAACAGAGTATTCCCGAGTAGAGGAGCCAAAGGGGAGTGTTGGGAACTAAACCCGTGTGCTGTCGACAGTCTGTCCCACAAATTTAGGGAGAAAGACAAGCTCGGGCACATCATGGCTGGCCTGTCCTTCGCCTTTAACCACATTAATTGGCTAATCTCTCTGTCAGGGTACAGAGAGGATTCAATTGACATCCAGAGCGGTCTGGACTGCCTAGTGTGGAATTTGATCAATTGGGACATTTGTGCTGCATGGAAGTATTTGAGTAAGTCTGGCATTCCCAGACCCCCTCTCGGCTTTGGTGTATAAAGTGTTCTCTTGTTCACTCTAGGTCTCCTATGTCCCCACACATAGTCTAACAATTTCCTCTGGAATATCTGTAAATCTTTCCTTACAACTGCTATTGGAAGGGTTCTAAACAGATATAGCACCTTCGGTAAGACCGTCATTTTGATTGAGCACAGCCTTCCAAACCATGACGGAGGGTTATTCGACCATTTTTTGAGATCGTCAAGTATTTTCCTAAATAGGGGAGGGTAATTATATTTATACAGCGTAGTGAGGGTAGGAGTAAGAAAGATGCCCAAATATGGCATTGTCTCCTTCTGCCATTTAAAAGGGTAGGATTGTTGTAATGCTTGGATTATGTGTGTTTGTAAGGAAATATTAAGCGCCTGAGTTTTTGAGTGATTCACTTTAAGTCCCGAAAATTCCGTAAAGTGTCTCAGTACTATCTGTAGGTTGGGTAAGGAGGTGACCGGAGAGGAAAGAAGCAGTAGAATGTCGTCTGCGAACATTGCACATTTGTTCTCCCGATCACCGCATCGCACCCCCAGTATGTCATGATGTTCCCGGATTTTAATGGCCAAAGGCTCTAGGGCTAAAATAAATAGTAGGGGGGACAAGGGACATCCCTGTCTAGTTCCTCTTAGTATCTTTATATTTTGGGATTTATATCCTTTGACAACTAGATTGGCTGTGGGGCGGCTATAAATTGTTTTAAGTGTGGTTAGAAAGTGGGGTCCAAACCCATATTTTCCCAAAATAAATAGAAGATAGTCCCAGGATAGGGAATCGAATGCTTTATGTAGGTCCATTGAGACCAATAGTGCTCCTCTCCGGCCCCCCCCCATCCCAACCCAAGTTCAAGGCAGAGATTATGTCTATTATGCGTCTAGTTTGGTCAGGCGCTTGTCTATTAGGGACAATAGATATATTGTCTATTAGGGACAATAGATATATTTTGAAATGAACGAGTTCATGCGGGTGGTTAATATCTTAGTCAGTATTTTGAGGTCTACGTTGATCAACGATATGGGGCGGTAGTTTGCGCAATCCCCGTGGTCCTTATTCGGTTTGGGTATGACATGTATGAAGGCCTTGTTTTCATGAAGTGGAATCGGAAGTCCCTTTCTTAGTGAATTATAATAAGCGCAGAGGCGGGGAGACAGAATTTCCGTGTATTTGCGGTAATAGTGGCCTGAGAATCCATCCGGACCCGGAGATTTCGACGGGTTCAGGGATTTAATAGCCGCCGCTACTTCATTTGTCGTAAACTCTGCATCCATCATCTCAGCATGGTCACTAGACAGGGTTGGGAGTGGTATATCCTTCAGGAATTCTTCAGCTTTGTGTACGTTAAAGTCCTTTGGGGAGTCGTATAGTTTGGAGTAGAATGTATAGAATTCCTGGAGTATGAGTTGGGGATTTTGTGTCACTTGTCCAGTCTGCAGTCTCAGTTTAGGAAGCGCCGGGTTGTAAGGTCTAGGGTTTAGTTTTCTAGCTAGTAATCTATTTGGTTTGTCCCCCATTGTGTAATAGCGGTGTTTAGCCCATCTGACATATTTTTCTGCTTTAGTAGTGAGACTCAGGTTTAGTGCTGTTCTTGCTGTGTCAATTTGGCTTCTAAGGCCCATGTGTGGATTGGCTTTTTGCTCATGCGAGAGTCTATCTAATTCTCTTTCCTGTTGTTGAATTGTTTGAGTTTGTTCCCTCTTGACCTTGGTAGCTAATTGTATTAATAAACCCCGAAGGGTGGCCTTATGGGCTGCCCATACTATCTCTGGGGAAGAGGACGGAAGGGTATTTTCCTGAAAATATTGTCGTATGGCTTTCTCAACTTCCTTGGCGATTATAGGTTCACTCAGTAAGGATTCGTTCAATCGCCAAGAAGGCTGTCTTGATTTCGACCATAGATCTGATAGAACCACCAGGATTGCAGAGTGGTCCGACCAGCGACCAAGCTGTTGGCACTATTTTTGTCAATGAGATATATGGTAGTAATGGGGACAGTGTGAACAAGTGATCAATGCGCGAGTATGTTTTGTGTACGTGCGAATAGAATGTGTAGTCCCGTTCTGTGGGGTGGGCATCTCTCCAGAGGTCTTGCCTGTTTTATCTTAAATGGACATTTCTACTTTTTCTAATGTGACCCCAAAAATTGTTATACAACAAACATGTTGGTTTGTTTTAAAAACCTTTTCTAAATGCACATGTGATTGTGCTGGTATTAAAAAGATTGTTAATCAAGAATGTGTGGATTATTGTCTCAACGCTACAACACTTTTGTGGTGCTCTAATTGCTATTTTCTGTGACAATGGGTGTTATTTCCTAAGGGCAAATCCACTTTGCACTACAAGTACAGTTTCAAGTGCACTTGTAGTGCAAAATGTCTTTGCCTTTAGAAAATAACACCCAACAGTGCTTTGTAATGGTACACAATCACGCCATTTACAGGACTCACCACATTTCTCTCAGGGTCAGCTAAAACAAACACAAGCAGTAAATGTCACCAAAGATTTGATTTTTTTTTTTTTTTATTTGAAAAAGGTTTTAGACATTGTCTGGCATATTGATAGCCCCCCTATCCGCAAAGAATTCAAGGTATCTTAGTCGGACATCACGGGCACTCAGGGGGGGCAAGCCAGGACGGCCACTTTCAAGCGCCGTCAGGGTTGGTTCATTTTGAATTCTGGCCTCAGGCCCAACTGAGCCAGCATAGTTGGCAGAATGTTGCCATAAAAAGTTGTGTAGAACACAGCACACTAGGATAATATGATTCAGTTTGTACTCCGCCATATGTATGGGTGTAATAAATAGGCGAAACCGGCTGGCCATGATTCCAAACGTGTTCTCCACCACTCTTCTGGCTCTGTAATTAAAAACCCTCTGGTCCGGGGTGAGGGTCCTCATAGGGAATGGCCGCATAAGATGGTCCCCCAGCGCAAATGCTTCATCCGCAACCAAGACGAATGGGAGTCCTTCCACATTGTCTTCTGGAGGTGGCAAGTCCAAGCTGCCATTCTGGAGACGCCTATAGAACTCGGTCTGGGCGATGACTCCACCATTGGACATCCGGCCATTCTTTCCTACGTCCACATACAGGAACTCATAAGTAGCCGACACCACCGCCAACATCACAATACTATTGAACCCCTTGTAGTTGTAATAGTACGACCCTGAGTTGGGTGGTGGGTCGATGTGGACGTGTTTCCCATCAATTGCCCCTGCGCAGTTAGGAAAGTCCCACCGCTGGGCAAAGTGGGAGGCCACAGTCTGCCATTCCTGTGGCGTGGAAGGAAACTGTGGAGTCAAACCAAAAAATAAAAATTATTAATTTTGTACATAAACAGGGAAAGCAGATTACACACAAACATTATTGGCCAACATCAAGATAACATTTATTTGAGGGGGTTTTTAAAGACCAAAGTATAAGGTACACCTATCATATTTCCCCCCCCCCCCTCTCATGGGCCATTTTTAACATTATGGGGGGGACGACTCTTGGACAGGTAACCCTCTCCACTTCATTGAGAGATGAATGCCTAAATAATGTGTATTACTTTGAACAGCCCCTTCTTAGTTACACTATTGGCAGCCCACTGGACAGGTAAGAAGTGTCATAATACAAAGATATAAATACACACTGTACACATTTTAGCACATTTGGACATTCTGCTATTACCTATCAAGATAATAATAGGATACAAAAACTTTAAACAGTACCATTTGAAAGTATTCAGGCAGGCCCTTGCACTACATGCTTTGGGGAATTCATCCATACATCTGACCACAAAAGAGATGGGTATAGTGTGTATGGGTTTGGCAAAGTCAGCAGATAGATGATTGAGGATAGATAGAGAATTGTTATGAGCTGACTTAGCAGTTGGGGGGAGGGAGGGTTCAAAATGATTTGGGGACCCCCCAAAAAAAGCCTCTGCCACTCTGCCTGAATTTAAAGCACAAATCACATTTCAAAACATTTTAGGGGGTATTTAGGGTAAAGCACTACTATGGAGCTGACAAAATACATTGTTAAGTGACTACATGAGGTGAATATAGGGCCAGGAGAGCATGCTGGGGAGGTAAGTGAAGGAAAATATGTATGAAGGACAAAAAAAAAATTACATAAAAATCAAGCATACATGAGGGCAAAGGGGACATTCACAGCATATTACAATCATGGTAATTAGGGAATGAGGAAAGAAATACAATATATTATCAAACATTAAATACAATAAAATGTGATATTAAAGGATAAAAATCTTATCTTAATATACTCCTTCTGCAGAACCTGGATTATGGCAGAACAGGTCTGTGGGATAATGATTCACAGAGCCTGGGGGGAGATGCCTGTTGAGAACTTCAAGTCCTGCAGGCTTCTCCTTGTCGCCAAGTACCGCAGGGTGGCGACGAGCCTCTGCTCCGGAGTGATGGCTTGCCTCATGCAGGTATCCTGCCTGCTGATATAGGGGGTCAGCAAAGCCAACAAACGGTGAAATACAGGGTGAGATCATCAGGATTATTCTCACGGATCTCACGGAGCAAAGGCATATGACAGAACTGGTCACGCTGGAGCAACCAGTTCTTGGTCCATGAACTCCTCCCCACCCTGTTCATGGAATGGACTTGTGTCAAGGTCAGGACCCCAACACCAAGCCCCCGCACAACACGAACTCTACAAGGAGTACGTATACGCAACATGGCTAGAAAACGGTCGGCTGCTCAGAACGAAGTAACAGAACGCACTGAAGAACAGCAAGGCCTGTGAAGAGCGACCTGAAAAACAGTAACGAACGAACAAGAAAACAATGACTGAGTCACGCGTAGCTTGCTGCACGCACTGAAGAGCAGATACAAATACACAAGCACAAACTGAACAGCAGAAAATGATCTGAAAACCACGAGTCTGAAAAAGCGCGAATCGTCTCTCCCCAAACTTTTACTAACACGAGATTAGCAAAAGGAGCCCAAAGGGTGTCGCGCTTGGTTCTGAACTGGCCTTTTCTAGTCTCGTCGTACGTGGTGTACGTCACCGCGTTCTTGGCGAGCGGAAATTCTGACAACTTTGTGCAACCGTGTGTACGCAAAACAAGTTTGAGCCAACATCCGTCGGAAAAAATCCATGGATTTTGTTGTCGGAATGTCCGATCAATGTCCGATCGTGTGTACGGGGCATTAGAATTAAGGCCAAAAAGTTCTATCTTGGTCTCATCAGACTAGAGAATCTTATTTCTCACCATCTTGGAGTCCTTAAGGTGTTTTCTAGCAAACTCCATGCGGGCTTTCATGTGTCTTGCACTGAGGAGAGGCTTCCATTGGGTCACTCTGCCATAAAGCCTCGACTGGTGGAGGGCTGCAGTGATGGTTGACTTTCTACAACTTTCTCCCATCTCTCATTTCTGGAGCTCAGCCACAGTGATCTTTGGGTTCTTCTTTACCTCTCTCACCAAGGCTCTTCTCCCCCGATAGCTCAGTTTGGCCGGACGGCCAGCTCTAGGAAGGGTTCTGGTCATCCCAAACGTCTTTCATTTAAGGATTATGGAGGCCACTGTGCTCTTAGGGACCTTAGGTGCAGCAGAAATGTTTTTGTAACCTTGGCCAGATCTGTGCCTTGTCACAATTCTGTCTCTGAGCTCTTCAGGCAGTTCCTTTGACCTCGTGATTCTCATTTGCTCTGACATGCACTGTGAGCTGTAAGGTCTTATATATACAGGTGTGTGGCTTTCCTAATCAAGTCCAATCAGTATAATAAAACACATCTGGACTCAAATGAAGGTGTAGAACCATCTCAAGAATGATCAGAAGAAATGGACAGCCCCTGAGTTAAATATATGAGTGTCACAGCAAAGGGTCTGAATACTTAGGACCATGTGATATTTCAGTTTTTCTTTTTTAATAAATCTGCAAAAATGTCAACAATTCTGTGTTTTTCTGTCAATATGGGGTGTTGTGTGTACATTAATGAGGAAAAAAATGAACTTAAATGATTTTAGCAAATGGCTGCAATATAACAAAGAGTGAAAAATGTAAGGGGGTCTGAATACTTTCCGTCCCCACTGTATGTCAGACCCCCCCCACACACCTGTATATATGTCAGCCCCCCACACACCTGTATATATGTCAGCCCCCGACACCTGTATATATGTCAGCCCCCCAACACACCTGTATATATGTCAGCGCCCCCCCACACACCTGTATATATGTCAGCCCCCCCATACACCTATATATATGCCAGCCCCCCACACACCTGTATATATGTCAGCCCCTGACACCTGTATATATGTCAGCCCCCCAACACACCTGTATATATGTCAGCGCCCCCCCACACACACCTGTATGTATGTCAGCCCCCCACCACACACACCTGTATATATGTCAGCCCCACACACCTGTATATATGTCAGCCCCTCACATACGCAAACCAGTATATATGGCAGCCCCTCACATACACAAACCTGTAAACACACAAGGCTCTGGTGCCCCAGTACACAAACAGCCCCCCCTTTCCCTCACAGCCCCTACTTGTAAGGAAGGTCTTCCTACCTAGTCCCAGCCTGTTTTCACAAAGCTGACATGTTGCTAAGAAGCACACGAGGGGTGCACATACACATAGTAGCCAGAGGTGGCAGTAAAGAGCTTGATGTCTGAGCTCAGTGACACGAGAACAGCAGAAGCTGTGAAATCATTTCTGTAATGCACAGCATGGCTCCACTTCACCCGCCCTGCCTTTTTCTGGGGCCCCTTACAGTTGTGACGGCTGTACCCCCCTGATGGCAGCCCTGACCTCCTTAGCACACACCCTTCACCCATCAACTAAGTTTGCACAGCATCCTGGGCATCCCACCATGCGTGCATTTGTCTGGCTTCCCCAGCGTCTCTCCAGACGGGCTCAGGCTGAAAACTAAACTTCCTGGGGCTGCATGCAGCCCACGGGACACCCCTGATGTAGTGCAAGGGCCTGCCTGATTGGATACAGAGTGATTGGATAGATGGAGGTGTTCTCCTATTATATAGTTTTGGTAAATCTAAAGGAGATTGTAAGAGATTGTACAATCGGATTGTGTAGTGTATTGCCACATTTATACACCTAAAATTACCTTTCAGTGACAATAGTTAACGGCACACCAAAAACCGAAGCAAACTGTCAGAAACCATGAACCAGACCGAGACAGAAGTACAGTAAAATCACACTTGTTTATTAATAAAAATAAAAAGGTAAATAGAGTAAGCATAGTCAAAGCATAGCCAGAGTCCAGTAACCGGATCGGGTAGTCAGCCAAGCCAGAGTTCAGTAACCAGATTGGGTAATCAGCCAGGCCAGAAGTCAGGGATCCAAGTAGAGGAACAGCAAGCAGGATAAGGAGCCAGAAGGGATGTCAGCAAAGCCAGTTTTTAAACAGGAATGCAGGAGATGGTTTCTTGTGATGTGACCAAGGCGAAGGCAGGAATGAAGTGAGCTAGAGATCTTTAAGTAGGCGGGACTGACGAGCAGATCCACAACAGCTGGTTAACTGTGGAGAGAGATGAGAGCTGGCAATTAGCCGACAACTGAGCGGCCAGCTCAGAGAAAACGTGCAACTCGCACCATGCCAAAATGTCCCATGAGTTACTTTACTACATGTAGCGCAGCCTATTGAAATCAATGGGCTGCCCTATGTTGTTATGTTTACACAAGAACAATGAAGATATATTCACATCTGTGTGTTTCCAAATGCATGTCAAACCGCACAGAAAATGCACGCTTTGCCATGCGTTTCGTGTTGTCATTACATGTTAAAGTCTCCCCAAATGTTCCAAATGCACCAAAAACTGTGGTACCACACCATGCTCCTCTCCAAAAATAGTTCTGGAGCTTCTATGGGGCGACTGTTGCACGTAGGGCAGTCCATTCAAGTGAATAAGCTGCCTAATGCGTGACAATTGAAAACGCTCCAAAACACCCAAAAAACACATGCGAGAATGTGCGTTTTTGCTACGTGGAGATGTGAATGAGGCCTGACAACTCAGTGTCTCTGTCCATTCCCTCCAATGTACTTGTATAAAGATGGCCTTACACTATGTAATCTGATTGTACAATCTCTGTACAATTTCCTTTAGATTTACCAGAACTATGGAATAGACGGACCCACCTTAACATAAGGTGACCAGATTTTTAAAATGAAATCCGGGGACATTTTATTTTTTTTACTAGTAATCATTGGCGACTCTTTGGCTGTCTACGCCGCCCGCCTCACAGCCTGTGAAGTCTAAAGCCCCAGACACACTATCAGATTTTCTGCTGATTTTTTCCTTCAGATTTACCAAAACCATATAATATGAGGTCAAACCTTAGGAGTTTCAATTTGTATGCAATCAGGCAGACCCTCGCACTACATGGTTTTGGTAAATCTGAAGACAAAAATCTGCAGAAAATCTGATAGTGTGTATGGGGCTTTACTCTTCGGGCCCCCGGCTACTACTGGGTGGAGAGCAGAGGAAGATCACTCCACCAGGGAAGACAAGGAGGTAAGCAGAACATGCGAGTGGAGCTGAATGGGCATGCGCCCGAAACTGAAGAAATAGTCCCTCCGCTCCGAACAGCACATGATCATCAGAAAGGGGCACAGATAATGGAAAAAATAAACCCCCATAAGCTAGTAGGAGCGGCAGAGGAGGGGGGGGGTGCAATTCAGATTTTTTCTTTTTATTCTGCACGGGCTGTCTTTGAACTTGCCCCAGCCCCTGTTCAAATTCAATCCGGGGACAAAACTGGGGACAGACTTGGTCCAGGGACAGTGTCCTCAATCCGGGGACTGTCCCCAGAAACCGGGGATGTCTGGTCACCCTACCTTAACAATCCATTCAATTTGTATCCAATCAGGCAGGCCCTTGTACTATATAGCTGATGCGAAATCTAAAGGAGATTGTACAATCAGATTACATAGGAAGTAGGTGGAAGGTGGTATTGTAATGTGGGAGGTGTGGTCCAGAGTGGTGAACACACCCTATCACACCCTCTTCTGTGAGGCAACAAGGAAGTGAAGCTTTCTGGGAGACAAACTACAGGAAGTGAATGCTGCGAGACGATCTACAGGAAGTGATGGAATATGAAAATAATTTTAAAAATTCAAATAAACTGACAAGATTTTAAACCTCCTGTAAATAAGGTAAGTGAGAGAAAAGCACATTGGGATGGATGGGCCAGAAATGGCATTGGAAAACGCTTTTATTTATTATGAAAAGTGAAGTTCTGCCCGAATAGGTGAACTTATCCTTTAATTTTAAATTAAGTATTGTGATGAGACATGGGCTGGCTTCATCCTCTTCAACATTGGTGGTTCTTTCTCCTACACAGACCAGCATTTACATCATGACTTGTGAGTGCTAGTCTATAGAGCATTCTATTGTTAGCCCAGGTTGGGTGTTACCCCCATGAGGTGTGTTTATGAAAGCCTTTGTCCAAAGAAGTGGGTTGTATGAGACTGACCTTCATTCAAACCAGAAAAGGAACAACACTGGAGGATGGAGCAGGACACCAAGGGCAGTGATGGAGTAAGGAGATGGGGAGTAGTGCTTTGAAACTTCAATACCTTAATTTCAGGTGTCTTTAATGAAGATATGGTATGGACCAGGGTCCCTCTTTATCTTCTCTAGGGTTAGCAGTGGGTGGAGCTTTCTCATACTTTAATGAGTGCTAAACTATGCAGCATTCTATCATGAGCTTAGGTTACTTGATGACACACCCCCAGGGGGCAGGTCCATGAGAGCTTGGGCTCACAGTAATTGGTTTAAATATTGGCATTCATGTTAAGCAGCTACAATATAAACATTTATATCATATTCCCTGACTCTTGCAAAAGAAAATACACAAAATGTATAATGAGGTCTGTGCCTTTACAGTCAATGGCACTAAACCTGCATGACGGAAATGCAGAATTTAGGTGAGTGCATAGTTACATAGTTGGTAAGGTTGAATAAAGACACCAGTCCATCCAGTTCAACCTGTGTGGATGTGTGTGCTCATGTCTAAAATCATACCCTATATTCCTGTATACTGTGCTCGCTAGGATGCCCATCTAGGAGGTTTTTGAAGCTATCAATACTTCCCAGTGACACCACGGAATGTGGAAGTGAGTTCCACATCCTTACTGCCTTGATAGTGAAAAAACCCCTATTGAAGGTTAAACCGCTTCTCTTCAAATCTCATTGAGTGGCCCGGTGTCTTCTTATACTCCCTGAAACTGAATAATTTCTTCCCTATGCTGGGCTCACAATTGAAGTATTTGTATGTTGCTATCATGTCTCCTCTCAAGCATCTCTTCACCAGGGAGAATAAGTTTAACGTGTGTAGTCTTTCCCCGTTACTGAGATCTTCCAGTCCGCTTATTAGCTTGGTCGCTCTTCTCTGGACTCTCTCCAGTTCCAGCACATTCTTCCTGAGGATTGGTGACCAGAACTGGACAGCATACTTTAGATGTGGCCGAACCAGAGTATTATAAAGTGGCGGGATTATCGTTTTTTCCCTTGAATAAATTCCCTTTTTTATGCATGCTAATAATCTGCTGGCTTTGCTTGCTGCAGCTTGACATTGTATGCTATTGCTGAGCCTGTCATCTACTAGACCCCAGATCTTTTTCCATCATGGATTCCCCCAGAGGTTCTCCCCCTAGTGTGTAACTTACGTTCATAGATTGGTTTGGCAAGAACGATTCTTCATGAATCCATGCTGATTACTGCTAATGATACAGTTTTCATTACTAAAATCTTGTAAATAGTCCCTTATCATCCCCTCAAAGAGCTTGCATACTATTGATGTTAGGCTAACTGATCTGTAATTCTCAGGGATGTATTTTGTGCCCTTTTTAAATATTGGTGCTACATTGGCTTTGCTACAATCTGCTGGTACCATTCCAGTCAGTAGACTGTCAGTAAAAATTAGGAACAATGGTCTGGCAACTACTTAACTGAGTTCCCTAAGTACCCTCGAGTGCAAGCCATCCGGTCCCGGTGATTTATTAATGTTAAGTTTCCCAAGTCTAATTCTAATTCTGTCCTCTGAGGGTGCTTCCTGTGACATGTCATGAGGATAAGCACTGCAGTTTTGGCTACTAAAGCCCCCCGATTCCCTCGTGAAGACTGTGGAGAAGAATAAATTCAATACCTTCGCCATCTCCCCATCCTTTGTAACCATATGTGCTTAAGTTCCAGCCCCTCCAGAGCTACCAAGTTGCTAGCACCTATCCAGCTACCTTTGGGACCTGCTCATTTGGCTAAGTACCAGCCTGTTCCTGCCCATGGAGACCCACTGCCATCTGGCGAACTACTGGATCAGCAGCCCAACAGCAAGCACGTTTAACCGGCACTCATGCGACTCTGCCCCTCTGCGTTACCTGTATACACTACCAGGGGCCCAGAGTCAGAGGTGCAAGAGAGGCCTTCCTCTGCATAACCAGGCTCTACCCACCATTTACGTGACAGTACGAGACAGCCATGTCTGAGCCTGAGCGAGGAACCTCTCCCATGTGTGAGGCCAACATCTAGCCGGCCTCACACAAGCCATCAAAAACTTGCAGGAAAGTTATGTTAGGCTAGAGGAACATGTACAGACTTTATCAGCACCCTCTGCTACCCCCGGTGCTGCTCCCTCATCTTCCGCTGGAAGCTCTGCTGCACCTACAGTGGTGATGTTACCACCAGAGCTCCAAGTGCCTACTCCTAAAAAGGTTCTCCGGTGACTGCAGAAAATTCAGGGCTTTCTGCACAGCCTGTGAACTATACTTTGCCCTACAGACCCGCACCTTCTCCCTGGAAACCACCAAGGTTGGATTTGTCATCTCTTTGCTACAGGGTAAACCACAGTCATGGGCTCACTGCCTACTGGAATAGAGGGCCACTTCCCTAGATACCCTGACCACCTTCTTCAATGACATGGCTCAGATTTATGATGACCCTCAGCGAACAGCCACTGCTAAAGCAGTACTCCACACATTCCAGCAGGGCCACAGTGGGGCTGAGGATTACGTTTCAGATTTCAGGCGCTGGAGCGCCGACACCAATTGGAACGATGCAGCTCTCCGCTACCGATTCCACATGGGTCTTTCAGAAGCCTTGAAGGATGAGCTAGCCCGAGTTGGGGTCATTCTCTGGATGATCTCATAAAATTATCCATCCAGATTGACCGGAAATTGAGAGAGTGCAGATCTGAACGATGCGCCGGACCTTTTCGCCCTGCATAAATGTTACCACGGGTGGCCAGTTCACCAGGCCCAGCTCCTTTTGAATGCACAACACCTGCTCCTGACACTTCTGAACCCATGCAGCTTGGCCTACTTCGCCCTTCACTTACCAACGAGGAACATCAACGCCATCGCCAGAATAATCTGTGCTTGTACCAGGCCACTATGTGAGAACCTGCCCAGCCAAACTCCGTAAGTGCCTGTCTATTTCTTCTTCCAAGTCTCCAGCTTTGCCAAGCAACTCTTCTCGGAAAGTGATGGTGCAGCGCTAGTGACAATTTAAAATTTAAATGGGTAGTCTAAAGTGCATAGATGACCTAATACACATCTAAAATATATCAACATTAGAATAATTGTGAAGATATCAAACAGTATACATGTGCAATATTGAAATAATGATAACATGTGATTAAACCAATGTATAACATGCATATACTGTAAATGCAGTGATATCAGGTGATTAAACCAAAGTATACCATACATATAAATGCAGTGATGTCAGGTGATTAAACCAATATATACCATACACATAAAATACAGTGAACAACTTATTATAAACTCAAAATCAATAATAGAAAAAATTAATGAACAAAGAAAGAGTCCACTGAGTGAGAAAAAAAGTGTTTGATGAAAATGGAAATGTCCAAAACATATGTATCTTGACGCCCCAAATGATAATTATCAAGCCACCACTAAATGTGCATGAAAAAGGGGGGGATGAAGCACCGCCACCAATAACACCGAGGCTTACCGGAAAAAGTGGATTCAGTAGGACATATGCCCCTATGAACCAAACAGACTTGTCGGTGATTCTTCACCAAAGATAATAAGGCCCAGATGGATGAAGGCGTTGGTAGAATTGGGTAAAAAAAATCTTATCACAAGGACCATTGGTCGACAAGAAAGGAGGCTCCAAGATATATAAAACGTCTCATGGATTCAAACGTATAAGGCAAAAAAGGAATAAAAAATGCACATAGCGTGAATCCGCATAACACAAAATTTATTACAAAATGAAAGATTTACACTCACATTTAGAAGAGGTAAAATAAGCACTTGTTGATCGACAAAATGACGCAATATACATATGTTTTGGACATTTCCATTTTCATCAAACACTTTTTTCTCACTCAGTGGACTCTTTCTTTGTTCATTCATGTTTTCTATTATTGCTTTTGAGTTTATAATAAGTTGCTCACTGTATTTTATGTGTATGGTATATATTGGTTTAATCACCTGTTATCATTATTTAATATTATTCTAATTTTGATATATTTTAGATGTGTATTAGGTCATCTATGCACTTAAGACTACCCATTTAAATTTTCAATTGTCACTAGCGCTGCACCATCACTTTCCCATTTTACTTTTTGCAATTGTCATTTGCGGTGCTGGCAGCTTCCCCCCCTTCTTTGGACAGCGCGGTATTTAGCACATTTTTTTCACAAGCAACTCTTCTCACCTGGCTATATCTATTCTTTTACAGCTTCCATTAAGAACTATTCAAGCACCAGCTAAAATTGATTCCGGGGCCTGCAGTTGCTTCGTTGATCTATTTTTTGCCGATGAACACCAAAGACTGCTGCAACCCAAGGCCCAGAGACTCTCCAATTATCTTGCAGATGGGTCCACCATCAAGTCTGGATTAGTCTCTCAAGAGACCACCCCATTACCTGCCACCATTGCTACCGGTCACCAAGAACTATTACGCCTAGATGCCTCACCCTTGTTCCCCATTATACTAGGCATGCCTTGACTGCAGGCACACAACACGCACATCAATTGGGTTACACAGGAGATCCAGTTTTGTTTACAAACATTTTTATTGAGGTATAATATAAAGACTGGGTGTACAAGCACTGTGAGAACAATAAGTACAGTAACAGGGTAGCCTAAGACAGCGTAACAATACATCTCACATGTTGCCATTAAAATATCTCAATACAATACACAATGAACGCATTAATTGGAAAAGAAAAAAAATAAGGGAAATGAAAAGAAACCAAAGAAAACTCGTGATTGTGATACTTGTGCAACCCGAGCGTAAGGAAAATGCCATCATTCAACCAGGATGCTATATTTCAGCAATATATAGCACAGGAGATCCAGTTTTTTTCACCCTACTGCCATCAACATTGCCTACCGGAATCACCATGTCCCACACCATCTATGCTATGTGTAGACTCTGACCCTGAAGCAGGCACATCTGTTCCCGCTACATATCAGGATTATCTGGATGTTTTTAGTAAGAAAGGGGCAGAGACTCTTCCTCCTCATAGATCTTACGATTGCCCAATTGAGTTACTCCCGGGGGCCGAGGTGCCTTTTGGAAGAATCTTTGCCTTATCTGAACTAGAACTCACAGTTCTGAAAGACTACATTGATGAGAGTTTGAAGAAGGAGTTCCTTCGTCCATCTACCTTTCCAGCTGGGGCAGGCATTTTCTTTGTGGAGAAAAATGAGCATTCTCTTCGACCCTGTGTCGACTACCGTGAACTCAATAAGGTCACAGTCAAGAACCGGTATCCCCTACCTCTGTTACCTGAACTGTTCCAAAGACTTAGGTCAGCAACGGTCTTCACAAAGCTAGATCTCCGAGGGGCATACAATCTGGTCTGCATGCGGGCCGGGGATGAATGGAAGACAGCATTCCGTACAAGATTTTGGCATTTCGAATACCTGGTGATGCCCTTTGGACTGTGCAACGCCTCTTCTACATTCCAGCATTTTGTCAATGACATTTTCCAAGATTTTTTTGGACCTTCCTTTTTGTTATCGTCTACTTGGACGATATTCAAATTTTTTCCCCTTCACTAGAGATTCATCATGGACATGTGAAAAAGATGCTGACCCGACTTAGACAACATGGCTTATATGCCAAACCTGAAAAATGTGAGTTTGTGCATCAGAGCATCCAGTTCCTGGGATTAATAATCTTTACAGAAGGCATAAAGATGGATCCCCAAAAAGTCACTGCCATTTTGGATTGGCCAGCTCCCACGGATAAAAAAGGAATACAGTGTTTCGTAGGATTCGCAAACTTCTATCGGAAGTTCATCAAGGGATTCCCAGCCATCATTTCTCCCATCACCCAACTGACCAAGCACAGCAACCGGTTTTCCTGGACTCCTGAAGCCCAGTCTGCTTGGAAACCTTAAAAGAGTTGTTCACTTCTGCATCTATTCTAAGGCCCCTGACCCAGCTCTACCATACGTAAAAATAAACAATTAATTTCATGCAAAACACATCAATACAAGTAGGACTTAATCCCATAACTGACTTGTGCAAATTACACCAAGTGACTGTGTGGAATAATCAACAAATATTCCATCCGGGAAAATGTGTGCAATAAAAGAAAATTGTCCAATGAAGGGAAATGCTCTATGGTGAAATGAAGAAACGTTAAAAATAAAAATAATAATACTGGATAACCTATATAGGGTATCAAATGTGTAACAAATGGTGATCACAATGTAATGAAAAAATGAGAGTGGTGATAGTGACCAAATAAAAGTTCATGAGCAAAGATGAATCAATGGTATATATATATCAATAGTGTTGAAGTTCATAAATGATTTTCCATTGTTGTAGTGAGAAGTCTAAACATGGATACTCCTGGTGCATACGTGCTCACAGTGCCCTTACCTTAAAGGGCTTTGATAAAAGCCTTAATTGCAGGGACTCAGATGACAATGAGGCTGGTTAAATTGGATGCTGTTGGATGGTAGATGCTTGGATGGCTTCAGGTGAATAGACGTCCTTGGTAGATGCCCATCAGGCTTGCCTCTCGAGCCCAAGATTCATGCCAAAAAGAAAGAAGGAAACATAGGGGGGCCTCCAATGGTGTAGTATAAAACGATAGTTTATTGGAGTGAAAAGCACTATACATGCAGTGCATACAGTGACACTATGTATGGTGGTGGACCGCTGTCACCGAGTACAATACTTCCGGTTCGCGGTAAAAACAACCGGGTCAGAGGTAACTGACACGCGGATGCGTCGGCTAGCAAAGGTTTCGTTCCTACGCGTTACGTCACGTGACCTCGTGACTTCCTCAGGGAATGACGTGTTGGAGTTTGTCGCATCAGAATCAGCAGTAGGGCAGTGCTTTCGCAACGTCAGGGGGCCAAGGCCCTTTTACACCCAGTTGCGTTCTTCTCTCATAAACTTTCGCCTGCAGAGAGAAATTACGATGTGGGAGATCGTGAACTTCTTGCCATAAAGGCTGCACTAGAAGAGTGGAGATATATCCTGGAAGGGGCAGTTTTCCCAGTACTCATTTTCACCGAGCATAAGAACCTTGAATACTTGAGGACAGAAAAAAGTTTGAGGCCACGTAAAGCCAGGTGGGCATTGTTCTTTTCAAGGTTTTCTTTCCACATAACATACAGGCCTGGGTCAAAAAATACTAAACCTGATGCTCTTTCTCGCATGTTTTGGTGAGCCTGAGGAATCTGGGCTCCCTGACACCATTCTGTCCTCTGGAAACTTTCTCCTGTTGCAAGAAGATTTAATCTCTCAAATCAAACAAGCCTCTGTGGGGGTTCTCTCACCTCCCGAGACATCCTTACAAATGAAGGATGGACTATTATGGCACCAAGATAACATTTTAGTACCAGAAGAAATACGTGTATTTTTCCTGAGCTTGTGCCACAACCATGCATTAGCAGGGCACTTTGGGGCCAATAAAACAACTTACGAGTTAGTTCTACTTACATTTTGGTGGCCCCATCTGGAGAAAGACTGCAGGAAATATGTGGAGGCATGTACTACATGTATCTGAAATAAAAGTAACAGGACCAAAGCATGGGGTCTGCTTAAACCACTACCAATTACAGACAGGCAGATAAATTCAAGATAGATTCAATAGATTTCATTGTGGAACTTCTCCCATCAGAAGGCTGTACGGCCATCTATATAGTAGTTGATCGGCTGTCAAAAACAGCACACTTTCTACCCATGAAAGGCACACCATCTGCTCTTAAAACAGCACAGATTTTCATTAAGGAAATAGTGAGGCTGCATGGGATCCCACCGAACATTGTATCTGACCGGGGGGTGCAATTCACCTCAAGATTTTGGAAATCTCTCTCAGAGACCCTAAAAATCGAATTATCCTTTTCTTCAGCCTACCACCCCCAAACTAACGGTCAAACGAAAAGGATATTGTTTTTCTTCTTTTTCTCAGAATGACTAGGTATCATTACTTCCACTAGCTGAATTTGCATACAACAATTCCAAACACTCCGCCACCAAGCAATCTCCATTTTTTTCTAACTACAGCTTTCATCCATCATTCCTACCAAATACAATTTCTGAATGCTCCGTTGTGGTAGAAAGAGTAACCTTCTTGGAATCCAACAACAAAATGTTGCAGGAGGCAATCACCAAGGCACAGGAATACAATGAAAGAGCTTTTGACAGGAAAAGACGTGGGGAATTAATTCTGGAATCCGGTGATCAGGTATGGCTATCCACAACTAACCTGAAATTATCCTGTCCATCAAGGAAACTGGGGCCAAAGTTTGTGGGACCATTATCGGTGAAAAAGAAGATCAATGATGTGGCTTATGAATTGAAATTACCAGCCTCCTTTCAAATCCAGCGGGTTTTTCATGTGACCCTACTAAAACCTGCCATTCCTGATCCTTTTCCCGAGCGGAATACAGGCCCGCCCGAGCCAATATTGGTGGATGGAGAAGAGGAGTATGAGTTTGAGGTGATTATGAATTGCAGAAAAATGAGGAATCAGACCCAGTACCTAATCAAGTGGAAAAGGTACGGTCCTGAAGAAAATTCTTGGGAACCTGAAAACAACATCCACGCCAGAAGACTTATCCAAGCGTTCAACCAGGCCCATCCAGAGAAGATTGTCCAGTTGGGCATCCGGAAGCTGCCCATTGGGAGGGGGCAATGTCAGGAAGGCTCTGTCAGAAGACAGAAAAATAGCCTCGAAGAATCCCTGTTTCCCGAATGCCTGGAAGAAGAGGAGCATTAGCACATGCTAATGTGCAAACGCATATGCGCATGCGCGGAAATGCGAACATGTGTACGCACATGCACTGCGTATTCTGTGACAGATAAGGGTGGCAAATGGGCTATTTAAGCTGGATCAGCACCCAGGATCAGTGCTGTCTCGTCTACAGCATTCTGTGAGTATCCTGTTTCCTGTTACCTATATCTGCTCTTGACGTATTGACCCGGCTTGTTTCTGACTATTCCTGTTTTCCACCTGCATCGACCCCCGGCTTGTCCTTTGTCCTTTGTCTCCTGCCTCTGCATCTGTACTTGATCTCATTGTTTTGTGTATGACCCGGCTTGTCTGACTCTGCTTAAGTTCCAGCCCCTCCAGAGCTACCAAGTTGCTATCTCCAGTCCAGCTGCCATCTGGTGAACTACTTGATCAGCAGCCCAACAGCAAGCACGTTTACCTGGCACTCGTGCCACTCTGCACTCCTGCACTACCTGTATACACTACCAGGGGCCCCGAGTCAGAGGTGCAAGAGAGGCCTTCCTCTGCATAACCAGGCTCTACCCACTAGGTACGTGACAGCTGCACCCTCCCCATTAAGGTGCAGTCCATCTCTACTAAAGATCTGGTAACCGACTGAAAAGTCAACCCAGTTCTCCAGGAACCCAAACCCCTCCTTCCTACACTGCCTCTCTGGTGTGGCTCGAGGCACAGGCAGTATTTCTGAGAATACCACCTTGGATGTCCTTCTCTTCAATGTAGCCCCGAAATCCTTGAAATCTTTTTTTTTAGGACCCTCCACCTTCCTCTTACTTTGTCATTGGTACCAACGTGTACCATGACAGCTGGGTCCCCCTCCAGCCCCACCCAATAATCTGTCTATGCAATCTGCGATGTGCTGAACCCAAGTGCCCGGCAAACAACAAACTGTTCAGGGCGATCATGGTCTTTGTGACAAATTGCCCTATCTGTCCTTCTAAAGTGCCAATGACCTTATAAAATACCAGTCATGAATTGGCATCCTTAAAAAGTAACTCCACTTTTGTTGAGAAAAAACATTCCCCTCTGGGTGATCAATGTACATTGAAAGGATTTTAACAAACTTTGTTGCAGACCCCTATCTTTTGTTATTCTGAAGGAATACAGTACCTTGAAAAGTATTCATACCCCTTGAAATGTTCCACATTTTGTCATGTTACAACCAAAAAGGTAAATGTATTTTATTGGGATTTTATGTTATAGACCAACACAAAGTAGCACATAATTGTGAAGTGAAAGGAAAATTATAAATGGTTTTCAACATTTTTTACAAATAAATATCTGAAAAGTGTGGGGTGCATTTGTATTCAGTCCCCCCTGAGTCAATACTTTGTAGAACCATCTTTCGCTGCAATTACAGCTACAAATCTTTTTGGGTATGTCTCTAATAGCTTTGCACATCTAGAGAGTGAAATATTTGCCCATTCTACCACAAAGTTTGATTGACTCACTGTGTGTATAACTATTCGAGTTCAATCCCTCTGGTAAGCAGCTTCTGGTGTCTCTGGTGGTGGATCTACTATCAATTGTTATCACACTCTATGCATACATTTGAAGTTAAAGACTGTCACCATATTATATGCACATATATGTGGTTGAGGATTATCATCATATTTTATATATGAAGTTGCGGATCGTCACTGACCTTTTTTGGATATTGCACGTTGAAGTTTCCTTTTTTATAGACATCATATGTCCTATTATTGGACTGTTTGGACTCACTTGTGCACTTCATTCATTTTATTCATATTATTTGTCACGGTTTATATGATTGTTTAAGCGCTGCACATTTCACCCATTTTTCTACTGTAAAAGTAGAAGTTTGATTGATCAGGTCATTCTATCTGCAAATTCTCTCTATTAGAGTAACAACACTGTGCAATACAGTAGAACTTGTTTGCTTACAGTCGTTACTCTCAGTCCTATTACATAGGTGGTTACATTTTATGAACTTTATAATGTCCAGCTTAATTTTATTGTATCATTTTAAAATGTATTTGTGTTTAAACTAATGATTTATATCTGTTGTTATTAGAAATGTATAGTCTTTGTTTTACTTACAGTATCTAATACATGACAAAGGAATCCCAAAGCGTTTTTGGTCATAACATGACAAAATGTGGAAAATTTAAAGGGGTATGAATACTTTTTCAAGGCACTGTAGCTGTTTGTTTTTAGTGTCCATGCTGAGTGAATCTGTATGGGACTGGTTTTATAACTATCAATCATGGCTCTAATGAGGAAAGTGGCAGGGTCTGCATCACTTTAGACGTGATTTCCCTTTGCGAGTATCTCACCAAAAAGGAAATTTTTGTTGCAGGGGATGCTCAGAATCTGACTTGTATCTTAGTGCAGACTTCTGGGAAAATCAGTGAGCCAATCACACAAGTAGGAAATCAAATTCCTCAGGGGCGTTCTGTGCACCATCTGTGTATAGAACACCTCCAGGTAGCCATATTGAATTGCATTTTACAGAGAATTACAGTGCTGCAGATTGAAAATGAAAGGTCATTTTTAACCACTTCAATACAGGGCATTTTCACCCCCTTCCTGCCCAGGCCAATTTTCAGCTGTCAGCACTGTCACACTTTGAGTGAGAATTGCGCGGTCATGTGACGTTGTACCCAAATTTTGATCGTTTTTTTCCCCACAAATAGAGCTTTTTTTTGGTGGTATTTGATCACCTCTGCGTTTTTTATTTTTTGCGCTATAAACAAAAAAAGTGACAATTTTGAAAAAAACACAATATTTATTACTTTTTGCTATAAAAAATATCTCATTTTAAAAAAAACAAAACAATTTTTTTCCTCGGTTTAGGCCGATTCTTCAACATATTTTTGGTAAAAAAAATCCCAATAAGCGTATACTGATTGGTTTGCGCAAAAGTTATAGTGTCTACAAAGTAGGAGATAGATTTGTCATTTTTATTATGAATTTTTTTTTTTTTACTACTAATGGCGGCGATCTGGGATTTTTATTGTGACTGTGACATTGCGGTGGACAGATCGGACACTTTTGACACTATTTTGGGACCACTGACATTTATAAAGTGATCGGTGCTATAAAAATGCACTGATTACTGTATAAATGTGACTGGCAGGGTAGGGGTTAACAATAGGGGGCGCTGAAGGGGTTTAATGTGTGTCCTAGGGAGTGATTCTAACCAGGGGGGGAGGGGACTGATGAGGGGAGGAGACCGGTGTACGACCGCTGTACGAGGAACATATACGATCAGTTCTCCTCTCCCCCGACAGGACATAGATCTGTGTGTTTACACACACAGATCCACGTCCCTGCTCTGTGATGAGCAATCGCGGGTGCCCGGCGGACATCGCAGCCACATGCATCGGGTCCCCAGTGATGCGGAGAGCGCGCACGCTCCACAATGCCGGGAAGCCGAAGACGTCATATGACGCCCACCCGGAGGGAGTAAGGGTTCCTGCCGCTGTCATTTTACTATACGGCGGTAGGGAACTGGTTAATAGTAGACATGTGCAATTCGTTTCGTACGAATCGTAAATTCGTACATTCGGGAGGATCCAAAATACGAATTGCTATGCTTCCGAATTTTGTACGAAATACGAAATTTCATTTATGAATTTCGGATCCAAATTCCTAACGAACATTTGTAATTGTTACAAAAAGTTAACAAACCTAAAAGTTAAAAACCCAGGAAGTCAGCACAGCACAGGGATGGTGGGAGCCCCTTATAATGATAAATTCATCATTAGAAACATTCGTAATGTTACGAAAAGTTAACGAACCTAACGAAAATTCGTATTTCGTACGAAATTTCGGACACGAATTACGAAATAAGAATTAATTCTAGTACGAAATGGAACGGAACGAAAACAAAATATATGTATTGACGGCGCACATGTCTAGTTATTAGCTTTCAATTACAGTATGACTTGTGTCACAATTGTATACACTATATTGTTTTTTTTTATTTGCTATTTTTTTCTTTTTTTGAAAGTAGGGGTATCTTTTAATCAAAATACCCAAAGTTGAACTGTTATATTAGTGCAGTCTTGACTCTGATAGCAGACACTCATAAAAATGTTATATAATAAAGGTGTTGTGGGTATTACATAAAAGAAAACTAAGAGCTTTGTGAGAGTGACGGTTCTCTCCCACAGTCCAGAGAAAGGATCAACTCTGAGCTTAGGCAGGAGACGGGTCATCCTCCATGGAGAACTTCCAGTCTGATACTTGACTGACTGGTTTTCTTGGTACAAAGCTCTTGATTAATTTTATGGACAATTTACAAGTCATCCCCACTGTGCCAAACATGAAAAGACGTGATTGGGGTCTAAGAGTGCTAGAGAACATAGAGATCGGGAGCATAGCAATGAAATTGTGATTTTTTTGGTTAAAGTTCTTCTTAAATATTTTTTTCTTTTAAAGTTTGTAGTTAACCTCAGTTTGTGATTCCAGCAAAGATTATGGTGAGGGTAAATTTGACAAACCTACCACTAATATCATGCTAAATATTTTTTGTATTTATTTGCACGACAAATTTAAAAAGCGGTTTATTTTTTAGTGTAACTAAAGCCAAAAAAAACGCAAATTTTTTTTATATGGTTTTGAATATATTAGAAAATGCTTTTGCTATCTTAGAACGAGAGAGAGAGATTTTCTTTAACTTCCTGTCCTGAAGACACAAGAGGAAGTGAGAGGACATTTCCCCATAATTGGAGAAATTATTATCATACAGGATTTATATAGCACCGACAGTTTACGCAGCACTTGTCTCCAGTTGTCATCGGAACAAACGTTCCTACTGAAAGATTTCTCCTGTATTCGTACTCTGGTAACAACTTGAAATGTTGGATATCTCCTCACCATCCTAATGGTCAACAGAACAAATAGAGGGGTGAATCTCCCCATCTAATGCCACACTTTGACATTAGATACATTTAAAGACAGCAGATGAGACCGACATACAAATCATCCCATTATAAACTGGGCCAACTGTGAACCCGGAACTGCGGTTTTAAAGCACACAAAAATATAAAACAATTGATTCTATTTACCATAGAGTTGTTTGGGGGTTTCCAAGCCCTCATCAATGAGCTTCTAGGAAAAAGACTAGTGACTCCCCCTCCCCCATATATTTTTCTGCTGATTCCTGGCTGATGCAGTAAACACTGCTGTTTTGCAGGCAAAAAAAGAATTAGAGGAAATCAGCTGCTTTGGATTACCATACTTAAGATCATTGTGCAATCACTCAGCAAACAAAGGTGTTAAGGGAAAGAAAGAATGCTTTGCACAAACTGACCGAAATGACTGAGACAGACATGAAATGGCCCTAAAACTGGTCCTGGCTGTGATCACTAGAATCTTACAATCATGTAAAAGTTTTTAATAATTATAATAATTATCGACTCTTCAAAACTTTTTTTTTTTTTAATTCTTTATTTAGCAAAAGGCATGGGTTTTACAGACTGCATATACAGACATTGTAACATGGATAAGGCAGTTCAGATTCAGCTGATTAGTCACAGAGCAGTCAATAATACAGCAACTCATGTAAAGCTCAAAAGGCCAAAGGCCTAAAGTGTTAGCATTCTATCAAAAGTCCATAAAAACTTCCCAAACAACACAACGGAGATTCCTTTAGCCCAGAGTGTAAGTCCTTCATAAGTTGCTTGCCATTTGCCAGAGACCTGTGTCCCATACCTTTTGACCACATATTTTAACTAATTAATAAGAGGGAGCAAAACAAAAAGAACAGGAAGACAAAAAGAAAAAAAAGGGGAGGAGGGGAAAGGAAGGGGAGAGTAAAGGGGAAGGGGGGAAGCGCCAGTAGGGGAGGGAACCCAGTCCAGCATGGAATAATTGACTCAATAAATAAATATCCGCCCTAGTAGAACACTCCAGGCGGAACCTTACTGGTTGATCAACTCTTGGTAAGAGGTAGAATAGCCAACCTACTCCTCCCTATGGCAGAAAGAAGCTGTGAAGCGTTCCATATGTTCAATGTCATTGATTTTAGACAGACATTACGAATTGGGAGGTGTGATAGGTTGTTTCCATAAAGCAGGTATGCAAGTCCTGGCTGCATTTAGCAAGCGTACAGTAAGGGAGGATTTATACCTCGAAAGCATAACACTATTGAGGTGAAGTAAGTAACTCATAGGGTGAGTCCCAAGGTCCACTGATGTAAGCATAAGTGCCAACTGGCGAACTTGGTCCCGAAAAAGGGCACATTTTTGCCATTTTCAGAAGATATGCAAGTAAGAGCCTTCTTCCCTCTCACACCTCCAGCAAAGATTGGACGTGTGTGGGAAGATTTTATGTAGAGTAGTCAGAACCCTGTACCCATGGCATAAAATGTCATAGCCCTGCTCTTGAAACTTATTTGCAATGGAAGACTTGTGCACAAAACGAACTGCACCGGCAAAAATTTTTTTATAAAGTTTTGAAGAGTCTGTAAAGTTTAGACACTGTTAGGTTTTAGTTGGAATTCCACTTTAAAAAATTAGTGAATCCAAAAATGACCACTGTTTTTTGCACAGATTTTACTAGGTTAATTTAATTGATGCCTTTTAAAAAAATCTCTTTTCGGCAGCATAACACAAGGATTCTTCCATCTTCCAGCACCCTTTACTTCCCTTCTGAGGGGTTCTATTTTCCTGTTCCCACTGGTGCAGTTTCCAGTGGTACAACAACACACCTCTTTCCAACATAGAAAACCTGTACTGGTATTTTATTTTGTTTTGAATAGTGTAGATCAGTCACAATGTCTTTCAAATTTTTATTGTTTCTGTATTCTAACTGGTGGGTTATCGAACTTTTCTACAAAAGAGACAGCAAAAATAATATAAGGGGGGACGTGTCAGAACCTCTGTCCAGTTTTAATTGCTATTTGGAGCTGGTGACCCCCATTCCTCTCATTTCAGTGTTGTCACAAAGATAAAGGGACTAGGCATTAATGGCATGTCAATGTGTATTATACATCTACTGCAGAAACCTCCATAGATGGGGAAAAAGACCATTGTCGGTTTGATATATATCGCTATTATATGGTCAAATAAGGGGCATCTCCTCATGTCCCCCAACTGACCTAAAACACATAGGATCATCCCAATGCATGAATAAATCTCTTCGGTACTCTGGGTTCAGTACATCTTCCTTGATGGCAGTAAATGTATGTCCACTAGGTCAAACTGTCCACCACAGAAGTGGTTGGCCACTGGGCAAATGTGTAGCCAGTGTTACAAGCTGTTTACCATGTAATTGAATGGGAGACCACCAGGACAAGCTGTCCACCACAGAAGTGAATGGGAAGCGGCCTGTTGAGCTTTCCAAGGGTTCCTGAACTTGTGTGAATAACCACCAATGCGGGGACATTTTTTTCCTACTGACCAGCAAAACTGGGCAATTTTACCTCCAATTGACACCAGGGCATTTTTTCCTCCCTCCAATGGTGGAGCATTTATTTTTAATCCAAAAGCTTTTTTTTAATAGTATTGACGTGGTTAGTAAAGTAACATCAGTACAAACAAAAAAATGCACCTATGTTATACATATTCAGTCAAATAAATAGATAACACAAGGTCCCTACAATAAAGCATGCACAGAAGCTATGTATAACATAGACCAGTAGCCTCCAAACTGTGGCCTGAGGGCCAGATGTGACCCTTTGCTTGGCTTTATGGGGCCCTTGGGGCACTATTCCTCTCATTGATACAAGCAATTATTTCCTCCTACTGACACTAATGATGAGGCACCGTTCTTTCCACCAACACCAACAGTGGAGCATAATTCCTCTCATTGATGAACAGTGGGGCCCTGTTCCTTCCACTGGCACCAGTGATAGGTCATACTTCCTTCCACTGATATAAACGTTGGAACACTATTCCTCCCACTGACATCAAGGATGAAGCACTATTCTTCCCATTAATACCAACAATTCCTGCCACTCACACCAATGATGGGGCACTGTCCCTGCCATTCACACCAATGATGGGGCACTATTCCTGCCACTGACACCAATGATGGGGCAGTATTCCTCTCATTGACACCAATGATGGGGCACTATTCCTTCCACTGACACCAACAATGGAACATTATTCCTCCTCCTACTGACCACAGATGCTATTTATTTTTTTTTTACTCCCACTGACCACCAAGCCAGAGGCATCTTCTACTTCCACTGGCCATATTAGGCCACGGGCCTTCCTAATGTCTGAAGGACAGTAAATTGATCCTTTATTTAAAAAGGTTGGAGACCTCTTATCAAATTTCTGAAAAAAAATGAAAGACCTAATCACAAACTGTTTGCAGGAATAAGTGCAAAACAATACAGCAAAACACATATAAATAGAATATAATCAGTTGAGAAACGATAAAATCCTAAAGCAAAAGTGTCATGTGCTTTCTCAAATATAGGGATATTTGGAACTTAGTAGTACCCTTAGGCCTCATTCACATAGGCATACTTATGCCTACATCCATGCCGAAGAGCCATCTTCGTCCGCATGGGTTTCACAGAAATTCCATGGATCTGTGTGCAGGCAGTTCTTTTATGTCTATTGAGACCTCATGGCTGCACAGACACAGCTGCTGGTCCGAATTTGGCAGATGTGCAAGTGCGTGTCCCCAAACTCAGACGGTCTGCATTCAGGGACATGCACCCACACCTACATGGCTGTTAAACTGACATGATAGAGAGACATGAGTGGGACTGCCTTCACGCATTTGCATGGAACAGCTGTGCATCCCGTGCGGGTGAAGATGGCGCTTGTGAACAAGGCCTTAGGCATAACAGATCACAAAAATAGTATTTGGCACTGCTGCCGGAGTACAATATTGGAGCAATTTTTCTGTCCTCTGACCATGGGGCTTTTTTCCCTCCCGGTAACATTGGCATTTTTAGCTATGCCAATGTAACTAAACTAGGCCCCATATTCCATGCAATGTATCCATGCCCACATTTTGCCATATTTGTTCTATGCGTCAAAAACTCATTCCTCCCTCGTTTTAAGGTTCTTAGGTTGAAAGGTACAGTATGTTTGTGCATTACATATACACTTTAATAAGGCTCATACAAACCAGCAGATTTATACAACAATCACAGTAAAGAATGGTCATGAAGTGGATAGATCATCCAACCACCATCTCATGTCTATGGGCACCAATAATCTTTTCTTAATTGCTGTTCCGATAGTTTCTACAATCAGTAAAAATGTTTCTTGGCAATTCTATAGGATGACAGGTCTTGACCAATGACAAATAAACAATGATGCACTCCTTTTTTGCATGTTGCTAGTCAGAATTACATTCTAGCATTGCCCTCGACCCCCCTGTACCCCTTCCGCCCCTATACGTTATTTTGACTTATCTAATTTAGCAAATGTCCCAATCCTCTTACGTTCTGTGCTCCCCCAGCAGATTGGTAACTGAATTAGGAGGGATTACCTATCCCGGCAACATGACAAATAGGTTCTGCAATAGAGGATGACAGCTGCCCGGGAGAAGCAGGGGATGCTGGGTAACCACTTTTAATTAAGGGACAAACTCAGCCAAATAGAAAAATAACAGTTTGTTTATGTGTTTTCCTCTCTTTTCCTCCAGTAAATAATTGGAAACCTTCAGTTTTTCAAATTAATTAAATTCTTCCAGCCAGAGACGCTGCTGGATATTTATAATCAGTCACCAAGCAAACATTCAATAAGGAAAATGGATGCCTTAAATTGCTGGAGGTTGATTAATGTTTTAATAAACAGACTGTTCAGTGCTCAGATCTAAGAATAGAGATGGCCATAGACATTAGGGGACCATCTCCCAATCCTGTTATTTCTGGTTGCAACAGGTGACTTTTGCGTTTGGAAGAACCTGCAGACCCTGCCAACTGAGGCTCATTGGGGCAACTATAAAGGGGCAGGTTAGGAAATATTGTCAGATTGGTAAAAGATGGGTGCAAAGGGTCAAGAACAACTCCCCCTTCCTCCTCTTAAGTTGGCCAAACACATGGAAATAAGATAGAGCTATTAGACTTTATATTTCATTTTTTTGGTTGAAGTAGCAAAGCAATTGGAGATAAAAAATGGGGATTTTGATTGTTTACAAGCAGATGGAAAAAGAGATTGCACTGACTGAAACCGGTGGAAAAATCAGATGGCTTTCAAAGACATTGCTCTAAATTTTTTTCTGTTTTCCATTAGAAGTTTTGAAGAAGTTGGTGGTGGTCGATCAACATCGTAGGTGGTAAATTGCTTAGGCAGCCCATAGATGATTCTTTTTTTTTTTTGTTCAACCAGCGGGGTGGATGAGAGAATCCTCCTTGTTCGGCCTTTGTATTCCAACAGCTGATAGACTTCCCTGTCATCAGAATACACTGATTGAATGGAAATTCTCAAACAGGGCGGTTGTACAGAACACAATCTGTAGATTGACCTCTGTACAACCACCCTGACCATACATAGATCGAAATTCGGCAAGTCCCTGCAGAACCGGCCAAAGTTCAATCCATATATGGCTGGCTTTAGTTCCTAGCAAACCCTGTTGAAATTGATCGTGATTTGACACATGCATGGCCAGCATAAGGTCTAACCATCTTTACACAACCATTCATGTTTAGAGAAGGACTATCTGGCACAGCTCCCTGAAGATACACAGATCTTACCTGCAGGTCCAACTGCCCCTATATGCACACTGTCTCTATAAGTCCAAGTGAACATGTGCATTTTCCATTGAGGGCAAAGTGACAGGTTAACTTAAAGTGTAAGTAAACCCTCCTGTTGTTTTCAGCCAAGGAAGCTGCCATCTTTGCCTCTGTTTAATCTACAACTGCCATGATGCTGCACATGTGATCAATTATGACACCAGCCATTGGATGGTTTGACAGTTTGGTTAAGAGCACAACCAATGGGAGTGCTGCATTTCCGGCACGTGCCGGAAATTAAACTGTTTTATGGCTGGGTTTACTACCGCTTTAATTACCTGGTCCATCTTCCTGCTGCTAACACTCACCTTCTCTTCACTCTTCTGCCCCTGTTTACTTGCTACAGTGAAAATGAAATGCTTGGTACTTCTGGGGTTGGGGTCTACAACCCTATCCAGACGCCAATCAATTTAACTTACTCAGGACATTTTCTATTCCTTCATTCCGGTACATTTGTAACATGTTACATGTTCTAAATATGGATGTAACGTGTAACATGTTACAAAAGGTGAACCTATCCTTTAAACTCCAGCCCCACAGCTTCATTCAAATGAAATGCATATATGGGAACCGCTTTTCTCGCTCAAGAGTTTATAGTTCTGTTTTATTAGTCTTGTGATCCACACACCTCTTTTTTTTTTTTTGAAAGCCTATGGCGTGCAAAACACACCCAAAAAACTTCACCCGGTGCAAAAAAAATGTGCACACACATAAGGAGTGTTCACAAAAAAGTGCAACGGGTACACAAGACGTGCCAATTCCCTGATCCCCCGGGGCGTTAGGCTCCGGACGGGGACAAAGGTACTTACTGTGGTCTATCCGGCCGAAACCAGACAGACCCCGTTCTCTGGAGGGCCTGCCGAAACAGGACCCACCCAAGTACTAGGTGGGGCTCCCCCGAAGGGAGACCCCATGAGAGAGGGCGAACTAAGCCAAAAGGCCATGTCCACCCCTTCCCAAGACTTTCAGGGCTGGCCCGAGGACCTGCAGCCTTACTCATCACACAGTGGGACAAACGTGACAAAAACAAGACGTGACCAGACTACACAGGTTTCAAAATAAATAAAAAGTGGGGGAAGGGATAGTGGAGAGGAGAGTGAAAAGAAGTGGCCATTGTGTAACACAATGACTAGGCCCTCCAGCCAGGAATAAAAAATTCCTCTGGTCCTAGCCAAAAGGCCTGGCCCAAGAGGCAGGTGCAAAAAAAAGCTGTGTTATGGTGCAGTGACCGTGGTGCCCAAAATCAAAGTGACTGCCACTCACAGTGATCTTAAGGCACCCCTGGACTGCCACTCCAGGGGCACTACTCCATAGGCTTTCAAGACCTACCCTGGCCCACAGCCTAGACCACGACAGCCCCCACCGCAGACAGAAAAGGCATGAGGTTCAGGAAGCTTGGTGAGAGCCCTTGCCCCATAGGCTCCACCGCACTCACATCACCCCTTCCAGTTTCACATTCGGGTAATCGGGTGATCCACACACCTCTTTTTTTTTTTTTTTGAAAAGCCAGTGGCGTGCAAAACACACCTCAAAAACTTCCACCCGGTGCCAAAAAAAAGTGCCCACACATAGAGAGTGAAACACAAAAACGTGCAACGGGTGTACAGAGTCCTCCACTAGGGAAGGACCTTACCCTGATCCCCCGGGGCGTTAGGCTCCAGACAGGGACTGAGGTACTCAGACAAAGGGTCCATCCGGCCGAAACCAGGCGGACCCCCACAACTGGAAGGACTGCCGAAGCAGACCAACCCAAGTACAGTGGGGCTCTCCCGAAGAGAGACCCCTCAAAGGAGAGGGCGAACCAAGCCAAAAGGCCTATGTCCACCCCCTCCCAAGACTTTCAGAGTAGGCCCGAGGACCCACACCCTACTCGCCACACAGTGACAAACGTGTATACAAGACAACCAAAAAAAGACAAAAAGGTGACAAACAGGGGTAAAAGAAAGAGTGGGGAAGATAGTGAGATGGGAGAGTGAAAGTGGCCATTGTGCTATACAATGGCCGGCCCTCCAGCCAGGCATAAAAATTTCCCCTGGTCCTGGCCAAAAGGCCCGGCCCAAGAGGCAGGTGCGAAAAACGTGTGTTGTGGTGAAGTGACCATGGTGCCATAAAATCAAGTGCTTTCACACCGTGACTATACGGCACCCCTGAACTGCCACTTCAGGGGCACATTCACCACTGGCTTTTCGAAAAAGCCCTGACCCACAGCCCAGACCACAGCAGCCCCCACCCCAGGCAGAAAGGTATGGAGTTCTGGAAGCTTGGAGAGAGCCCTTGCCATCAGGCTTCACCGTCGTTCCGTCCCTCCTACCTAATTACATTTGGGAAATACTAGCCGCTCCCCCGGTAAGAGAAAGGGGAACCAGCGTTCTCTCCCAAATAACTGTCCAGAGCTAGAGCTGCCCCAATCCAGGCCATAAGGCCAGGATCCCGACCCTCCGCCAAGACCGAATGGTTCTCCGTCCCCATCAGAAGGCTTCCCTTTCGGCTACAAACCGCTCTGGGTTACCTTCACTCCAGCAGGTTTTGCATAGCAACCGCAATCCCATCTCTATCTCGCCATAGATCAGGGACAGAAGCAAGCGCCACCTCCTGGAAACTGATAAGAATAGATACTACACTTGATCTTAGCCAAAAGGCTGGGAAGCAATTAGCAATAATCAGTGATCCACACACCTCTTTTTGATTGAAAATGTATACTTTATTTTGCAAGAAAATATACAAAAAACAAATACTTAAACAGGGTACATTCAGTATTGCGACGCAGCGCATAAATACACTACATAACAATACATTGCCAAGCATACAAATAAATTACATTCATCCTGCGGTATGATGCCTAATGTGTTGTGCAGAGTAATAATACCCCGAAACATCATATCATGCATGACGCCGCATTACCCTGAAAGCAGTACTTCAATGACATTTCACAAAAAGTCCGGTCATACAGTCAACTAACATTCAAATGGGCAACGGGTGTGATGGGGGGGGGGTGGAGAAGGTGGGGTAGGGGAGGGAAAAAAGAGTTCACAGGCCCGAAGCTTTATTTGAACTGCCAAAGGATACACGGGGGAGAGGGGGGGGGGATGGGGAAATCTTCAGACCTCCTCTTCCTCCTTGAAGTCCATCAAGTGATAGTCTCTGAGCAGACTGTGAACCAGTCTGCGACAGTCCTCGATGGACATCCTCTCCCGCTGGTGGATGAGGCGCTTCCTGGCGCACCATAAAGCGTCCTTAAAGCAACACAGCACCCGCCAGGCACCGTCAATGTCCTCCTGTGAATGAGTTCCACAGAAGAGTCCGTTCAACACACCAAAGTGTGTTATAGCAGTCTGTGGCACAAAGTCTTTGAGTTCAGGTTCCAAGGCCCTCAACAGGTCCTGTGCAAAGGGGCACTCCCAGAAAACATGCAGAGCAGTTTCCTCCTGGATGATGCAAAAGGGGCAGTGCCTGTATCTGCACAGGTTTCTGGCATGCATGAATGTCCTGAGTGGCAACCCCCCTTGGATTGCCATCCATGCCAGATCTTTGTGCCTGTTGGTGAGTCTCTTTGAAGAAACATTCCTCCAGACCACTTTACAAGTGGCTGTAGTGAGGCCTGGAACAGTCTCAACAATGTCCGATGCTCTGATCAACTTGTGGATAGTTTTTGGCTTCCACAAGTCGGGCTTCACTCCATGTAGCCCCAGCTCCTTAATAAACTTGAAGGTGTCCAAGTAGTACCAAGGGGTGTCCCAGTTGTAGGGGATGGAGCTGTCCCATTTGTCCCATCCCAGGGTCCTCCAGAGAGGCAGGAGGAAAAAACGGGACATGGAGTTACCGCCAGAGTCCACAGTTCTGTCAACCAATGTCCTGCGGATGCAGTTACAAGCAAAGCACACCCTCAATAAGGTAGCGATGTCGGGCACGCCCTTACCGCCCTTGAGGGGTTCCTTGAACATAACCGCCCGCTTCACTCTGTCCATTTTGGAGCTCCAGATGAAGTGAAACACCGCCCTGGTGATGGCCTTACAGGTGTTAACCCGAGGGGGCCAGGCCTGGGCGAGGTACTGCAACACAGGGAGGATCTCGCTGCGGAGTACCAGTGTTTTGCCTTCGATGGTGAGTTCTCTGAGGCTCCAAAGTCCAAACTTCTGTCGCATCTTAGACAGTCTTTCCTCCCAGGACTTCAGGGCTGCACCCTCAGCTCCAAACCAGACCCCAAGGATTTTGATGAAGTCCGTCTTGACGCTGAAAGGAATTGGTGCAGAAGAAGGCAGGAACCACTTTCCGAAGAGCATGACTTCTGACTTCCCGCAGTTGACCTTTGCCCCTGAAGCTTGGCCGAAGTCCTCACAGGTCTGGGCGAGTGTGTCGATGGAGCGCCGATCAGCACAGAACACCGTCACGTCGTCCATGTAGAGTGAGCACTTGACCTCCCGTCTGTCCGGTCCTGGTGCGGTGATCCCTCTGATCTCTGGGTTCCATCTGATGCTTCGGGCGAAGAGCTCTATACAACAAACAAAAAGCAGAGGTGAGAGAGGGCAGCCTTGTCTGACCCCAGACAAAATTGGAAAGGGGTCAGTTTTCCAGCCATTAACCAGCACCAAACTAGAAATGTCAGTGTACATCACATTCACATACGAACAAAACATTTCCCCAAGACCAAACCTGCGCAGAGCTCTGCACATAAACTCATGGGAGACACGGTCAAAGGCCTTCTCCTGGTCAAGACTGACCAGGGCCGCGTGCACACGGCGGCCATGAATGTACTGGACCGTGTCCCGGACAAGCGCAAGGCTGTCCGCAATCCTGCGACCAGGAATGCCGCAAGTCTGATCCAGGTGGATGATCTGTCCGATGACAGACTTCAGCCTGTTGGCTAGGACCTTGGCGAGGATTTTGTAGTCCACGTTCAGAAGAGAGATCGGACGCCAATTTTTAAGATCCGATCTCTCCCCCTTCCGCTTATACAAAATCGTGATCATCCCCTCCCTCAGTGACGGAGGCATTCTGCCCTCCACCACCATCTCCTCGTACAGCTCGAGCAGGTCCGGGCCCACAAGATCCCACAGTGCTACATAGAGCTCTACTGGGAGACCATCGCAGCCCGGGGTCCTGCCCCGCCTAAAGGATTTAGCGGCAGAGTGCAGCTCCTCCAACACCAAGGGGGCGTTGACAGTTGATGAACCTGCAGGATCAATTTGGTTAGAGATACCTGACAGGAACCTGTCGGCCGCCTGAGTGTCCGTTTCTTTCGGGGAGTAGAGGTTGGTGTAGTAGTCGCTGACCACTTGCATCACAGCCTTCTTCCCCTTCTGGAGTGTTCCGGTCTCGTCACGCAGCTCTGACAAGGGTGTGTGTCCTGAGTGAAGTTTCCTGAAAAAGAAAGAATTGCACTTCTCACCTTTCTCAAGATTCTCCACCTTGGCACGGAAGACAATCTGCCTGGATTCTTCCTCGAAGTGTCCTTTCAGGCTCTTCTTGGTGTCCTCCAGGTCCTGCCTAACGTCCCAGCCGCAGTGATGGAGGTCCTGCAGGGACTGCAACTGACGCTGCAGTCTCCTGAGTTCCCTCCTCCTGGCGCACACACGCTGGCGTCCCCTTGCCTGAAAGAAGCTGCGCAGCTTAACCTTCACAAACTCCCACCAGTCACTTACCCTTCCGAAGAATCTCTTTTCCTCCGTCCAGGTGGCATAGGCCTCCCGGAGTTCCCCCATCAGTTCCTCGTTTTCCAGCAGGGTGCTATTCAGCTTCCAGGAACCCGGTCCGCGGGCAAAGCCCTCGCCCAGGTCACCCCGAAAGTGAATAGCCCTGTGGTCAGAGAAAAAGCAGGGGACCATGGAGAACTCACGATGCTTGACTGTTCTTGAAGTGAGCACGAAGTCAATCCTGGAACGCACAGATCCATCGGGTCGGCACCACGAATAGTTCACGGTCCCTTTCCCTATGGATCCCACGGCGTCCTGCAAGGAGGCCTCCGAGATCATCTCCTTGAGCAGCCTAGAAGTAGCATCAAGTTTTGCGTATATGCTGGAGCTGCGCCCATCCTCCTCGATCGGACAGTTAAAATCACCGCCGATCACTACTGTTCTGGTGGTGACGAGTTGGGTCCGCAGGGTCTGGAAAAGTTCCAGCCGCGCATTCTTGTCTGGGGGGGCGTACACGTTGATGAGCCTAACTGGCTCTTCCACCCACGAGCCGTCTATGACCAAAAGACGGCCACAGACTAGCTCATGGATAGAGTCAACCGTGAAGCGCCCACCCCTGACCAGAATGGCTACTCCTGCAGACTTGCAATCGCCACCCCCGGACCAGTAGGAGGGACCAAGGGTCCACTGGGAGGACAGATGAGTGTACCTCCTCAAGGGAGGAAGGGCGCACTCCTGGAGCATGTAGACATCACTCTGCTGACTTGAAAGAAAGGTCAGGACCGCTTGCCTTCTAGATGTATCCTTGATACTCCTCACATTAATGGAAAAGATTGAGATCTCAGCCATAATGAAAAAGGGTATGAGGGTCTAGTTAACAAGGGTCCGAACTTACCTCCCCGGAGGGGGGGGGTGGCTCTTCCGCTGCGTCTTCTGCCTGTCCTGTGTTCTGGGCCAGGCCCAGCTCCTCAAGGACAGACTCCATCATCTGCTGGCTGATGGGGACGTTGGGGGGGAGGTCATGCTCGGGGTTGACCACGATTTCCTCCCCTTCCTCCTCCTCTCCTGCAGACTCTAGGTCCTCCACTACTTGCTCGGGTCCATCGCTGTCGCGTTGGACCCCGTTGGGCCGTTTGGTGGAGGTGGCGGGTTCCTCAGCTGTTGGGCTCTCTGGCTTACGTTTCCGGCTTCCTCTTGGGCCACTGGTGGGGGTGGAGGGGGGTGGGAGGGTGGGGAAGTCCTCCAGGGAGGACAGGTTGGGGGGGGAAGGGGTGGGGAGGGGTTCTTCCGGCACCGAGGGGGTGGGTGGGGGTGTGCTGGAGGTAGGGGCTGGGGCAGGGGTGGGGGCTGGGGCAGGGGCAGGGGTGGACTTACCTTTGGCCTTTCGAGGTTCTTTCGGTTTTTCTGGCAGCTTCCTCCCGGATGGCTTACCCTGGCTTACAGCTCCAGCGTAGGTACGGGTTCTCTGGGGGCAGTGTCTGAAGACATGCTCTGCCAATCCGCAAAGGTTGCAGGCTTTGGACCTCGGACAGTCCTTGGTCTCGTGGCCTGTCACCCTACAGAACTTGCAAGCAAGCTCTGTACAATCCTTACCTATGTGTCCCGGCTGCCCACACTTGTTACAGTTGTAGGGTATGCCGGGATAGAAAAGGATTCCTGCGGAGGATCCCAGGGAGAAGAAAGGCTGCAGGTGCTGGATGTCCCCCGAAGGGTCTTTCCTCAGTTTGCAGAGCACAGACCACTTACCTATCCAGAAGCCGTTGGCATCGAAGATTTGGATCGGGTCCTTCACCACGGTGCAGAACCTCTGGAGGTAGGTGGCTATGTCCTTTCCACTGGTATGGGGGTTCCTCATGGCCACTGTCACCCGCTTTTCGTCCCGTGTTATGGGGCAGTTCGCAGTGAACTTCCGGAAAGGGGATTCAGGGCCACTGGTCTTCACCATCTCCCAGTATCTTCTGCAGACCTGAAACGACACAAAAGTTATAAAGAATATACCTTTTGTGAAGGCCTGCACAGAAAGCGTCTCCGCTTTGCTGAAACCCTGTTCCAGGATCATCTTCTTTCCGAAGATCTCCGGGGTCATGTCGGGGACTCTTCCGTCCACCTCCTTCAGCTGCAGCACGACCGTCTGCTTCATCCATGGCTCCAAAGTTGGGAGCCCGTCTGCAGGCTGGTCTGGCTTGGCTGGTCCTGGTCGGCTGGGGCCGGCCGGGGTAGGGGCGGGGGTTGAGGCAGCGGCATTCCTGGGCTCGGAGGAAGTGGCTGGTACGGGGTTCTTTCTCTCTTTTCCGGTCTTCTTTTCGCTCTTCCCCATCGTCGAGGAGTTGGATGTCGCTTCAGATGTTTCTTAGGCGGCTTCCTTCTGGTTCCTCGACGTCTTCGCTCTTTTTCGTAGCCTTTACAAAGGCTCTAGCATCTACTGCCCGGAGGTAGTAATGCGGAGTGGGGGGAGGAGGGAAGACCGCAATCTCGTTCCCTGTGGGGGCTAAGCCTCTGGCCCAATAGCAGCAAGTAGGTGAAGCTGAATTTAATCAACAATCCTACCAGGCCGAGCAGAGGGTACCCCACAAGGACCAATTGGCTTGGATAGATGCAAGTGGTTCTCAACGTCCTAGCTGTGAAGCAGAGACACCCCTAAGGGCTAAAGTCGATACTACACTTGATCTTAGCCAAAAGGCCGAGAAGTGATCCACACACCTCTGCCACACTTCAGAGTGTCCAGTGAACAGGATGGGAGTGGAAAGGTTACATTGGGAGATGCATTGCTGAACCAAGAGACAAGCCTGCCAGCTATAGAGTGTGACAGATAATATGTAAATCACATGTTTTTTTTTAATGGTGTATTAATCTGTTTGCCTGAAGAGTTTAGCTTTGGAGTATAAAGGAAAAATATATAGATTTCTTTAGTTAAAAAAGAAAAAAGGAAGATTACATGTACTAATTTTCACAATTTCTGGTTTCTCCTGTAGTATGATATTGCTGATTACAGAGTTCAATAGATTAAACACACACAAGTAAATGAAACAACAAAGCAATTCCTCCCTTTCTTTACAGCCCTGTGTGAGGTTTCAAACACAAAATAGCATACCTGAAAGTAGATACTGTAATTGTTACTGCACTTTCTTTAGATGACAACCTATAGTGCTTTGGGAATCCTTTGTCATATATTAGATACTGTAAGTAAAACAAAGAATATACATTTCTGATAACAACAGATATAAATCATTAGTTTAAAAACAAATACATTTTTAAATAATGTAATAATAATGTAATAAAATTAAGCTGAAACCATTATAAAGTCCATAAAATGTAACCACCTATGTAATAGGACTGAGAGCAGGGGCGGATCCAGAGTCTAGTCTCGGGAGGGGCACTGCTAGAAAATAAGTTTTTTTGCAGGCAATTTATCAGGGAAATGGCTGGTGTTGGCGCTTCAATCATCACAGCACCATGGTTGTTATGGTGTCAGGATGATTGAAGCGCAATTATTTCTATTATTACATTGGAATATAAAATAAAATGGTTCAACTCACCCTAATGCTGAATCAGTGGGAGCCCTGAGTGTGTCACTTGCCACCGTCGCCTGCCACCAGATACTGATTATAACTTGCCACATCACCTGCCACACGTTGCGGATTATCACTTGCCACGTGACCTGCCACACGTTGCGGATTATCTTTCGCCACGTCACCTGCCACACGTTGCGGATTGTCACTTGCTGTGTCACTTGCCTGCTACAAGGTGCGGATCAGTGGCGGAACTATAGGGGTCGCTGCAGTCGCACTTGCAACTGGGCCCTGCCATTCTGCCGCTGTGGGGGTGGCCAAGACCTGGCATCTCTCCCTGCATCTTTGGTTTGCCATTTGGAATGCAGTGGGGGGAGGTGGGAGGCAGCGATCGGCAGCTCTATTGTTCCTGTGGGCGGTGGGATCTCCCTGCAGCTTGTAGTTCTCTCTTCCCGAGTGTCAGTGTAAACAGTGGATAGAAGAGGGGAGGGGCCCGGGCAGGTATCAGTTTCACTTTCAGTGAGTCGGCTCTGCTTGTGCTGCTGATACATGCCGGGGTCAGAGGCCCCTCCCCTCTCCACTGTATACACTCAGGAGAAGAACTACAAGCCTCATGGAGATTCCCCTGCCTGTGGACACCATAGAGCTGCTGATCGCCGCCTCCCACCTCCACCAGCCAGGTACATGGGGAACCTCTTGAAGGAGGGGGGGCAGCAGTCTGGGGACCCTGATGTAAGGGGGGGGCTTTCTGGGGACATTAATGTAAGGAGGGGCTCTCTGGGGACCCTGATGTCTTGGGGGGGCTCTCTGGGGACCCTGATGTCTTGGGGGGGCTCTCTGGGGACCCTGATGTAAGGGGGAGGCTCTCTAAGGACCCTAATGTAAGGGGGGCTCTCTGGGGACCCTGATGTAAGGGGGGTTCTCTGGGGACCCTGATGTAGGGGGGGGGACTTTCTGTGGACATTATTGTAAGGAAGGGGCCCTCTGAGGACACTAATGTAAGGGGGGGGCTCTCTGGGGACACTGATATAAGGGGGAGGCTCTCTGGGGACCCTGATGTAAGGGGGAGGCTCTCTGGGGACCCTGATGTAAGGGGGAGGCTCTCTGGGGACCCTGATGTAAGGGGGAGGCTCTCTGGAGACCCTGATGTAAGGGGAGGCTCTCTGGGGACCCTAATGTAAGGAGGGCTCCCTGGGGACCCTGATGTAAGGAGGGGCTCTCTGGGGACCCTGTAAAGTGTATTATTCCCACGCTACCATGTAGTCAGTATAGTACTAAGGGGAGAAGCTGCTTGCACCGGATAGGGTCCAACCTGGCCCCTAATAGAGACTTAAGCTAGCAAGTGGGTGTGGTGCTGTGCTAATCCTGGTAACTAAACAAATGCATGAGTGCAACCGTGCTAAAATGTTGATGAATCAGAGGCTAGTCGCCTAACGTGAACGTGGGGTGTGAATAATCATCAAACACCATTGTAAGAGAATAAAAATATAAATATACTACCCAGTGTAAAAGTGAGTAAATTGGGTAAAAGTGTCCGGACTATGAAAATTGCAATAATAGCATCAACATAAGCAGTTAAAAGGCATGCAGTGTCGGACTAAACATATAGTGCATATGTAGGCAAGTGGGTGACTAAAACATTAATAGCACAATATACAACTTCCAGAAAAATAAAAATAAAACAAAAAAGTGCAATGTTACACTGTACGCCTGGAGAGATCACAATGCCTGTGGAAATGCAAAAAAGTGTCTAGTGCAAACAATAAGTGCTCCAAATTGTCTAAAGACATAAATACAGTCCAAAGAAAGGTGGCTTGTGTAACAGCAAAATCTCCAATGATTCATCAATCCTCAAAGTGCCAAACAGTGAGATGCAAGCATAAAATCAGTCACTTTGAATAGGTGAAAAGTGTGAAGTGTATAGACCAGTCCTCTTCATGCAGCAATCCTACACTGGTGAATAATGGGCCCTTACTTCATTACCACACCCACTTGCTAGCTTACGTCTCTGGGGACCCTGATGTTAGGGGGGCTCTCTGGGGACCCTGATGTAAGGAAAGGGGTCTCTGGGGACCCTGATGTAAGGAAAGGGGTCTCTGGGGACCCTGACGTAAGGAGGGGACTCTCTGGGGACACTGATATAGGGGGGCTCTCTGGGGACCCTGATGTAGGGGGGCTCCCTGGGGACCCTAATGTAGGGGGGCTCTCTGGGGACCCTAAGGTAGGGGGGCTCTCTGGGGACCCTGATGTAAGGGGGATCCCTGGGGACCCTGATGTAAGGAGGGAGGCTCTCTGGGGACCCTAATATAGGGGGAGACTCTCTGGGGACCCTGATGTAAGGGGAGGCTCTCTAGGGACCCTAATGTAGGGGGGGCTCTCTAGGGACCCTAATGTAGGGGGGCTCTCTGGCAACCCTGATGTAAGGAGGGTTCTCTGGGGACCCTGATGTAAGGGGAGGCTCACTGGGGACCCTGATGTAAGGGGAGGATCTCTGGGGACCCTAATGTAGGGGGAGGCTCTCTGGGGACCCTGATGTAAGGAGGGGGCTCTCTGGGGACCTTGATGTTAAGGGGAGCTCTCTGGGGACCCTGATGTAATGAGGGGGGCTCTGAGGACCCTAATATATGTAGGGAGGCTTTCTTGTAAGGGGGGCTCTCTTGTAAGGGGGGCTCTCTGGGGACCCTGATGTAAGGAGGGTTCTCTGGGGACCCTGATGTAAGGGAAGAATCTCTGGGGACCATAATATAGGGGAAGGCTCTCTGGGGACCCTGATGTAAGGGCAGGCTCTCTGGGGACCCTGATGTAAGGGGGGGGCTCTCTGGGGACCCTGATGTAAGGAGGGGCTCCCTGGGAACTCTGATGTAAGTAGGGATCTCTGGGTACCCTGATGTAAGGGGGTGGATCCCTGGGGACCCTTATGTAAGGAGGGAGCCTCTCTGGGGACCCCAATATAGGGAGAGGCTCTCTAAGGACCCTGATGTAAGGGAGGCTCTCTGGGGACCCTGATGTAAGGGGGAGGCTCTCTGGAGACCCTGATGTAAGGGGAGGCTCTCTGGGGACCCTAATGTAAGGAGGGCTCCCTGGGGACCCTGATGTAAGGAGGGGCTTTCTGGGGACCCTGTAAAGTGTATTATTCCCACGCTACCATGTAGTCAGTATAGTACTAAGGGGAGAAGCTGCTTGCACCGGATAGGGTCCAACCTGGCCCCTAATAGAGACTTAAGCTAGCAAGTGGGTGTGGTGCTGTGCTAATCCTGGTAACTAAACAAATGCATGAGTGCAACCGTGCTAAAATGTTGATGAATCAGAGGCTAGTCGCCTAACGTGAACGTGGGGTGTGAATAATCATCAAACACCATTGTAAGAGAATAAAAATATAAATATACTACCCAGTGTAAAAGTGAGTAAATTGGGTAAAAGTGTCCGGACTATGAAAATTGCAATAATAGCATCAACATAAGCAGTTAAAAGGCATGCAGTGTCGGACTAAACATATAGTGCATATGTAGGCAAGTGGGTGACTAAAACATTAATAGCACAATATACAACTTCCAGAAAAATAAAAATAAAACAAAAAAGTGCAATGTTACACTGTACGCCTGGAGAGATCACAATGCCTGTGGAAATGCAAAAAAGTGTCTAGTGCAAACAATAAGCGCTCCAAATTGTCTAAAGACATAAATACAGTCCAAAGAAAGGTGGCTTGTGTAACAGCAAAATCTCCAATGATTCATCAATCCTCAAAGTGCCAAACAGTGAGATGCAAGCATAAAATCAGTCACTTTGAATAGGTGAAAAGTGTGAAGTGTATAGACCAGTCCTCTTCATGCAGCAATCCTACACTGGTGAATAATGGGCCCTTACTTCATTACCACACCCACTTGCTAGCTTACGTCTCTGGGGACCCTGATGTTAGGGGGGCTCTCTGGGGACCCTGATGTAAGGAAAGGGGTCTCTGGGGACCCTGATGTAAGGAAAGGGGTCTCTGGGGACCCTGACGTAAGGAGGGGACTCTCTGGGGACACTGATATAGGGGGGCTCTCTGGGGACCCTGATGTAGGGGGGCTCCCTGGGGACCCTAATGTAGGGGGGCTCTCTGGGGACCCTAAGGTAGGGGGGCTCTCTGGGGACCCTGATGTAAGGGGGATCCCTGGGGACCCTGATGTAAGGAGGGAGGCTCTCTGGGGACCCTAATATAGGGGGAGATTCTCTGGGGACCCTGATGTAAGGGGAGGCTCTCTAGGGACCCTAATGTAGGGGGGGCTCTCTAGGGACCCTAATGTAGGGGGGCTCTCTGGCAACCCTGATGTAAGGAGGGTTCTCTGGGGACCCTGATGTAAGGGGAGGCTCACTGGGGACCCTGATGTAAGGGGAGGATCTCTGGGGACCCTAATGTAGGGGGAGGCTCTCTGGGGACCCTGATGTAAGGAGGGGGCTCTCTGGGGACCTTGATGTTAAGGGGAGCTCTCTGGGGACCCTGATGTAATGAGGGGGGCTCTGAGGACCCTAATATATGTAGGGAGGCTTTCTTGTAAGGGGGGCTCTCTTGTAAGGGGGGCTCTCTGGGGACCCTGATGTAAGGAGGGTTCTCTGGGGACCCTGATGTAAGGGAAGAATCTCTGGGGACCATAATATAGGGGAAGGCTCTCTGGGGACCCTGATGTAAGGGCAGGCTCTCTGGGGACCCTGATGTAAGGGGGGGGCTCTCTGGGGACCCTGATGTAAGGAGGGGCTCCCTGGGAACTCTGATGTAAGTGGGGATCTCTGGGTACCCTGATGTAAGGGGGTGGATCCCTGGGGACCCTTATGTAAGGAGGGAGCCTCTCTGGGGACCCCAATATAGGGAGAGGCTCTCTAAGGACCCTGATGTAAGGGGGGCTCTCTGGGGACCCTGATGTAGGTGGTGGATCCCTGGGGACCCTGATGTAAGTGGGGGATCTGCATTCACATATGTAACGATATATATATATATATATATATATATATATATATATATATATATATATATATATATATATATATATATATATATATATGTGTGTATGCCCGCCAAAGTGTATGACTTTCCTTACTTAGCTGCTATGGGCTCTAGCCCGAGATCTTTTGTAGACCTAGCAACGCCACTGGTGGGGGCCCTTCATGGTTTCTTGCACCGAGGCCCTGAAGATTCTAGTTACGCCTCTGGTGCGGATTGCCACTTGCCATGTCACCTGCCATATGTTGCAGATTGTCACTTGCTGTGTCGATTGCCATGTCACCTTGCCACCAGATGCAGATTGTCACTTGCTGTGTCACCTGTTACATCACCATGCCACCAGATGCAGATTGTCACTTGCTGTGTCACTTGCCTGCTACAGCTACACGGTGTTGATTCTCACTTGCTGTGTCCTAGCGTGAAGGCAGGCAGCAGAGAGATGATGTAATCTCTCTCTGCTGCCCGTGGCTGCACAGTGAAGGCAGGAGAGTGGTGATGCAGGGCGGGTGGTGAAAGATGATGTCATCTCTCTGCTCCCCCGCCCGCCTGCTCACCTGCCGACTGGCCTGTTCAGCCGTTTACCTGCCGGCATGCTGACTGATCCACCCGCCAGCCTGCTAACTGATCCGCTGCCCCCGCTAACTGATCCGCCAGCTCACCCGTCGGCCCAGCTAACTGATCCGCCGGCTCCCCTGCCGGCCCCACTGACTGATCCGCTGGCCAGAGAAACTGATCCGCTGGCTCACCCACCAGCTCGCTAACTGATCCACCTGCCTGCCTGCCTGTCACTAATTTCTCGGGGGGGGGGGATGCAATTGCCCCATTGCCCCCCTGGATCCGCCCCTGACTGAGAGTAACGACTGTAAGCACACAAGTTATACTGTATTGCACAGTGTTGTCACTCTAATAGAGAGAGCTTGCTGATAGAATGACCTGAACAATCAGCTGCTTCTTTTACATTATCCAGTTACAGGCTGGGGCAGTCATTGACCAAGTTGTATTGCTCTAACTGCAGCAGAGAATAGTAAGGTCACCGTGTGGCAGCAGTGAGTAATCTGAAAAATTGTCTGAACAGAATAACATACCCATTAGCTGATAAACAGGACACACACCCATATTTCAACAGTGTAATTAGCTGATTATCTGGAGTTTGCTGTATAATCCCTCATCAAGTCTATGAACATCCTGTACCTCAAGGCATTGTTTCATTTGGATTCCTTGCAGGTCTACTTCGTTACAGCAAACAATCACACTTCACAGTGCCTTGAAAAAGTATTCATACCCCTTTAAATTTTCCATATTTTGTCATGTTACAACCAAAAACGTAAAAGTATTTTATTGGGATTTTATGTAATAGGCCAACACAAAGTGGCACATATTTGTGAAGTGAAAAGAAAAAATGATAAATGGGTTTTAAAATTTTTTACAAATAAATATCTGAAAAGTGTGGCGAGCATTTGTATTCAGCCCCCTTTACTCTGATACCCCTAACTAAAATCTAGTGGAACCAATTTCTTTCTGAAGTCACCTAATTATCTAAATGAGCACTGGACGTCCCTAGCTTGGATGATGAAGGCTGGGAGTAAATAGGAGAATGTGCCTTTCTACAGCTGGTTTCCACAAGGGACAGGTTTATTCAGTACAAAATTCTTCATAGGATCTACCTCACACCTGCATGTTTACAAAGAATATATCCCTCCGTTCCTGCGGAGTGTTGGCGGTGTACCCAGACTTTATCCACATATTTTGGCAATGCCCTAATATTTAAATTTTCTGGGAAGCGGTTGTCTCGGTCATACAATCTGTGACCAATATTCATGTGCCCTGGACAGTGGAGGTTTGTTTGCTGGGTTTGGTTGACAGCCTGGCTCATCTTCAGGCCTCCAGGACGCTGATAGGACTACTATTGTTCTTTTTTCAAATTCTTTATTTATAGAAGAAAAGAGAAACTTCCATCAGAGCAGAACAGTAGAGAGTGGGATCCATGGCCCTCATCAAGTACCGTAAATACAATCCGCAACAACATAAAGAAATAAATTGAGGTACATACAGTAACAAGTTAAATTGGTCTCTAGCGGTTCCCAAATAAAAATCCCATACTAAAAGCAGGACATTATAAGAGGGTTCACCCACATGGATAATATGATATTCATAAGACAAAATACTGTATAAAGACAAGGAAATTAAGGGTTAGAAATGCCTGGGGGGGGGGGGGGGGGTGTGGAAAGAGTCAGGGTGACGGTGTGCATCTATACAAGAGGGGCAGATGGACCTCAGTCTCCAACAGAGGCACCAAAAAGTGCCTTACCCTCATCTGAGTATACAAACATGTTCCAATACGCCCATGTTTTGGTGTATTGTTCTCTTTTGTTTTGGGCCGTGAGAACCAGATCCTCTAGCGCAGTGATGGTGAACTTTGGCACCCCAGATGTTTTGGAACTACATTTCCCATGATGCTCATGCACTCTGCAGTGTAGTTGAGCATCATGGGAAATGTAGTTCCAAAACATCTGGGGTGCCAAGGTTCGCCATCACTGCTCTAGAGCATTAATGTCCCTGATTCTGTGAAGCCACGTGGCTATAGAGGGGGGACTGGGGTCTCTCCAGCACAGGGCGATACAAGCCTTGGCGGCTAGACATGTGCGATTAGTTTCGCACGAATCGAAAATTCATACGAATTTCCGTAAATTCGTACATTCAGGAGGATCCGAAATACAAATTGCTATGCTTCCAAATTTTGTACGAAATACAAAATTTCGTTTACGAATTTTGGATCCAAATTCCGTTACAACGGAAACGTGACTGGTGTTCTGTTGACCAATCAGAGGTTTTCTTCTGCTGCTGAGTGAGGGTTGGGAAAATTACCTTTTTTAATATGGGAGTGGGAGACTGGTACTGGCAGTCGATGGGAGATTCAGAATCGGACAAAATAAGAATGTTCGTTAATTACGCTTATTCGTTATGATGAAGTTAAAAACCCAGGAAGTCAGCACAGCACAGGGATGGTGGGAGCCCCTCATAATGAGCACAGCAGGGTACAAACCCAGGAAGTCAGCACAGCACAGGGATGGTGAGAGCCCCTCATAATGAGCACAGCAGGGGTACAGCCCCAGGAGGAAGTCAGCACAGCACAGGGATGGTGGGAGCCCCTTATAATGAGCACAGCACAGGGATGGTGGGAGCCCCTCATAATGAGCACAGCAGGGTACAAACCCAGGAAGTCATCACAGCACAGGGATGATGGCAGCACCCTCATAATGAGCACAGCAGGGGTACAAACCCAGGAAGTCAGCACAGGGATGGTGGGAGCCCCCTCATAATGAGCACAGCAGGGGTACAAACCCAGGAAGTCAGCACAGCACAGGGATGGTGGGAGCCCTCTCATAATGAGCACAGCAGGGGTACAAACCCAGGAAGTCATCACAGCACAGGGATGGTGGCAGCCCCCTCATAATGAGCACAGCAGGGGTACAAACCCAGGAAGTCAACACAGTGATGGTGGGAGCCCCTCATAATGAGCACAGCAGGGGTACAAACCCAGGAAGTCATCACAGCACAGGGATGGTGGGAGCCCCCTCATAATGAGCACAGCAGGGGTACAAACCCAGGAAGTGATCACAGCACAGGGATGGTGGGAGCCCCCTCATAATGAGCACAGCAGGGTACAAACCCAGGAAGTCAGCACAGCACATGGATGGTGGGAGCCCCCTCATAATGAGCACAGCAGGGGTACAGCCCCAGGAGGAAGTCAGCACAGTACAGGGATGTGGGAGCCCCTCATAATGAGCATAATGAGTCAGACGACTGCCATATTGAGAAAGGTATTTTTTGCTTTTTAAATTCATCATAACGAACATTCGTAATTGTTCCGAAAAATTAACTAACCCAACGAAAATTTGTATTTTGTACGAATCGTGACGAAAAACAGATTTCTTGTATGTACTTAGAGGAATGTCTGAGCAGTGGAGTAAGAAGAAGGCAGAATCCGCTGGGATTGGGAAGTCGGTAAACTGTTGGGTGATCTTTTGCACCTCTAGCTAATGGCCTAATTTTCGGACAGTTCCAAAAAAATATCGGGCAAGGTCCCTCGCTCCCCCTGGCATCTTCAGCAGCGGTCAGAGATTTCCGGAGAATATTTACTAAGAACTGATGGAGTATGATACCAACGCGTTAAAAGCTTGTAGTTATTTTCTTGAACACGGATGCAGATGGAAGATTTCAAAGCCAGGTATACAATGGCCTGGCGTTGAACTGACGTAAAGGTTCTATTGAGATCTCTTTCCCAGGTGTTAAGACTAGGCATAACAAAATCTTCAGGGGGAAGATCAATAGCGCATAAATCTTAGATAGGGATCTAGGAAGAGGATCACTATCCTCGCAATATGATTCAAATACTGTCAGACTACGTTGGAAATTCGCTGGGGGACCCAAGGTTCAAAGAAAATGCAACAACTGCAGTGCTTGCCAGAGGTTTAACCCAAATCGCCTGTCCGACTGCATCAGGGTGGAGGCCAAGGGCCAACCATCGGAGCCCAAGAAATGAGAGGCTTGAAAACAACCTCCCTCGATAAGTCCTCGGAACGGACCCTGTTTTATTCACGGGTGGAAGCCAGGGTTCTCTAGGATGGGATATAGCAGAAAGTGGCTGGAGAAAAACTCCAGATTCCGACATACCGAAGAGCAGATGCGGAGTGTGGGGCCAATACAAAGATGAGATTTAAGGCAAGCCGGTACAGCAGCATAACACCACAGTGCTCTACACAAGGGGACAGGGCTGTACATCTGTTCAATGGTTGCCCAAAGCTTGAATTTTTCGTGTCTACACCAATCAATCACCCTTCCTAGGTGGGCAGCTTGAACGCTGCGGCATTTGGGTAATGTTATGAGCCATCTACTTAGTCTGGGTCATTTATGTGCCCAAATAAACTTGGTGAAAAGAGCATGAGTTTGACGGAAGAAGACCGAGGGAATAAAGATGGGCAAAGTCTGAAAGAGATACAGAAACTTAGGTAAAATACACATCTTAATGATGTTGCAGTGACCGAACCATGAGTCCTTGGTGCCACTTCTCCAGTAAGATATGGACTTTGCTGAATAAAGGTGGGAAATTCAGAGCGAAGACATCCGCTAATTTTGGGAGGATATAAGTGCCTAAATACTTTAGTGCAGTGGATGCCCATTTGAAATTAAAATGATGTTGTAGAGTACAGAGCAAAGGGGGTGGTAGAGGCACCCCCTTGGCTTCAGATTCGGTAAAGTTTATTTTTAAGTTTGATAAGGCGCCATACTCATCAAATTCCGCCAAAAGATTAGGTGAAGAGATATGTGGATGGGACAGGGAGAAGAGCAAGTGATCTGCATAAGCAGAAAACTTAAAATTATGATTTCCCAGCTGAATTCCGGAGATGTCATCGTTCAACCGCACTTTATTCAGAAAGGGTTCCAGTGATAGGGCGAATAACAAGGGTTAAAGGGGACATCCCTGCCGGGTGCCATTTGGTATGGTGAATAGGGCCGAATACACCCCATTTGCTTTGACACAGGCTTGTGGATTAGAGTACACACTGGAGATCTACTGAAGTAGCCGATCTCCAAACCCCATATGTCGCAAACATAAAGAACCAATTCACCCTATCAAAAGCCTTTTCGGCGTCAGTACTTAGGAAGATGCAGGGGGACTTATTGTGGTTAGCTAAGTGGACCAAGTTTAGTACCTTAATAGTATTATCTCGTGCCTCCCTGGACGGTATTAAGCCGAACTGATCCAGATGGACCAACTGGGGCAAATGGGTTTGCAGATGGGAGGCTAAGAGTTTGCTGAATAGTTTCAGGTCTATGTTGAGCAGTGAAATTGGTTGGTAACTGCCACAAACCGAGGGGTCCTTTCCCTCTTTCGGAATGACTGAAATGTGAGCTAATAGGGTGGCGGGAGGAAAGGAGGTGGACTGGCCCAGAGCATTGAAAAACTTGAGCATGTGTGAGCCTAATAAAGGCAGAAGAGTCTTGTAATACAGTATAGAGAAACCGCTGGGCCAGGTGCTTTCCCGGTTTTCGCAGTACCCACCGCCGCCTGAAGCTCACCGATGGTAATAGGGGCTTCCAAGTCTTGACGGACCAGGGAGGTAAGGTGGGAAAGATAGGCTGAGGAGAGATACAACCTCAATAGCAGGAGGAGGCGAGGAAGGGGATGTTATACAGGGAGGAGTAAAAGTTCCCAAATTCACGTGCTATTTCTTTATGCAAAAATATTTTTTGCCCATCAGTTTTCCATATATGGGGTATGTATGAAGCTGCACGTTGGTCCCTGAGGGCCCTGGCGAGGTATTGTACTTACCACATTTATCCCCCGCTTCGTAGGACAGTTTCCTCCCGGATTGCATAGCTGCTTTGGCTTTATAACGAAGAAGGTCTGAAACCTGTCTATGGAGATGCGTAAGGTCAGCCCCCAAAGAGGGAGTGGGCGTTCTCTTATGTTGCAGTTCGAGGGATCAAATTTCCGAAAGCAACTTCATCATTTGCTTTTCCCGTGCTTTTTTAATACAAGAGCCATGAGCTTCCCAGACTATACCAGGATTACTCTCTAGGGTATCATTTGTTTAAAAGTACGCAACAAGTTCTTTGGATACATCGGTGAAGACCTCTGGAGTCTGCAGGAGGCTTTCGTTTAGGCACCAGATCCATTCTGGTGAGGAGGCCGAGTTCTTTAAGGCAAGACGCAACATGTCCAGGACCGAAGAGAGAAGTTTTTGCAGCACGAGGAAGAGGTCTATAAGGAAATAAAGTTGGTGAGGTGCAGAAAAGAAGGTATAATACAAGTAAAAAGGCGCAAAGCACAGTTACCTTGAAAGTAAAACCGATTAGTCCAGAAACTGAAAACTGTAAAAATGCATGTGTAAGTTCATGCATATATACTGGGAGTATATACAAGAGGTCAGTCAGGGCGGCCACCAAAGGAACCAAAAGCAGGGTCCAGCAAGCTAAAACAACAAGGAGAGGGGCGCCTCTGAGTATAAATCATAAATACATTTTATTAAAACAACAATATCCACTCACATGGAAGTTGGAGAAGTTGCATTAGGGTCGGTTGGCTGGGCTGGAGAGATGCGGTGGAACTACAGGTCACAGCGGTTCCTGCAGGGCATGCCAGGTCCAAAGAGGATTAGTTCTTGCAGCCAGGTTCAGTCTCTTGCAGCGAACAGTCCAACACAAATCCTGCTGGGTTGGGAGCCAGGTTATGTCCCAGATGCACAGATAGGGGTTCCAGGGAAGGAAGGGAGAGATGTGTAGGACGCCAGAGCATCCGTTCAGCCGTGCTGCTGCTCACTGATAGAATGGTGTGAAGCCTCTAGGAAGGGAAAAAGGCCGGCCGAGCCGAAGATCTCAAACGAGGCTTGGAGAGCAAGTACAGCGTGGCGCCCGGTGATGACGTCACACGCATGCGACGCGTTTCAGAATAGGCTTGCCATTGGTGGACGAATGGCCGCATTCCTTTGTCAAGCATTGAGGATGCTTGACAAAGGAATGCGGCCATTCATCCACCAATGGCAAGCCTATTCTGAAGCGCGTCGCATGCGTGTGACGTCATCACCGGGCGCCACGCTGTACTTGCTCTCCAAGCCTCGTTTGAGATCTTCGGCTCGGCCGGCCTTTTTCCCTTCCTAGAGGCTTCACACCATTCTATCAGTGAGCAGCAGCACGGCTGAACGGATGCTCTGGCGTCCTACACATCTCTCCCTTCCTTCCCTGGAACCCCTATCTGTGCATCTGGGACATAACCTGGCTCCCAACCCAGCAGGATTTGTGTTGGACTGTTCGCTGCAAGAGACTGAACCTGGCTGCAAGAACTAATCCTCTTTGGACCTGGCATGCCCTGCAGGAACCGCTGTGACCTGTAGTTCCACCGCATCTCTCCAGCCCAGCCAACCGACCCTAATGCAACTTCTCCAACTTCCATGTGAGTGGATATTGTTGTTTTAATAAAATGTATTTATGATTTATACTCAGAGGCGCCCCTCTCCTTGTTGTTTCAGAAAAGAAGGTATAGTCCTGCTCCCTAGGATGTAGAATGCGCCACGCATTGACCAACTGCAGTTCATGCAGTTTATGCAGGATACGCCAGTAGGAAAAGAGGAAGTGTCCGAGGAAGGGGTTTTCAGGTGGAAAAGAGGAAAGAGAAGAAAGAGAGCCTAGCTGGTGGTATTTCAGAGACTAAAAGTACAAGAAAACAAGTAAATGCACTCACTTTAGAACATACCGGTTCGTGTGAGTGCGGGCCTAAGTGGGGAGGTGGTTGGAACCAGCTAAAGAGCAGAGCCCTGTGCCAGAGCTCTTCAGCTACAATAAAACCAAGAAAATGTAGAGCAGTAACAGGAAATCCTGTTTAGAAGGCAAACAAGAAAATGACATTAACATTTTGCTAATATAAGGAGTTTTATTACCTTAAACAATGCAAAAGGGGCTAACTTCACATTGATCTATACCCCCCTTCAGGGCCGAAGTGGACGGGGCCAGGGTGTCCATGTGTACGGGGCAGCCCCCATGATACCCTTATGGCCTGGGGTGGGAGGGAGGAATCAGATAAGCACTTTCAGATGGTTAAATTACCCCATGCCACTGTCATCTGTGACTCCGTAACCAAAGATTGCACGGATGGGCTGCTAGAGGCTCAAGCAGACATCATGCCCCAGGACCCACAACAAGCCCTGCACAGTTCCTCCCGGGCAGCGCCATCCTCCGGAGCCCTACCGCCGCCACCACCCCCCACATCCACCCCCGTGACCCCGCCACCACTGCCCAGGAAAGCTCTCAACTCATGGAGCACACAAATACGGGGGGGGGGGGGGGGAGCGCAATGTACGGGAGGTCGCCGGGAAGGAGGCCCATCGGCAGGAAGACCGTGAGACACCATCCATGGTTACAGGGCAGATGTCTACCTACTTGGAAACACCCGTCCCACTCCTGCCATCAGCATTAACCTTACATATACATACTATTTATATATAATTGTTTTGTAAAATATGAAACATGTTGTTACGCCGAGTAAATCGATACCTTACATGTCACACTTTAAAACTGCGCACACTCGTGGAATGGCGACAAACTACAATACTTAAAAATCTCGATAGGCGACACTTCAAAAATGTTTACAGGTTACATGTTTAGAGTTACAGAGGAGGTCTAGTGCTAGAATTATTGCTCTCGCTCTAACATTCACGGCGATACCTGTCACATGTGTGGTTTAACTACTTCAATACCGGGCACTTTCACCCCCTTCCTGCCCAAGGTATTTTTCAGCTTTCAGCGCTGTCATACTTTGAATGACAATTTCGCGGTCATACAACACTGTACCCAAATAAATTTTTAAAAATTTTCTTCACACAAATAGAGCTTTCTTTTGGTGGTATTTAATCACTGCTGGGTTTTTTATTTTTTACTAAAAAATTTTGAAAAAAAAAAATTCTTAGTTTCTGTCTAAATTTTGTAAATAAGTCATTTTTCTCCTTCACTGATGTGCGCTGATGAGACTGCACCGATGGGCACTGATGAGGCGGCACTTATTGGCAATGATGAGGAAGCATTAATATGCCGCACTGATAGGTGGCACTGATGGGCACTGGTAGGTGGCACTGGTGGACACTGATAGGCGGCACTGGTGGGCACTGATAGGTGGCACGGATAGGCAGAACTGATGGGCAGCACTGAAAGGCTGCAGTGGCTGGCATCACTGATGGGCACTAATTGGTGTCACTGATGGGCACTTCTGGGGCTTTACTGTAATCAAGGCACTGATGATCAGTGCTCTGATTGCCTGGCTTGGTCTCCCTTGCGAGGAGACACCGCTAATCGGCACTGCTCACCACACACTCTGTCAGTGTGAGGCAAGGAGAGCCGATTAATGGCACTTCCGCATTTACATGTGACTGGCTGTGATTGGACACAGCCGATCACATGGTTAAAGCGCCACGTCATCAGCTCTTTACAGAGATCGTGTTGCGCCATGTCCTAGGAACACGGCGTGGCCATGGTCACTGCGCTGCATGCCCCTGCGGGTGCGCAAGAGCGGCCGTTCTGGGACACCGTCATATGATATCCTCCCAGAACGAGAGCATTTGACGGTGGGCAGCGGCAAGTGGTTAAACACTGCTTACATATGCATCAGCATGCGTCTGCTTCTGCGTGGGGATGGATGGGGACGCTTTTTTCTTCCTTCTTTTTTCTTTTTTTTATTTTACACTGTCCCTTTAATTTATTTGTTTTTGATCACTTTTATTCCTATTACAAGGTAAGCTCTATGACTAAGCACCATATCTGGTGTGATATGCGTTAGTGGCTGTGGAGTTAGACTGTATCGACCTGTGATGCTTTGATATTCGAATTTTTAAAATAAAGGTGAATTTTTTTGGAGTGCGCCTATCCAGCGATCTATTTTTCTACCAGCAAGAATGATGAATCCTTACATTTAAAGAGCACCTGTCATTTCAGATCCATCATGGCAGCACCTGTTATTACAAACTGTATGGCTGAAAGTGCATTGCATTCGAACCAAAATGTGCAGGACCCTTTATTTGGTACACACTGGAATCCAATTCGCATGGGTGTTCACACCTATGCAATCTGATTTCTGCACCATTTGACAGTTCACACTGTGATCTGCGGACCGATCTGGGGGTGTCATTAACTTTCTCATGACACCCGCAGCGGTTCGCAGAGAGCAGTGTGAACTGCCTGCGAGTGACATGCGATGCAGGAACCCGCACAGGAATCGTGCTGGTTCCCTCATTGCATATGTATGAACCGGGACTAAATAGCTGAAGCTCAAATTACACATGCAGCTTCATGCCATAGAAAAGTGACTCATCCCCAATTTTGAAAAACCTGCGCTACATGATTTTTATTGATTTTCATTTAGAAAGAGAGAGTCACAAAGAAGCATCTCCTGAGCTCTCTCTTTAGAAAATCCAGAAGTTTATGGAAAACCAATAACATGCGTGCAACCTGCATTAAATGTTTATTTGGAAAATATAGCGTTTCACCCCTAGACATCTGCAATATTTAGCTATTTAGCTTCTCAGGAATGGTTCCCCCATGTTTTGAGACTGCGAATCTATGTTCTATTAGGCCCCATTCACATGGGGCGGACTCCGCCCAGCGAATCCACTTGCTCAACGGGGGGGAATCTCTCCGCTTATCCCGGTTAAGCAGCCGGATGACAGGTCCGTCCGTGTCTGCTTCGCTATGCAGAGCAGACACAGACACAGCCCGCTCTCCTCTATGGGGTAGTTGGATGGAAACTAACAACCTGCCTGTTTCCATCTGACTTTCATCTAATCCAAACGATGGATGGGGAACGGATCCCCATCTGTCTGTTTTTGGCCCGGATAGGATCGGACCCAGTGATGAGTAAGCACGTTGTGTGAAACCAGTCCTCTGAGCAACTAGTTTGACCAATGTATGTCATGTTCCTTGATTTTTATGGATTTTCAATAAACTTTCTTGATTTTATTATCAGACGTGCCGCCATTTTTCTCTGTTTCAATTGGATTTCTCTGGCTGCGGACCAGTCAGACACCCGGATTCTTCCAGCAGCTCATCAGATCCCAACAGGTGGCTTTGAGCAGTGTGCACTCAGCTTTTTCTCTCATCGGATGCCGGCGGGTGTCGGCGGACATATCTACTCCATGGAGAGCTATGGATGGTCTGATCTGGTCTGCCTGAAAAATGGATAGGCGGACCCGATCATAGTTCACCTGAAAAATGAATAGGCGGACCCGATCAGTCCGCTCATGTGATAGAGTCCTTATGCAGCTAGGAGCACATGAAGGAGCAGCATTGTCACCCTAGGATTTAGACTACAAACAACTCTCTCTCTTCAGTTCAGTGTACAGAAAGTGACAAGAACACTGCATTTCTGGCAGGATCAACAGGTATTTTCTGTACTTGCAGAAAATAGGTCTTGTCCTGAAAAAAAAAGAAAACGAATGCAGCTACCACACCTGAGTCTGTTATGCCGCGTACACACGGTCGGACTTTTCGTCTACAAAAGTCAGACAGCCTGTCCGACAGACTTCCGACAGACTTCCGGCAGACTTTCGGCGGACTTGCGGCATACTTTCTAACGAACGGACTTGCCTACACACGACCACACAAAAGTCTGACGGATTCGTACGTGATGACGTACACCGGACTAAAATAAGGAAGTTCATAGCCAGTAGCCAATAGGTGCCCTAGCGTGGCTTTTTGTCCGTCGGACTAGCACACAGACGAGCGGATTTCGGGGTCCGTCGTAGTTACGAAGTAAAGTTTTAAAGCATGTTTCAAATCTAAAGTACGTCGGATTTGAGGCTAAAAAAGTACGTTGAAAGTCCGGAGAAGCCCACACACGATCGGATTACCAGCCAGCTTTAGTCCGTCAGCGTCCGTTGGACTTTTGTAGACGAAAAGTACGACCGTGTGTACGCGGCATTAGACTTTACTTAAGGAAGCAATAAATAAATGACATATCTTTGAAAACGGTCACGCCTGGTTGTCCAGGGTTGTAGGTTTGGGGGTAGCGATGTCAGAAGACACTATTGGAAATCCTTTGCGCAATGGAAAGCTGACCTGTACTAGATACGTGTCCAGTTCCATCGTATTACTTGCCTGACAAATTTCCTGCAGGGTATTATAAGGACTGAGATGTTACAGTAGTTATGTCACAGGATTGTAGAGGAATTTGAAGTTCACGGAGCTGTGTTATCTCCTCTCCTGGAGAAGGATATAGTTAAATGTTCTGACCTCACTGGGATCAAAGTGAAACAAACGTCTGTTCTACAAAGACATAAGAAGTCATTAGTCCAGTAACTGCTATTTTGGCAGGATCATACCGATGGTCTATGTGTGCAGATAATAGTGTGGCTGCCACCACCAGGAGAAATTTGTGGGTAGGAGTTGGAAATATTCAGCCAACAATTTATGGTTTCCCTGCATGAGAATGGCTGTTAGGATTTCCAGGTTGGCTTGACATACACTTTTATGCCGCGAGCATAAAGCTGCAAGCTCACATCCAACATTTCCCGTCGGAAAATCCGACCGTGTGTACGCGGCATAAGAATTTCTTTACAAAAAATTTTTTTGGGAATGTCCAGTTGATTCTTTAATGATTAGTGGGGTCAAATTGATGATTGTTTTCAACTGTATTAATGAGAAAATTCCAGGGATGGAAATTTTTTCTCGAAAAAACTATATTTTAACTGAGAAAGTGGTTTTCCTTCAGAAAAAAATCTTACTTATTTTATAGGCATAGTTCACCTTTACCAAAAAAAACTGCCGATGCGGGTAAGGGGTGCCTGTAGATAAAAAAAAACTGTGCAGCTTTGACTAAAGTTGGATAAGGCCCTTGGTCTAGGTGTAAGCCATTTACGTACCTCCCGAAGCCTGGCTGAAAAAGTTCTCAGAGATGGTATTGACCATTCTGCCTTGTTTTTAGGATGTTGCTAAGGCACTCCCACTCTTTACTGCTCACCCCTACCATTACAGAAGCAACCTCTCAAAACCTCCAACATGCGTGTGGTCCACTATGTCTTCCATCGCAGCTTCACTAAGCTCAGAGCTACCGAGACGGGGAGAGAGAACGCATACAGGGGGGTTTGAATTGGAGAAAGAGCTTGCTCCTATGGCAGTGTAGGTGAGAATAACTCAGTGGTTAGCAACATCTCAGCAACAAGGCAGGAAGGGATAGTGCCATCACTGGGAGTTTTTTTGCCATGCTTTGGGAGGTATGCAAATGTCATACACCTATAGCAATGGCATTAATTAACTTTAGGCAAAGCTGCACACATAGACGTAACTAGAACCTTCAAGGCCTTGGTGCAAGAAACCATGAAGGGCACCCCTCCCTCCGAGCCTGGTGGCAGAACGCCAGGGCCCGGTCGCAAGTGCGACCTTTGTGACCCTGATAGTTCTTCCACTGGTGTCAGTAGTTTGTTTATTCTTTATTTATTTTTTTTATAATTGTTTTAATATTCATGTAGCGCTTACCCCCGAAGGAGCGGCTGATTAATTATTATATCCGTAATTCACGTTTACTACCTGACCGATCGCAGCCCATACAATCAGAAACAGTCCATATTGTATTTTTCTCTTGCTTTTATTTAAGTAACATGAACTGGGATAGGAGAAGGGTTTCTTTTGAGATGCTCTTTTGTTGATTTGTAATCTTTTCTTTGCCTCTCATGCAAAGACCTAGCATCATTGCGGATAATAGGAAATCACTCTATGTGATTTCTTCATCGGGGAAGATGGAAGTAGATTTGATAGAGAATAATTGATGAAGAGTCACTCTGAATAACTTCTTCATCTGCAGAACTTTTCAAGAACAGTCTGTATTTCTATATGTGTACTAGTAGCTTTACCACCACCTCTTTACCACCACTTCCCATCTGCATGGTACTTCCAAGTTGAGCTAAAGAAAAGTCACTCTGAATAACTCCTCCCGCTTGACTGATTGGAATCCCGGGGCATTGTTGAACCCAAAGTCACAGGCCATCACCGCCTGTCTCACTGACTTGCGTACCAACATCCCTCAGCCTCTGGTAGTACCCTTCCCTTGGACTTTCACTCACGTGATCAATAGTCCATGTGCCACTCATAAACTATCGATCGCCCAGTTTCCTTCTGCTTAGTTGCTACTTCTTCTGCAATAATTCTTTCATCCCTTTCCTCCTTTCTGGCCCGCTCCCTTCCCTGCAGGGGCGGCCAACGACACCAGCGACTACATGCTGTACGGTGTCATGTACTCCTCTATGGGTGTCGGTTCCCCACCCTCCTCGCAAGGGGGGGATCTGTTGGCTCCCCGGTGGGGGAACCTCTCTGCAAAGACCTAGAATCATTGCGGATAATAGGAAATCACTCTATGTGATTTCTTCATCGGGGAAGATGGAAGTAGATTTGATAGAGAATAATTGATGAAGAGTCACTCTGAATAACTTCTTCATCTGCAGAACTTTTCAAGAACAGTCCGTATCTCTATATGTGTACTAGTAGCTTTACCACCACCTCTTTACCACCACTTCCCATCTGCATGGTACTTCCAAGTTGAGCTAAAGAAAAGTCACTCTGAATAACTCCTCCCGCTTGACTGATTGGAATCCCGGGGCATTGTTGAACCCAAAGTCACAGGCCATCACCGCCTGTCTCACTGACTTGCGTACCAACATCCCTCAGCCTCTGGTAGTACCCTTCCCTTGGACTTTCACTCACGTGATCAATAGTCCATGTGCCACTCATAAACGATCGATCGCCCAGTTTCCTTACGCTTAGTTGCTACTTCTTCTGCAATGATTCTTTCATCCCTTTCCTCCTTTCTGGCACGCTCCCTTCCCTGCAGGGGCGGCCAACGACACCAGCGACTACATGCTGTACGGTGTCATCTACTCCTCTACGGGTGTCGGTTCCCCACCCTCCTCGCAAGGGGGGGGGCTCCGTTGGCTCCCCGGAGGGGGAACCTCTCCTCTCCGGGAACCAGGCTGGGCTTCTCTCCAAACTCGAACTTCTGACTCACCATGTGACCCGGCTTTTTATATGAGAGTTCCGCCTCCTGCCAAACAAATTAATGATTGGCCAGAACTCGCATACAAACTACCTGTCACTCAAATCCCAAATAAACAAAACAGTCCAGCTATATGGTACAAGCCTGCCTAAATTTACCTGAAATTGTAAGCTAACAAAAAGGTCACCTACATAAAAGTAGGTGCCCGCTACATTTATTTTATTATTTCTTTTAGGAGCCCCATTAGGGGGCTTTCATGAGATATCAGGGGTCTAAACAGACCTCTAATGTTCCACCTTTGAGACAGAGAAGAAAGGAGATTGAGGACACAGACCTAAATCTAAGGAGCCTCAGCCTCAGCTGCACAGAATGAATGGACAGGAATAGCTCTGTACAGAGCTTCGCGTTCATTCATAAACTGAAGCATAGGAAACACATGTTTGCAATGCCTCAGTTATGAATGGGCAGAGTCAGTGATCGGTATGGATCACTGACACTCCATTCACAAGAGGAAGGGGCCGGTGAATGACACATTTACCAGCCCTTTCCTGCTCTCATCCTGACATTTCTCCAGGAAAGAGCACAGAGGGGCAGCAGAAGATAGCTGGATAGGAGGAGCGCTGGTATGGGGGGCTTCATATAGAGGAATCAATCTCTACATGTTCCTCCTGCAGCTACTGAATGCCCACTTCTCCTCTTCTCCCTCCCGCAGGTATTCAGAGGTCGATTCCTCTATATGCAGCTGTCCCCACCACTCACTCCAGCATGGGGCTGGGTTGCAATTGCGACCCCTGCGAACCCTGTAGATACGCCCCTGGCTGCACAGTTTGGTTTTATCTACAAATACTATATACTGCTTAAAAAAAAACACATTTCAATTAGTGTTACACCTTCAGTTATTTTTAGTTGAACACTTTGAGCACAATAAAAAACATTACTCAGAAAACGGTTTGTTAAAATTTCCTCCCCCAGAAATTGCAGCCTACAACTTTCAATTCTGCTGGCTCCTGTTCTCTCAGTGCTGCTTCCCTGAACCTCTGGTCTTCAGTTGAAAGACTTAACAGTGGACAGTGCAGTCTGGAGCCAGCCTGTTAGCTTTGGAAAGGGAGGGAGAGGAGGAGGGAGGAGCAATGTGATGTCTTGCCATTCTAAACTATGGCGCTGTGTTATTCTATTAAAAAACACAATGTAGGGAGTAGGGATGAGCCGAACAACCCCCGGTTCGGTTCGCACCAGAACCTGCGAACGGACCGAAAATTCGCACGAACATTAGAACCCCATTGAAGTCTATGGGACTCGAACGTTCAAAATCAAAAGTGCTAATTTTAAAGGCTAATTTGCATGGTATTGTCCTTAAAAGGGTTTGGGGACCCGGGTCCTGCCCCAGGGGACATGGATCAATGCACAAAAAAGTTTTAAAAAGGGACGTTTTTTCGGGAGCGGTGATTTTAATAATTCTTAAAGTGAAAGAATAAAAGTATAATATTCCTTTAAATTTCGTACCTGGTGGGTGTCTATAGTATGCCTGTAAAGGGGTGCATGTTTCCCCTGTTTAAAACAGTCTGACAGCAAAATGACATTTCAAAGGAAAAAAAGTCATTTAAAACTACTCGCGGCTATTAATGAATTGTCGGTCCGACAATACACATAACAGTTCATTGATAAAAACGGCATGGGATTTCCCCACAAGGGAACCCCGAACCAAGATTTAAAAAAAATGGTGTGGGGGTCCCCCTAAATTCCATACCAGGCCCATCAGGTCTGGTATGTATATTAAGGGGAACTCCGCACCAAAATAAAAAAAAATGGTGAGGGGGTCCCCCTCAAAATCCATACCACACCCTTAAGGTCTGGTATGGATTTTAAGGGGAACACCGTTCCAAAAAAAAAATGGCGTGGGGTCCCCCTAAAAATCCATACCAGACCCTTATCCGAGCACGCAACCTGGCAGGCCGCAGGAAAAGAGGGGGGATGAGAGAGCGCCCCCCTCCTGAACCGTACCAGGCCACATGCCCCCAACATTGGGAGGGTGCTTTGGGGTCCCCCCAAAACACCTTGTCCCAATGTTGATGGGGACAAGGGCCTCATCCCCACAACCCTTGCCCGGTGGTTGTGAGGGTCTGCGGGCGGGGGGGCTTATGGGAATCTGGAAGCCCCCTTTAACAAGGGGACCCCCAGATCCCGCCCCCCCTGTGTGAAATGGTAAGGGGGTACGTACCCCTACCATTTCACAAAAAGATGAAAAAATAACTGAAGGTCCGCTTTAAGAAGATGAAGTCTTAACTCTCCAACAAGCAGCAGATTAGGTCTTTATAAGCATAGCTCCCCACTGTCCCTGATTTCGAGGGACTGTCCCTGATTTGGAGCAATGTCCCTCTGTCCCTCATTCCTCCTCATTTGTCCCTCATTTTGGTCTGACCTAATTAGATGTTTTTAAAATTTTTCTATCATAAAGTGTTTTCCAGCACTAAACCTTTCATCTGATTTCTAAATAGCTGCATTTGTAAATTCCAAAAGCCAATATAAAGGAATAATAGTGGTAAAAAAGCACTTGTGGGTTTGAACCAATCTTGTTTTTTGTACAATTGTCCTTTAAGGGGGCGTGGCAGGGGGTGTGTCCTATGCCTGCATGCTTTTGCTGATAGGTGTCCCTCATTCCCATCTCAAAAAGTTGGGAGGTATGGTAAAAGGTCCTGGTACTGTGCTATCCAGCACTACTGGGTATATCAGATAATGTGTTCCCTGCTGGCACCATGGTTTCTTCTACCAACTGATGTTTCCTGTAGCAGTTTAGCAACCAGTGGGAGAAACCAAGAAGCCCAGCAGGGGCGTACTGCATGCAATAGAAGAAGCGGAATACTTTCCAAATGAAATCTTCGCTCTCCTCATGAGCTCTTTGCAGATGTGTGGGATATCAAAGATGCCCAGATGACTGATGAAGACTTCATTTGCTTCCTTTCAAAGAGGTAAGTATTCTGCTTCTTCTATTGCAAGAAGAAGCTGGCTGGGGAGGTGTTTACTAACCTCTTCCTGATGGCAGAGGCCTTCTCTGAAATGTATAGCCTCTAACCAAAATCTTTTCTGGTGCTGTCTGTGTGCAATATTTCCCCATAGACCAGAACGAGGCTATACTCTTACATTAGAGACATAAGGAGTACAGCTCTATTCAAGTCTATAGGAAGTTTCTGCAAAGGCAGAGCCAGAAAAAAAATGAGCAGTGACTTTCAACATTGGCCACTATCTGTTTTTTTTTCTTTAATTAAAGGTGAACTAAACCCAGGACCCTGCATTCACTATATCTGGTCTCCCACAGTACACACACAATATGGAAATGCAATTATTTTAGCAAATATAAACTGCTAAATACCTTTTTTCATCAGCAGTATATAGCAGTCTTGTGACTTCTATCAGTGTCTAGTTTAAGCTTGTAGGAGGACTTTTCATTCTACTCTGACTGTCCTATGAGGCTGCAGGACACCTGACCCTCTGTCTGGGCAGTGCTGGTTGGCCCTGTGCCAATCACATGCACTCTACCAAGAAAAAAATAAACCCTCTAACAATACACACCAATCTGAGCATGTGCAGAGTGCCCCCAAGGCTCTGTACTATTAGGAGACAGATTGGAAGAAGGGGAGGATCAGAGAAGATGGGATCAAACAGCCTTTTCACACATTGTGCAGGATTAACCCTTGTTGAGTATAACAAGCATGTTTTACTGCATATACAGACTGATTTTACTGTTGTGGGTTTAGTAACATTTTAAGTGTGTTGTATTATATTCACATTGAGCGTGTTTTACATTCCTTTTTCATGGTTGGCACTTCTGCCTTGTAACACTGGTGTATGAATCCCAGCTGGGATATTATCTGCATGGAGTTTGCATGTTCTCCCTATATTTGCGCTGTTTTCCTCCAAATAGTAATTTTTTTTCTCCCCACACTCCAAAAACATGCTGGTAGATTAAGAGACAATCAAATGTCTAAATTGGCCCTAGTATGTGTGTGTGTGGGGAGAGGTTTGCATGTGAGATAGGGACCTTAGATTGTGAACTGCTCGAGGGCAGGGACTGATGTGAATGTACAGTGAGGGGAAAAAAGTATTTGATCCCCTGCTGATTTAGTATGTTTGCCCACTGACAAAGACATGATCGGATCAATCTATAATTTTAATGGTAGGTTTATATTAACAGTGAGAGACAAAATAACAACTATCCAGAAAAACACATTTCTAAAAAGTTATAAATGAATTTGCATTTTAATGAGTGAAATAAGTGTTTGATCCCCTATCAATCAACAAGATTTCTGACTCCCAGGTGTCTTCTATACAGGTAACAAGCTGAGATTAAGAGCATTCTCTTAAAAGGGATCTCAGCTTGTTACCGGTATAAAAGACACCTGTCCACAGAAGCAATCAATCAATCAATCAGATTCCAATCTCTCCACCATGGCCAAGACCAAAGAGCTGTCCAAGGATGTCAGGGAAAAGATTGTAGACCTACACAAGGCTGGAATGGGCTACAAGACCATCTCAAAGCAGCTTTTTGAGAGGGTGACAACAGTTGGTGCAATCATTCGCAAATGAAAGAAACACAAAATAACTGTCAGTCTCCCTTGGTCTGGGGCTCCATGCAAGATCTCATCTCGTGGAGTTTCAATGATCATGAGAACGGTGAGGAATCAGCCCAGAACTACACAGGAGAATTTTGTCATTGATCTCAGGGCAGCTGGGACCATAGTCACCAAAAAAACAATTGGTAACAATTGTTTACGACGTGAAGGACTGAAATGCTGCAGTGCCAGCAAGGTCCCGTTGCTCATGAAAGCACATGTACAGGCCCATCTGAAGTTTGCTAATGAACATCTGAATGATTCAGAGGAGAACTGGGTGAAAGTGTTGAGGTCAGATGAGATCAAAATCAAGCTCTTTGGCATCAACTCAACTCGGTGTGTTTGAAGGAGGAGGAATGCTGTCTATGATCATCAAACATGGAGGTGGAAACATTATGCTTTGGGGGGGGGGTTCTGCTAAGGGGACAGGACAACTTCACTGCATCAAAGGAACGATGGACAGGGCCATGTATCGTCAAATCTTGGGTGCAAAACTCCTTTCCTTAGCTAGGGCATTGAAGATGGGTCGTGAATGGGTATTCCAGCATGACAATGACCCAAAACACACGGTCAAGGCAACAAAGGAGGGGCTCAAGAATAAACACATTAAGGTTCTGCAGTGGCTTAGCCAGTCTACAGACCATATTCCCATAGAAAAATTCTCTAAACCTTGAAGATTTGGAGAGGATTTGCAAAGAGGAGAGGGACAAAATCCCTTCTGAGATGTGTGAAAACCTGGTGGCCAACTACAAGAAATATCTGACCTCTGTGATAGCCAACAAGGGTTTTGCCACCAAGTACTAAGTCAGGTTTTGCAAAGGGGTCAAATACTTATTTCACTCATTAAAATGCAAATCAATTTATAACTTTTTGAAATGCGTTTTTCTGGATATTTTTGTTGTTATTCTGTCTCTCATTGTTAAAATAAACCTACCATTAAAATTATAGACCGATCATGTCTTTGTCAGTGGGCAAACGTACAAAATCAGCAGGGGATCAAATACTTTTTTCCATCACTGTATAGTGTGTAAAGCACTGCATACATTATCGGCACTATATAAATACTTGTAATAAATTTGGAGGAAACTACTTTATGTAATCAGCTTCCTGTGTTGAACCTGTAAAACGTACTGAGGGTATCAGTCATCTCTATTGACAAGCTGGTGCTGCAGAGAAACTGCTGACAACAGGATTTCCTAAGTACATACCATACATATGACATTAGTGAGGACCACTAAAAACGCCAATGCAGGAATCTTCATGCACTTTTAGAGGCAGGTAAAGATGGCTTATGCATTCAAATGAGAATGGCCATTTTAACCTCTCAAGGCCCAATGGCCACCAATCAGTACAAGTTGGGCAGGTTGGCTGTTCAGCCTCACAAGGAAGTGAAGGCCGAGTGGAAGAAGCCAGCAGTGGACAGGTGGGCGGGAGACAGCGCTAATCTTTGAACCTGTCAGCAAGTTTAAAACTGGTGCAGGGCAGGCGGACAGATTGGGATATGTAATCTTTTATTATCCCTGGGGACAGATGGAGCCATGAACAGGGAAACCTTGAGGAGGTGTAGCAAGACGCTGGCTTTATAATCCGCAGGGAGGGGTGCCAGGGCAGAGGGCTAAGCCTGCTTTATATTGGAATAGTGAAGGAAGCTCGAGAGCAGTGCTCACTGGCAGCCTTGTGGAATGGAAAAGTAGCCGGCTGAGACTTTTCACCACTTCAGGCTAAAAGAGGAACACAAACTGATTATTAATCAATAATCAGAAATAATGCTTTTCTTAGGGGCTCATTCACACTACACATCACGTGTTAATGTGTACATAATGCAGGCATGTTGCTGTGCAATGCAGCGTTGCAGTGCTTTCTTTTCTTAACAGTATGTAATTTTTATGCACCGCAGTGCATTGCGATGCATTACAGATCAGAATGTGCCTGAATGTTTTCAATACAGCAGCTTTGTTGCAGAGGCACAACATGGTTGTTAAGGAGCGGGCAGGCGCCAGTATCCTTAACAATCAGTGTATAGCGGGGCCAGGCCAGAAAAGGGGGGGATGAACAAGTGCCCCCTCCTCTCTTGAACCATACCAGGCCACATTATCTCAACATGGGGGGGGGTGCTTTGGGGAGTCCCCAAATCACCTTGTCCCCATGTCGATGAGGACAAGGGCCTCTTCCCCACAACCCTGGTCCAGTGGTTGTGGGGGTGCGGGGGGTGACATATCAGAATCTGGAAGCCCCTTTTAACAAGGGAGCTCACAGATCCCGCCCCCCCCATGTAAATAAGTATGGGGTAAATAGTACCATTAACCATTCAGCAAAAAAAAAAGTAAATTAAAACACACAGCCAGTTTTTGACAGGTCTTTTATTCAAAAACAAACAAATAAATAAATGTCTCCCGAAGTAGATCCAATGTCACCTAAGGGTCTGGTATGGATTTGGGTGAGGACCCACATTGCTTTTTTTTTTTACTTTTGGCATGGGGTTCCCCTTAAAATTCGTACCAGAGCCAAAGGGCCTGGTATTGATTGGGGGGGGGGGGGGGGCCCTATGCAGTTTTTTTTTTTTAATGCCAGCATTTTTTGTTTACATTTCAGCTGTCAGCGAGGAATCCCACTGACAGCTGATGAGTCATCAATTGTTAAGGACGCGGCGGCCACCTGCTCCTTAACAACACGTTATTTACTCTATAACCATGCGTCACATCCAAATCGTGCCAAAGTAGCATGAAGTCGCATCACAATGTACATCGCACAACTTTGGAGTCGCAACAAGTGTGAGTGGAGTAGATTACTTACCTGAGCCCCATCTCAATCCAGTGATTTGCACAAGAGCAGTGGCTCTCCCGGGTCCCTCCGTCCTCATTGGCTGAGATACAGCATCAGGAGCCAGTTATGAGGGAGCCAGGGGCGGGGCTGAGCCACACTCTGTGTGTCCTGTGGATACAAAGAGGCGGCTCAAGAGTGAGCACGCAGAAGTGTCCCAATAGCAAACGGCTTGCTAGGGGGTAACTTGGCAAGAGGGAGGTGCCAGCGGGAGACCCCAGAAGAAGAGGAACAAGGCTGCTCAGTGCAAAACCACTACACAGAACAGGTAAGTATAACCTTTAAAGGAGTTGTAAAGTTAAAAGTTTTTTCACCTTAATGCATTCTATGCATTAAGGTGAAAAAACATCCGACAATACCGCCCCTCCCCCCCCCCGTTTTACTTACCTGACCCCTCGAAAGTCCCGTGCTCGCTCCCGACATCCTCTTCACCGCTCAGCCTGGCCGTTGATTGGCTAGAGTGGATGGATTGAAAGCAGCGCAGCCATTGGCTCGCGCTGCTGTCAATCACATCTAATGATGCGGCGTGCCGGGGCGGGGCCGAGTGATACAGTGAGCGGCTATGGCCACCGGCTGTATCACGGGAGCATGCCCGCAAGCACACAACACTATGCGAGGGAGCTCACATGAAAGTGTTGAGTCCTTGCGGAGGGGAGCCGAGACAGCCGCAGAGGGACCCCAGAAGAGCAGGTTCGGGGCCACTCTGTGCAAAACGAGCTGCACAGTGGAGGTAAGTATAACGTTTGTTATTTAAAAAAAAAAAAATATCTTTAGTGATCCTTTAAGAGCCACTGGATGGCAGAAAAGGGTTAGTGCACTGATTAGCGCAGTCACATGATTGCACTGACCAAAAAGCTTGCATCATGATGGATACTCACCGGGTATGTGTATTGTGGTGTACGGCCACCGTGATGTCCTGTGCTGAAAAGGTGAACTTACCCTTTCAGCACTCTTTACGCCTAGAGGAAAAGAGATTTTATCTCCAAATATGGAAAGGTTTCTTCACAGTAAGAGCTGTGAAAATGTGGAATAGGCTCCCTCCAGAGGTGGTTCTGGCCAGCTCAGTAGATTGCTTTAAGAAAGGCCTGGATTCTTTCCTAAATGTACATAATATAACTGGATACTGACATTTAGAGATAAAGTTGATCCAGGGAAAATCCGATTGCCTCTTAGGGGATCAGGAAGGAATTTTTTCCCCTGCTGTAGCAAATTGGATCATACTTTGCTGGGGTTTTCGCCTTCCTCTGGATCAACTGTGGGTATAGGATTGTGTATACGGGATTGTATGATATTATTTTTTATTTATTCATTTATTTTTATGGTTGAACTAGATGGACTTGTGTCTTTTTCAACCTGTAACTATGTAATCCATTAAACACCTCCTGTCCACTGTACTGTATATATGTGCTCAAACGGGAGCAGTGATATCAGGATCATGGATGCAGCCATGATTCTGGTATTGTTTTTTAACCACTTCAATACTGGGCACTTCTACCCACTTTCTGCCCAAACCAATTTTCAGCTTTCAGTGTTGTCACACTTTGAATGACAATTACACAGCCATGTAACGCTGATACCAAATGACATTTTTATCATTTTTTTTCAGACAGATAGCACTTTCTTTTGGTGGTATTTAATCACCACTGGGGTTTTTTTTATTTTTTTTTTTTTGCTAAATAAACTAAAACAGAGGGAAAATTTTGAAAATAATTAAGTTTCTGTTATATAATTTTGCAAACAAGTAATTTTTCTTCTTCACTAATGAGGAGGCACTAGCCAGGGGCACAAAAAAGCTGCACTGCACTGGGAATCACTACTGTTGTAAGTCTTAAGTGGATGCTGTTTGACTTTTTGGGACATTTATTGGCATGGAGTTCACCAGAGCTTCACAGGTTGCTACTGGAGTCCTCTTCCACTCCCCCATGATGACATCACGGAGCTGGTGGATGTTAGAGACCTTGCACTCCTCCACCGTCCATTTGAGGATGCCCCACAGATACTCAATAGGGTTTAGGTCTGAGACATGCTTGGCCAGTCCATCACCTTTACCCTCAGCTTCTTTAGCAAGGCAGTGGTCGTCTTGAAGGTGTGTTTGGGGTTGTTATCATGTTGGAATACTGCCCTGCGGCCCAGTCTCCGAAGGGAGGGGATCATGCTCTGCCTCAGTATGTCACAGTAAATGTTGGCATTCATGGTTCCCTCAATGATCTGTAGCTCCCCAGTGCCGGCAGCACTCATGCAGCCCCAGACCATGACACTCCCACCACCATGCTTGACTGTAGGCAAGACACACTTGTCTTTGTACTCCTCACCTGGTTGCCGCCACACACGCTTTACACCATCTGAACCAAATAAGTTTATCTTGGTCTCATCAGACCACAGGGCATGGTTCCAGTAATCCATGTCCTTAGTCTGCTTCTCTTCAGCAAACTGTTTGCGGGCTTTCTTGTGCATCACCTTTAGAAGAGGTTTCCTTTGGGACGACAGCCATGCAGACCAATTTGATGCAGTGTGTGGCATATGGTCTGAGCACTGACAGGCTGACCCCCCACCCCTACAACCTCTGCAGCAATGCTGGCAGCACTCATACGTCTATTTCCCAAATACAACCTCTGGATATGATGCTGAGCACGTGCACTCAACTTTTTTGGTCAACCATGGCAAGGCCTGTTCTGAGTGGAACCTGTCCTGTCCTCTGTATGGTCTTGGCCACTGTGCTGCAGCTCAGTTTCAGGGTCTTGGCAATCTTCCTATAGCCTAGGCCATCTTTATGTAGAGCAACAATCCTTTTTTTCAGATCCTCAGAGAGTTCTTTGCCATGAGGTGCCATGTTGAACTTCCAGTGACCAGTATGAGAGAGTGAGAGTAATAACACCAAATTTAATACAACTGCTCCCCATCCACATCTGAGACCTTGTAACACTAACGAGTCACATGACACCGGGGACGGAAAATGGCTAATTGGGCCCAATTTGGACATTTTCACTTAGGGGTGTACTCACTTTTGTTGCCAGCGGTTTAGACATTAATGGCTGTGTGTTGAGTTATTTTGAGGGGACAGTAAATTTACAATGTTATACAAGCTGTACAATCACTACTTTACATTGCAGAAAAGTGTAATTTATTCAGTTTTGTGACATGAGAAGATATAATAAAATATTTACAAAAATGTGAGGGGTGTACTCACTTTTGTGAGATACTGTAAATAAAAAAAAATTACATGAAACTATAATGGATGCGCAATTTTGAAGCATGACATGTTAGGTATCTATTTGCTCGGCGTAACATCATCTTTTTTATTTTGCCAAAAAGTTGGGTATTGTATTGTGTTTGTATCGTAGTTTATTGCCATTCCTTGGGCATGCACAATTTAAAAAAGAAATTACAAAACCCACTATTTTATTCTTAGGGAATTTGCTTTCAGAAAATATATATTGTTTGGGGGTTCTAAGTGAGTTTCTATCAAAAAAATAAAAATAAAAGAAGCATATTTTTACATGTATTTGAGAAATGTCAGAATTGCCCTGGATGACAAGTAGTTAAAAATAGGAACCTAATTGTTAACATTAACCATAAAACCTGTGCCAGAGTCAAATGTTTCATAACCAATCCACATCATTAAAAGCCCCTATCACCATAGGTGCCAAATTGAAGACCTGCTTTTTAAACATGGCAAAACTTGCCTGAGCCCAAATCTCAGAGACCCCAACTTCACCTGCAAGGTAGAAAATATCCTGTCTTGTAGTGACTCAACAGGAAATAAGATACCGGTATATTTCCAGCTGTCACATGAACCAGTGTCCCCATTGGAAGATTTCCCCTCTATTCCTGTTTTGGCAGCAACAGCCTGGCTCAGGAGCACACATGCACAGGTGCCTCTATAGCACCCGGCTTGCTAAGAAGGCACCAGGATCGGGGGGGGGGAGCAGAAGCTCCCGGCGGGAGACTGCCAAAAAGGACATAAGGGACCGCTCTGTGCAATATCATTGCACAGAGCAAGCATGTCCCCCTTTTTTATTTTGAACAAAAAACATTTTATCCTGTAGTATCACTTTGAAGTATAACTAGAGGCAAAACATTTTTAGTATTAGAATGGAAAGGGATTAGAACCTGTGAGGTTTTTATTGCTGTCTGTGCTCCCATTAGGGAGATTCATCCTCTCTATTTGTTCTGTTCACTTATCACTGAAAGTGATGTAAAATCAGGAATTTTTGGTTGTCAATAGAGCAGTAACTTTACAATGAGGACACTAATTCTGGTGACAACCAGGGATTTCCTCTTATGTTTTGTCTATGGGACAGGAAGTGAAGGAAAATCTACCCTGTAGAATTTAACCTGTCCTTAACACTTAAAGAGTAACTCCACTTTTGTTGAGAAAAAACCTTCCCCTTTGGGTGATCTATGTACATTGAAAGGATTTTACCCAGTTTCCACCCAGCCTATAGACAAATGATGGCCAGGTGGGACACATGCCGTTCCGGGTGGATGTCATATGACGTCCTCCCCAGAACCTGCCTCCTGCCCACCCCACCAGTCAGCGTGCCTGATCAACGCCACACCAGTTATATGATGACGCTGTTCTGCACTGGTAAAAATTGTGAAAAAACAAACACTTTTTTTAACATTACTTAATTTTCCAAACAATTGTGACAAAAAATTACAACTTCAAAAAACTTGCCATGCCTCTTACTAAATACCTTGGATTGTCTACTTTCCTACAGACGAAATAATAAACACTGATTTGGGTTATTTTCACCAAAGAAATGTAGTAGAATACAGTCTGGCCAAAATTTATATAAAAAAAAGATTATTTATTTGCTTAATTTTACAACAGAAACAAAGAAAAACATGTTTTTTTCAAATATGTTGGTGTTTTTTGTTTATTTAGCAAAAAAAAAAAAAAAAAACAGTAATGATTAAATACCACCAAAAGAAAGCTTTATTTGTGTGAAAAAAATATAAAAATTTCATATGAGTACAGTATTGCATGACCGCGCAATTGTCATTCAAAGTTTGACAGCGCTGAAAGCTGAAAATTAGCCTGGGCAGGAAAGGGGTGAAAGCAGGATTTTCGACCGAACACGTCCGCCGGAACGAATCCGTCGGACAATCCGACCGTGTGTGGGCTTCATCAGACTTCCGACAGACCTTTTCGGTAGAAAATCAGACGGACTTTAGATTTGAAACATGTTTAAAATTTCCGACGGATTTGAGTCCGGTCGAAAAATCCGCTCATCTGTATGCTAGTCCAATGGACGAAAACCGACGCTAGGGCAGCTATTGGCTACTGGCTATTAACCTCCTTATTTTAGTCCGGTCGTACGCCATCACGTACGAATCCGTCGGACTTTGGTGTGATCGTATGTAGCCAAGTCCGTTCATTCGAAAGTCCGTCGAAAGTCCGTCGGAAAGACCGTTGGACCTTTGATGCCGAAAAGTCCGCCCGTGTGTACACGGCATTAGGGTCAGCATCCCTTTATACAGGATTTCCCTTTGGGAGTATCTCACCAAAAATGACATTTTGTTGCAGATACTGTATCCCAAAAATCTGATTTGTATCTAACGACCCGTACACACAATCCGAAAATCAGACGACAGATCGTCTGACTTTTTTCCCTTAAAAGTCGCAAGTAGAAATTGAATAGGTTACTAAAGTCACGACAATTCTCGTAGGACAGAAAAAAAAAATCGGAAGTGATGTCATGTGTTGTAATGTATTTGTATTGTATTTTCGGATGACAACTGTACTGACTAAACGAAAATCGTACGATCTGGTATCGTACGAGGAAAATTTTCATGGTTGTCCGATCAAGTAATATCGGATGAATTGTCATGATCAGCTCTCGAAAGCTCTGTACTAACGATCCGATTATAGTACGATCTCGCCGAAAGCGGTATTTTTCGTCCGATTTTTGGATCATGTATATGGGCCATTAGTGCAGACTTCTAGGAAAATCAGTAATCTAATCACGCAAGCAGGAAATGACATCGTTAGGGGGTGTTCTGTACACAATGTGTACAGAATGCCTCCAGGTAGCCATATTGCATTGCATTTTGCAGAAAATTACAGCACTGGATATTGCAAAAGAAAAGGTCATTTTTAATGACATTCAATTATAGTATGACTTGAGTCGCAATTGTATACGCTATAATATTATTTTTTTATTTGCTTTTTTTTTTACGAAAGTGGAGTTACCCTTTAAAGCTGAATTCAAGTTAAAAAAAAATACATAGCCTAGGAAAAGTAATTTAAAAAACAGCTTTTGCTGCATTACACACCTTTAAAGTGGTTGTAAAAGCAGAAGTTTTTTTTTTATCTTAATGCATTGTAATTCTAATTCTTAATTATGCATTTAATGAATACAGAGCTGTAATCATTTGTGTATTGTATATCTTCGTTCAACTTTAACCACTTGCCGACCAGCCACCGTCGTTATACAGCAGCAGGTTGGCTCTCCTGTGCGAATTGCCGTAGCTGTACGGCGGCTCACGCAGGCGCTGCTGGAGCGTGCCCGCAGGTCGAGCAGACTTTTTGTCCCCCGATTGCCTAGTACAGGGGCAGAATGGGGATCTGCCTTTGTAAACAAGGCGGATCCCCATTCTGACAGGGGACATATCAGAGATCTACTGTTCCCAGTCATCGGGAATAGTGATCTCTGTCATGTCCCAGGCGGCATATCAACCCCCACAGTTACCTAGGGAACACAGTTAACCCCTTGATCGCCCCCCTAGTGTTAACCCCTTCCCTGCCAGGACAACTTTTTTTGGGGTACAGCGTTGCACGCCCACGCAATTGTCAGGTAAAGCGACGCAGTGCCATACCACAAAAAAATGGCCTGGTCATTAAGGGGGCAAATTCTTCCAGTCCTTAACTAGTTAAAGTGACCCTGTCACTAGAATCAGCTTCTCCCTTTAACTTAAAGTGGTTCTATGCATTAAGATAAAAAGCCTTCTGTGTGCACCAGCCCCCCTCAGCCCCCCTAATACTTACCTGAGCCCCATCTCGATCCAGCGATCGTTGCACAAGAGATTTGGCTGGCTGGGACTCTCCCTCCTGATTGGCTGAGACAGCAGTGTAACCCTAATGGCTCCCGCTGCTGTCAAAGTCAGTGAGCCAATGAGGAGAGAGAGGGGGTGGGCCAGCCATGGCTCTGTGTCTGAATGGACACATCGAGTAGCAGCTTGGCTTGGGTGCCCCCATAGCAAGCTGCTTGTTGAGGGGCACTCGGCAGGGGGAGGGGCCAGATGCGCCAAAGAGGGACCCGAGAAGAAGGGGATCTGGGGTGCTCTGTGCAAAACCATTACACAGAGCAGGTAAGTATAACATGTTTATTATTTTCAAATGAAAAAAAATTAGACTTTAGTATCACTTTAATTCGAAGTTGTCCACCACAGTAATTCCATTCCACCGTTAAATGCCACTAGTTCGATGGGCTGAATGACAGGCAGCATAGTATCATTTACCATGCTGGAGGTGCATCATTACCTGTGGAGGCTGTGGAGACCCAGTGGAGGCTGATGCTCAAAATTTTTTTTTGGGGGGGGGGGCGCAAACAAACTGAAAAATACTGGAAAAAATACTGGAAAAAAACAACAATTGCAGCCACTGTGCCATCAAACGCAGCCACTGTGCCCATAAAACGCTGCCATTGTGCCCATCAAACGCAGCCACTGTGCCCATCAAACGCTGCCACTGTGTCCATCAAACGCAACCACTATGCCAAACGCTGCCACTGTTCCCATCAAATGCTGTCACTGTGCCCATCAAACGCAGCCACTGTGCCCATCAAATGCTGTCACTGTACCCATGAAACGCTGCCACTGTGCCCAAACGCTGCCACTGTGCCCATCAAACGCAGCCACTGTGCCCATCAAACGCAGCCACTATGCCAAACGCTGCCTCTGTGACCATCGAATGCTGTCACTGTGCCCATCGAATGCAGCCACTGTGCCCAACGAATGCTGCCACTGTGCCTATCAAATGCTGCCACTGTGCCATCAAATTCTGCCACTGTGACCCCCCCGCCCGCTCGCCGTCTGCCCGGCACTTACCCTGTCTCGGTGGGGCAGCAGGTGACGGTGGCGAGCGGTGTCCTCCATGCGTCTTCACCCGTCCTCTCCTCCTGTCAGGCGTCCAATCACAGCGCCTGTCGTTTCAGCCAATCAGGTGACGGGTAACAGATTCGGACACCTGATTGGCGGAGAGGCGGTTCAGTGTTAGGAAACCGAATATCCATTCGCTGTTCTAACACACCTGGGTGAACTGCGAGCGCCAAGCATGGCGCTCGCAGGTCACCTTTTCTGACGCCTATTAGAGCCTTTGGCTCTAATCAGATGCTTCAAAAACAAACCCCCGCTGCTGTAATTCAGGCGCCCGGTGCCCGAAAAGGGGCCGGGCACCGGAATAGGGGGTGGCAGCGGCGGCCACTTGTTCTGGACCCAAAAATGCACAGGACCCTTTTCAAAACTGCACCGCGGCCGCCACGGACATGTATACACCAACTCTATTGAGAGTCCGTCACATTCACATGTTATGTGAACTGTATGCGGTTAAAAACGCATTTGATTCACATATATGTGAAGCCAGCCTTAGAGAAGCTTCAGACAAAAATCAAGGATCCATTTTTACCACTTGCTGACCGCCGCACGCCGATGTACGTCCACACTTTGGTGGCGGATATCGTTGTTATGGCAGCAGCTAGCTGCCGTAACCCCGGTATCCCCGTTTCCGTGCGGCGGTCGGAGAGGGCTCCCCCTCCCGCCGCGATCCGGTGCCCTCCGCCGCTTACCGGAGCCGTCGGTAGCGGCGGAGGCGATCGCGTCCTTCTCCCTTCTGTGCCTGGAGATGAGTGAGGCTAAGATGGCGCCCACTCGTCTCCATGACACTGCTGGGAGGAAGCAACGTCAAAACGTCACTTCCGCCCATGCCTCTTAAAGGCACATTTTTTTTAATGTCATTTTTTTAAATTACCTTTTTATTTTATTTTTTTTTTTTTTATTGCATTTTAGTGTAAATATGAGATCTGAGGTCTTTTTGACCCCAGATCTCATATTTAAGAGGACCTGTCATGCTTTTTTTCTATTACAAGGGATGTTTACATTCCTTGTAATAGGAATAAAAGTGACACAATTTTTTTTTTCAAAACAGTGTAAAAGTAAATAAAATCATGTAAAATAAATAAATAATAAAAATTAAAAAAATAAAAAAAAAACCCCATCCCGACGAGCTTGCATGCAGAAGCGAACGCATATGTGAGTAGCGCCCGCATATGAAAACGGTAGTCAAACCACACATGTGAGGTATTGCCGCGACCAGTAGAGCGAGAGCAATAATTCTAGCCCTAGACCTCCTCTGTAACGCAAAACATGCAACCTGTAGAATTTTTTAAACGTCGCCTATGGAGATTTTTGAGGGTAAAAGTTTGACGCCATTCCACGAGCGGGTGCAATTTTGAAGCGTGACATGTTGGGTATCAATTTACTTGGCGTAACATTATATTTCACAATATAAAAAAAAATTGGGCTAACTTTACTGTTGTCTTATTTTTTTATTTAAAAAAGTGAATTTTTTCCAAAACAAAATGCGCTTATAAGACCGCTGCGCAAATACGGCGCAAAAAAAAGTATTGCATTGACTGCCATTTTATTCTCTAGGGTGTTAGAAAAAAACAATATATAATGTTTGGGGGTTCGAAGTAATTTTTTAGCAAAAAAACCTGTTTTAAATATGTAACACCTAAAATCCAAAACGAGGCTGGTCCTTAAGTGGTTAAGAAAAACGTGATTTTATTCACATAGTTATGTGGAGAATATTTTACAGTAGAGTACATGCACGATAAAAAGGTAGCAATTTAATTTCTGTGTTAACAACAGATGTTTTATGTAAGGAAATGTATATTTAAGGCTGGGTTCACACAATTGCGAATTGGACGCGCTTTCCCCTGTGCGTCTTTTGGTCTGTTTCAGGTCCAAATTCAGACAAAAATTCGGGATGAAATCTGACCTAAAACGGTGAACGGGGACGCACCAGACCCCTACTGTGAGCTACATGCGAATAAGTGTGAACCCAGCCTAAATGTTAATAGGCTTCATTTCCTTCATTAAAAGTATTTTTTAAATTAGTAAATTCATTTACATAAACTACACACGTATTCAAAATTAGTTATTAATATTAACTAGGTTTTTTTTTAGCATTTTTTCTTGAAAGAACATTTTTCTGTATTATCACTTTAACATTTGTCCATGCCAAAAGCCTTATAGCTTATACACTGTATTTTGTTTTCTAAACAAGACATATAGCGCCACCTAGTGCCAAAATAAAATCGACAGAACTTGTAAAAGGAATATTCATTCCTCTGCTTAGTTTAGTCAACTGCTTTTGATGCGCTAAAAGAAAACCTCAGACAACAATGTGCCTTTTGACTGCCACTTGTAGGTTCCACACCCCACCACAGCCCTACAGTGTGCGAAAAAATATTTGATCCCCTGCTGATTTTGTACGTTTGCCCACTGACAAAGAAATGATCAGTTTATAATTTTAATGGTCGGTTTATTTTAACAGTGAGAGACAAAATAACAACAAAAATATCCAGAAAAACGCATTTTAAAAAAAGTTATAAGTTGATTTGTATTTTAATGAGTGAAATAAGTATTTTATTCCCTATCAATCAGCAAGATTTCTGGCTCCCAGGTGTCTTCTATACAGGTAACAAGCTGAGATTAGGAGCACTCTCTTAAAAGGGAGTGCTCCTAATCTTAGCTTGTTACTTCTATAAAAGACACCTGTCCACAGAAGCAATCAATCAAATTCAGGGTCTTTTGGGTAGTTTCTGTTGTCATGATTTAAAAAGAGTAAACACAGTTGATTGATGATAAATGGCTTCAGCCAAACCCTAACCATGAGTGAAAGAAAAGTTGTTGTGTTATCATTCCTATTCTTTGAAAAATGGCCAAGAAATCATAAATTCTGCCAGGGTATGTAAACTTATGAGCACAACTTTCTTATGTACCCACAGATAACCACCTACCTATAGACTATTCTCTTTTATTATATACCCACAGATAACCACCTACCTATAGACTCTTCTCTTTTATTATATACCCACAGATACCACCTACCTATAGACTCTTCTCTTTTATTATATACCCACAGATACCACCTACCTATAGACTCTTCTCTTTTATTATATACCCACAGATACCACCTACCTATAGACTCTCTTCTTTTATCACTGCATTTCTTCTAACGCTTTAGTGACACAAGATCAGGAAAGTCTCCACCCAGAGCTCTTCATTAAGCCAATCACCAGTTAGCAATGTCAGACAGACAGCAAAATAAACAAAAAGAACCCTGGCAGTGTTGGCAATAGGGGCAGATGACTTCCTGATCTATGCACCAGTCATACTCTTTGGGTGTCTTGATATTTCTCCTTTCACCTACAGCACTAATAATTCTAGATAGTGTACAATTTTTCACTCTAGAGATATTGATTGGTGGTGTTTGCTACTGGTTACCACCCTCTGCACACCCCTGATTTCAGGTACACTTGATAAAAAATAAACCCCATAGGCAGGGGCGGTGCTAGGTCTGCAAAAGATCTGGGGCTAGAGCCCGGTTACCAACCTTTATGCATGCCTGCGGGGGGGGGGGCCGGTGGTAAGTAATTGTTCACAAGCGATGGCTGGTGTTGGCGCTTCAATCATCATGGCACCATGGTTGATATGGTGTCAGGGTGATTGAAGTACATTACTTCTATTGTTACATTCTAATATATAATGAAATGGTTCAACTCACCATACTGCAGAATTAGTGGGAGCCCTGGGCGTGTCACTTGCCACATCTCCCGCCACCAGATGCAGCGTGTCACTTGCCACCATCGCCTGTCACCAGATGCAGCGTGTTACTTGCCACCGTCACCTGCCACTAGATGTGGATTGTCACTTGCCACTTTCACCTGGCAGCAGTTGTGGATTGTCACTTGCCATGTCACCTGCCACCATTTGCAGATTTTTACTTGCCATGTCGTCTGCCATCAGATGTGGATAGTCACCGGCCACTTTCACCTGGCAGCGAATGTGGATTGTCACTTGCCACATCTCTTACCACCATTTGCAGATGGTCACTTGCCACGTCACCTGCCACCATTTGCAGATTGTCACTTGCCGCGTCTCCTGGCACCATTTGCAGATTGTCACTTGCCACGTCTCCTGGCACCATTTGCAGATTGCCACATCTCCTGCCACCATTTGCAGATTGTCACTTACCAACTGATGTGGCTTTTCACTTGTCATGCCAGCCAGGGCCACCAAATGTGCATTGACGCTGCATTGGTGGCAGGCTGACAGGACTGGTCCATTTAGTGAGAGCAGGAGAGCGGTGATGCAGGGCGGGCAGTGAGAGATGATGTAATCTCACCGCTCCCCACTGCACCTCCCACATTGAAGCAAGGGGGTCTGGCTGCCAAGTGGAGCTCCACGATGACAGGAAGCACGTGACCTCCATTCCACCATGCTGTGAGGGCAGAAGAGCGCTGATGTGTGACGGGCAGTGAGAGATGATGTGATCTCTCTGCTGCTCGCCGCACCTCTCTCCCAAATTGAAGAGGCCCGGCTGTGAAGAGCGCTGATGTGAAGCGGGCGGAGAGAGATGTCATCTCTACTCATCCGCCTGCTAGCTTCTCTCCTCTCCTCCGCCTATCTCATGCAGCCAGCCCACCCGCCGCAACCCGCTAGTTAGGCAGGGACGCTGCTGCAAGAGACTCGGGGCTATGGGCCCCAGATTCGGGGCTATAGCCCCAATAGCCACCCCCTAGCAACGCCCCTGCCCATAGGCCTTGTTTACGCTGGTGGTAAAAACAGGACCCCCCGATCCCCCAGCCACATGTTAATATGACTGGCGGCCATATTAGGACACATCGCTGCAGAAATATTACAACTTGCACAGATGCAGAGGACAGTGCAGCAATCATTATAAAAATGCGCGTAATGCAGGCATTTATGGCACGGACTTTCAATGGTTAATAGGCATCCATGACATATCACCTGTCACCTGAGGTAAAATAGCCACACATGCAAACAAGGCCTTAATCCATTCAAATAAATGCTGGGGCAATGCCTTCTGGTCACCAGGGTGATGTTCTCCAGCACAGGCTTCAGGCCTGTACCAGATACTCGGAGGGGGGGGGGACTAATATTATGACGGCATATGTCAATTAATAAATAATAGAAAAATGTTTCTATGTCTTGATTTGACATTTAATGCTGATAACAGTCACATAATACATAATCTAGATTTTTATAGAGATACACACATATAGGTATGGGCTATTGGAGTGGTTGCTATGGGTTACCACCCTCTGTACACTCCTCTGTAAGGACACACTATATAAGAAATAAACCTAAAAATGTCTGAACCCCCCACCTCAGTGCGTATCATACACCTTACAGCATCTCCTCAACCATGCACCATACCCTACCCTAATGCTCTGCCATAGTTCTTCCAACCCACAGATCTCAACATCCCCATCACAGGGTGACTTGCCTACATACCTCATCCCTCTGGTCAATGTGCCTCCCAACCACCTCACTTACCCCCACCAGTGTCTACAACCTACCTCATACCTCTGCTGTGGCACAGGGCCTCCAACTTTCCCTATCCATCACACACAGCCACAGTCCCCTCAACCACCTCCTTTTCTGCATAGTGTCTTCAACTACCTTACCTCACCACTCCCCACCACAGCGCTCACCCCACACCATCTCTCACTGCTCAGTTCACACCCCTGCTCTGCCACAGTGCCTGCAATGTCTCCCACCCCACCAGCCTCCTGCCACAGTGCCCACCTCACCCCTCTGGTCAAAGCGCCTCCCAGCCACCTCACCTACCCACACCAGTATCTCCTACCCACCTCATCCACCTACTCTGCCACAGTACCTCCAACTGAGGGAGAATCCTTTCACTTCCTGTATTGGCTATGAGACAGGAAGTAAAGGGGAATCTGCCCAATGGGACACAGACAGCAGAAATGTTATAATCTGATATAGTAGGCAGGGGCGTAACTACCACTATAGCGACCCATGCGGGCGCTATGGGGCCCGCAGCCGAGTGGGGCCCAGTGAGGATAAGAGCACCGCTGGCACAGTCTCCCAGCCAGGGGAAGAGAGAGGAAAGGAAGAGGCGAGCTGTCTGTATCAGCAGAGAGCTGAATTGCCCGATGTAAGAGCTTTCATTAGAACTTCCAGTGTTCCCGGGGCTCACGTCACATAGCTCCACCTTTTGGCCCGGTGCCTTTGATAGACAGAACGCCGATCTAATGCGGGACATGTGACGTCATCAAAGGCGTCGGGCCAAGAGGTGGGGCTATGTGACGATGAGCCCCGGGAAGACAGGAAATTCAAATGAAAGCTATTACAGCGGGCAATCCCACTCTCTGCTGATCCGGGTGGCTTGCCTCTTCCTCTGCATAGGTGGGGCTGTATGGGGCACAGGCAGACCAGGCTGTATTGGGCACAGGTCACGCTGTATGGGGCACAGGTCACGCTGTATGTGGCACAGGTCACGCTGCATTGGGCACAGGTCACGCTGTATGTGGCACAGGTCACGCTGCATTGACACTAGGGCAGCTGTGGGGGGGGGGCTGTTTGCAGGGGGGCCCCATACAACATTTTGCTATGGGGCCCTGCTATTTCTAGTTACGCCCCTGATAGTAGGTTTCCCCTACTATATCCAAAATGAAAAAAAAAATGCTTTTAGTTCTACTTTAAGACAAGCAACCTACATAGATCACAAGTGTTAATAATCACCTTAAAACCTCTTATTTATTGTAAGGGTGCTCATCCTGAATAGGTGATAACAAAAAAGTGCCAAAACTAGTAACGTGTATGTTGTTATTGTTACAGCAAGCAAATATAGCTCTGAGCTTAAAGTGTATGACCTAGTGCTAGACCTTTTTTGTTTAGAATGGAGGTAAGTGTATCAGGTTATTATTTTCTATATGTGACCTACGGGGATTTTTCTTCATTACCTCCTATAGAGATGCAAAAGGAAGTTAGAGGAAATCTTCCAAAAGTAGGGGGCACTACTTCTTTAGTTTGTCCTCATTATTGATGGGCGTTGCACAAGCTTGTTTCTGAAAACATTCTCGCTGGATCCTCTTCAGCCTGCACATGTGTGATGGATCCTCATAGGTTCAAAAGATACTTTTTTCCTTTAAGAATGCTATCCAAAACTAGAAAAAAAAAAGGTTCTAAGCTTGGATTGCACTTTACGTAAGCTTACAGTGACATTGGTTAAGGTATAAATATATATGAAGTTTTCTAAACATAGATCTCAATTGTCACATGTATTGGTAGATATTCCTATTGAGAGTTTTTAAATGTTCAAATAAAGAATATTCTCCTGTGCCAACTATTTTTTAAAAGGTGCTACTTGTAACTAGGCAGCCCAATAAAATAAATGGGATGCCTAATGCAATAAACATAAAAGTGTGGCACGGTGCAACAGTATGAATGTGCCCTTGAATTAGGCAAGGTAAATAAAAGGTAACCATTGTTATCGTCCCTGACTTTTGAAACAGCATGTTTTTAAACAGCATGTAAGGATTAGAACAACTGTATGGCTTATTGCACGGTCAATTTTGGGAGGCACCTGCCAAGATTTGAGCAAAGGGGCCCCAAAGACACCTACAAACCCTTTACTAAGGGAGGTAGGAGGCACCTGCAAAAGACCAGAGCAATGAGAGCAAGAGGTCACCTGGGAGGCTCCTTGCTAATGGAGGAGGGAGGCACTTCAAAGAAGTACACAATGAGATGCAAAAGACACCTGGGAGGCCCTGTGCCCAAGAAGTTATTTCCAAGACCCAAGTATTGTGACCTGAAAGACACTTGAGAGGCCCTTTGCCAAGAAAGGCAATAGGCACTTCCAAAACATAAGAAAAGTTGCCTGGAAGTCACTGACAAAACCCTTTGCCAAAGGAGGTGGGAGGCACCTGTAAAAACCCAAGCAACAGGACTTACAACAGGACGCTCTTTGCCAAGGGAGGTGAAATGCACCTTCTGAGACCTCGATCAACAGGACCAGGATGACACTGGCAAAGCCCTTTGCTAAGGGAGCAGGGAGGCACTTCCAAGACCAAAGAAATGTGACTCTGAAGACACCTGGGAGGCCCTTTGCTGACAAAGGTGGAAGGTACCTGCCAAGACCCAAACAATGGGACCTGGAGGACACCACGGAGGCCTCCTGCTAAGGGAGGTGGGAAGCACCTGCCAAGATCTGAGCAACAGGACCCGGAAGACACCTGGGAGGCTTCTTGCTTAGAGAGGTGGGAGGCACCTGCAAAGGCCCAGGAAACACATGAGAAGTCTACTGCCAAGTATGGTTGGAGGTACTTTCAAGACCTGAGCAACAGGACCAAGAAGATACTGGCAAAGCCCTTTGCTAAGGAAGGAGGGATACACCTCCAACACCTAAGCATCAGGATCCAGAAGACCCCATTTTAGACCCTTGGCTAAAGCAGGTGGAAGGCACCTGCCAAGTTCAGAGAAACAGTACCTGAAAGACACCTGGGAGGCCCTATGCTAAAGGAGGCTGGAGACACTTATATGTCCTGAGCAATAGAACCAAGAAGACACTGGCAAAGCCCTTTGCTAAGGGAGGCTGGAAAAGGAAGGCACCTGGCAAGACCCAAGCAACAGGACCCAGAAAAACTTGGGAGGCCCTTTGTTAAAGAAGTCGTGAGGCACCTGCTGAGACCCAAGCCACCAGATCTTGAAGACACCTGGGAGTCTCTTTACTAAAGTAGTCAGCAGGCATATGCCAAAACCTGAGCAACGGGACCCGAAAGACACCTGGGAGGCTCTTCATTATGGCAGGAGGGAGGGAATTGCCAGCACCCAAGAAATGGGACCCAGAAGACACCTGGAAGGATCTTTGCTGAGGGAAGTGGGAGACAAATACCATGACCAGGGCAATGGGCTCTGAAAGATACCTGGTAGGCTCTTTTTTAAAGCATAACTGCACTCCATCTGAGCACCACACACCAAAAACACTATTTGATTCATTTTTAATATTCAATGCAAACTTAGCCATTCACCTATGTCTCCATGTTTTATTTTGTTGAGAAATAACATTGACCCCCCAGCATTTCTGGCCTTGGCCATGTTGAGTAAGAGCAGATGATTCATGTAGTATTACCTTCTTGGAATCCATCTGCCCTCCTGCCATTAGTTCAGGCATGCAGGCAGGAGGGGGTGCTTAGCTGAGAAAACCCCCTCCTAAAGACTCCTGCTATGTATGACATTATTTGCCTAGGTCTGCAAACCAAGTAGTAACTATAGAAATGTAAAAAAAAAAAAAGTTTAAAACAAGTAAATATAATTTACTTTCCTATTTATTTACTGATGTTAGCAGCATAAGGATTAAAAAATAGTCCATGTTGATTGAGAGAGTGAAGTTCCACTCTAAGACAGGAGTAAGGTAATTGTCAAGATCTATGGTAAGGGAGGTGAGAAGTTCCTGGGACATGGAAGACACAGGGAAGTGGGACAGGAGGCACCTGCCAACACTTAAGCAACAGGATCCAGAAGACACTTGGGAGGTGCTTTGCTAAGGGAGTCAAAAGAAAACTGACACAATCTAAGCAACTGGACCTGGGGGACACCTGGTAGTCCCCCTGCTAAGGGAGGTGGGAGGTACTTGCTAAGACCTAAGCAAAAGGATTCAGAATAAACCTAAGAGGCCTTGTAGTATGTATGATTCATGCATATTCTTAGCCCTCAAGTGCATAACTTTACATTTATCTTCATTAAACCACATCTGCCACATAGTCACCCAATTAAACAGTGCATTGAGGTTGGATTGTTGTAAGATCCTGTAAGGACGTTATTCCACTGCATAGTTTGATGTCATCTGCAAAGACTGAAATTGTACTTTTAATCCCAGACCCAATATCATTTGTAAAGGTATTAAAAAGTAAGGCTCCCAACACTGAACCTTGGGGTACACCACTGATAACCTAAGACTATTCAGAGTATGAATCATTAACCACTACTCTCTGAATTCTGTCTTTTAGCCAGTTTTCTATCCATTTACACACTGATATTTCCAAACCTATAGACTTTACCTTACACAGCCATGTACCCGTGTGTGGGGAACTGTATCAAACGCTTTTGCAAAATCCAAGTATACTATGTCCACAGCCACTCCTCTGTCCAAGAGTTTACTTACCTCCTCATAAAAATAAATCAGATTTATTTGACAACTTCTGTCTTTCATGAACCCATGCTGTCTGTCTGTTGCTTAAAACATTTCTTTCCAGCAAGAACTCATCTATGTGGTCTTTTATTAAACTCTCCAGTATCTTCCCAACTATAGAGGTTATGTCAGGCCACCTGAGGCCAGGTGACAGGTGCACACCGTTAGTGTGGACCCTGTGGCTGACTGCTGTGGATGGGAGTCTGGGTGGTAACGGCAATCCAGTGGTACTATTCCAGTCATTAATGATTCCTTAAAATTTAAGATACAATGGCTTTGAAATGACTGAGCTCAATTCTTTTAGGATCCATGGGTGGATGCCATCTGGTCCAGGTGCTTTATCGACCTTTATTCTTTTTAAATATTTCTGGACCATATCACTTTTGAGCCATTGTGGATCATTTGGTGCTTAGTCAATACCATCCCCATTATGGACTTGAGCTCCCCCATGCTCCTTTGTATACACAAAACCCAAGAAATTATTTAATAAATTTGCCTTCTCTTTGTCCCCAGTCGCCCACTCTAGATTATTTTGTAAAGGGCCTACATGCGCAGACCTGACCTTTTTACTATTAATATATTTGATGAATTTTTGGGGGTTTGTCCTACTATCTTTTGCAATCTGTTGTTCGTTTTGAATTTTTGCGTCCTTGATTTCCTTTTTACATATTCTGTTATATTCTTTGTAACATTTAAATGATAGTGTTCCTTCATGTTTATATTTTTTAAAAGCTCTTTTCTTATTATTTATAGCTTTTTTAACTTTGGCCGTGAGTCACATAGGTTTTTTTTTAGCCTTTTAAACTTATTGCCTATGGGAAATACTTTGCAGTGAGTTCACATACAGTCTTTTTTAAGAATTCCCATTTCTGTTCTGTGTTCATCGATGTCAAAGTCCTGGAGAGCAGCCCTCATCCTTGGAAAATTTGCTCTATTAAAGTTAAGTGTTTTTATCTTTCCCATATGTGATTTCTGCTTACAGCTAACATCGAATTAAGTCTTGTTATGGTCACTGCAACCCAGATGTTCCTTTATATGAACATTAGTAATAGGCTCTGCATGGTTTGAGATTACCAGGTCCAACAAAGCATCATTCCTAGTTGGGGCCTCAATAAACTGGACCATAAAATTGTCCTGTAATAGGTTTATAATTTTTTGCCATTTAAAGTGCTATTACTCTAGTCAATTTCCAGTCAAAGGTAGTTAAAATTCCCCATTATTATCACCGTCCCAGTCCTTGCAGCCCTTTCCATCTGTGCAAGGAGCTAAGTCTCCATCTCCTCATTAACATTGGGTGGTCAATAACAAACTCCAATGATTAACTTTGAACTACGCACATCTATATGCAGTTCCACCCATAATGCTTCAGCCACATCACACTCTCTATCAATTAGGTCCTCATTCACACTCACTTTGAGATCAATTCTCACATAGAGAAAGACACAGCCACCTTTCCTTTTTACCCTGTCTCTCTAAAGGGGGCATAGCCAGGAATATTAATAGCCCAGTCATGTGAGGAATGAAGCCATGATTCAGCAATACTGATTACATCATAGCTATCCTTATGCACCAGAGCTTCCAACTCACCTATTTTGCTTGGCAGACTTCTGGCATTGGTGAACAAACACTTTAACACATTATTACATTTATTTGCTCCAAAGTAACATTGCTGTTGTTTTTACTATGTCCTGTTTTAGACTGATTTCTAAATAAGGCGGCCAGCCTCCATTATAACCACCTGAGGCAAATTCAGTATTGTAATAAAAAAATAAAATGAAGTGTCTGCATACCTTTAGAAATGAACAAGCCTTAAAGAGCATTTCACAAAAATTAAACTGTGAAGGCTTCTGCAAAACAGTGATCCTGTTAGGTACCTGGTAGGAGAGCCTGACTGTAGGAGAAGACCTCTCATACAACGTTGGTTCAGGAGCCACTGAAATGGGGACAGTGGTCTCCTGAGCGCAGTGGGGTAGGAGTGCCTGTTGGAGTATAGTCTCTGATGTAGAAGTAGAGATCCCTCCTGGGATGGCAGGACTGCAGGTGAGAGGAGACTGGAACAGAAGCAGGCTGACACACTGGACTGCAGGTGAGAGGAGACATTACTGTCCGGTTCCCACGAGTTACTTTCTGGGCCGTAGCCTTTCCACTTGATTAAGAATTGGTTTTGCCCTTGCCTTCTTCTACAATCAAGGATAGCCTCAACCTCAAATTCCTCGCTGCCATTAACTACCACAGGTTCAGGAGGTCTTGTACCTCTAGCAGGAAAGGGATCAGGTACAGCAGGTTTGAGCAGAGATACATGGAAAACTGGATGAATTTTAAATGAATCAGGTAAAGTCAGTTCATAAGACACTTCATTGATTTTCCTTCTAACCGGAAAGGGTCCCATGAATCTAGGTGCCAACTTCTTAGAAGGACATGCTAATTTGATATTAACGGTAGAAAGCCATACCTGATCGCCAATTTGTAAGTTCAGCTCCCCCCTTCTTTTCCGGTCGAAGATTCTCTTACCATCTGCCTGAGCCTTGGACACTGTTTCCTGCAACAACCGGCTGTTGTGACTGAGGAACTCCACTGTACTTTGTACTGCCGGGACCGAAGACTCTGAAAGGAAATCAGGTAAAAAGGTTAGGTGAAAGCCATAATTGGCGATAAAAGGAGATTGACCGGTGGCAGAATGTTTGGCATTATTGTAAGCAAATTCCGCTAAGGGTAGTAGGGATACCCAATCATCTTGTGTGAACGATGTGAAACATCTGATGTATTGTTGCAAGGTCTGATTAGTCCTCTCTGTCTGACCGTTCGTTTGAGGATGATAGGCCGAGGACAAGGCTAATTCAATCTTTAGGGTTTCACACAGGGATCTCCAGAAACGTGAGGTGAATTGAACCCCTCTATCAGAAACTATATTTACGGGTACTCCATGAAGTCTGATGATCTCCTTGATAAATATGCGAGCAGTTTCGGTGGCAGACGGGGTTCCCCTTAAAGGTAGAAAATGAGCCATTTTGGTTAGACGGTCCACTACTACAAAGATGGCTGAGCACCCTTCAGAACATGGAAGCTCCACAATAAAATCCATAGAAATCATTTTCCATGGTCTGTCGGGTACAGGCAATGGTTTCAATAGGCCCCAAGCTCGATTTCTGGATGACTTATTCTGAATGCAGATGGGACAGGAACTGACATACTTTTCACAAAAGTCTTTCAGATTGGGCCACCAGAATGTACGCTGCACTAGTTCCAGGGTTTTGCGAACTCCAAAGTGACCTGCCAATGGATGATCGTGGAGAAGTGTCAAGACCTTGACCCGAACATTTTCAGGAACGAAAATTTGGCTTCCCTTCCAGAACAGACCATCTCTACTTACTAAAGAAATCCCAGTAGGCCTGGCTGACTCAGAGGATGCTTCCTTAATCAGGGAAAGTAAATCTGTTTGTAGCAGTAAAAAATTGTTTGCGGGTAAGATGGTGTCAGGAGTAGATAAGTCCTTAGGATTGTCGTGCATACGTGACAATGCATCCGGTTTAATATTTTTTGAGCCTGGGCGGTAAGTGATATGGAAGGAAAAACGTGAGAAAAACAGAGCCCAGCGGGCTTGTCGAGGCTTCAGCCGTTTGGCAGATCGTAAGTATTCCAGGTTTTTATGGTCGGTATAAATTAGTACTGGATGCATAGCCCCCTCCAACAGGTACCTCCACTCTTCCAGTGCAGTTTTAATGGCGAGAAGCTCTCGGTCACCAACGTCATAATTCTTCTCCGCAGGGGAGAGTTTACGGGAGAAGAACCCTACAGGGTGCATTACCTCTTTGTTACCTTTGCGTTGTGACAGAATCGCACCTACCGCAATCTCGGAGGCATCAACCTCTAAAATAAACGGTAGAGAAGGTTCGGAGTGACTGAGGATAGGTGCTGAAGTAAACAATCTTTTGAGATTTTCGAAGGCATCTTGGGCAAGTTGGTTCCAGGAAAAACGGATATTCTGTTTGGTTAACTGCGTGATGGGTGCAATTATGGCTGAGAATCCTCTGATGAACTTTCTGTAGAAGTTTGCAAACCCCACGAACCGCTGAATTCCCTTCTTGTCCAAGGGTACCGGCCAGTCCAAAATAGCGGAAATCTTTTGTGGATCCATCTTGATGCCTGTTGCTGAGATTATTAACCCCAGAAATTGAATGCTCTGTTGTTCGAACTCACATTTCTCTGCTTTCGCATACAGACTGTGTAAGCGGAGACGGCCCAATACTCTGCGGACATGTTCCTGATGCAATTCACGGGATTCTGAAAAAATCAAGATATCGTCCAAGTATGCGATTACAAACACATCTAGAAAGTCCCTGAGGACATCGTTAATCAGGTGTTGAAAGGTTGCGGGGGCGTTGCAGAGTCCAAAGGGCATGACCAGGTATTCATAATGCCCGAATCGGGTTCGGAATGCTGTCTTCCATTCATGCCCAGCCCGGATACGGATCAGATTATATGCCCCTCTCAGGTCAAGTTTAGTGAAAATAACAGCAGTCCTTAATTTTTGAAAGAGTTCAGGTATCAAGGGTAGAGGATACCGATTTTTGACCCTGATCTTGTTTAATTCACGATAGTCTATACACGGACGGAGAGACTTATCCTTCTTAGTGACGAAAAATATCCCGGCACCAGCTGGAGAGGTAGAGTGGCGTATAAAACCTTTGGCCAGATTCTCATCTATATATGTCTTTAGTACCTCCTGTTCTTTCTCTGATAATGGAAAAATGCGTCCGAATGGTATTTCGGATCCCGGCAGTAATTCAATGGGGCAATCGTAGGGGCGATGAGGTGGAAGAGAGTCTGCCCCCTTCTTGCTGAAAACATCAATGAATTCATGATACTGTTTAGGTATGACCTGACAAAGTTTCTGGTCGGTGTCTAAACAAAGTAGGGTGGATGGAGAATCCGAATCTTTCTTAAAACAGTGTTCATGACAGTAAGAAGATGAGAATTTCACCTCTCCAGACGTCCAATGAATGTATGGATTGTGGGCCTGCAGCCAGGGAATGCCCAGAATGATGGGAAACATGGGAGAGGAGATGACATCAAGAACCAGCAGTTCCTTATGTTGGGAGGAAGTAGAAGCAGGCAGAGGCAGGGTTTCCTGGGTTACTTGTCCCGATCTGATGCGGGATCCGTCAGCTAGAAATACAGCAAGTCCATGGGTCTTGGTTCGTAATGGAATGTTATGCTGGCTGGCAAAGTTTGAATCAATAAAGCAACTGCATGCTCCGGAATCAATGATGGCGTTGACCGTTATTGTCCCTTCTTGCAGCTGTAAAGACAGAGGAATGGCAATGTGGGTAGAGTTCGCAGACAAAGCAGAGAGACTGGTAAACACGACAGACGGGCACTTACTTATCTTGACAGGGCAGTTCAGTACATAGTGTCCAGTCCCACCGCAGTAGAGGCACAGATTGAGTTGTCGGCGTCGGGCCCGTTCTTCAGGCGATAAGGCAGGTCGCATCAGGCCCAATTGCATCGGTTCCGCAGAGTCAGGTGAGACATTAGCTGGATTTGAACTGGATGGGGGTACATAGCGTGTTGCTGGAAGTGGTGCTCTGGTTGTCATCCAAATCGGGCGGGATTGAAGAGCAGATCGTTCAGATCGACGTTCCCGGATACGTCGGTCGATTTGAATAGTCAAGTTAATCAAGGCCTCAAGAGTATTTGGTACACCCACTCGGGCAAGTTCGTCTTTTAATCCCTCAGATAGGCCCAAGCGGAACTGATGACGAAGGGCCGCATCATTCCACTGAGTGTCCGCACTCCAACGTCTAAAGTCCATGATATAGTCCTCCGCAGGTCTGCGGCCTTGCTGGAGTGTGAACAGAGCGGATTCAGCTGTAGCAGTCTGTTGGGGGTCTTCATATATCTGTGCCATGGCTTCAAAGAAGGAAGATAAGGACTGGGTCAGTGCTGAGTCCCCCTCAAGTAGACGATGAGCCCAGGTCTGAGGTTCCCCTTGTAGGAGGGAGATCACGAATCCCACCTTAGTGGCCTCCAGTGAGAAAGTTCGGGGCTGTAATGCGAAGAAGAGCTTGCAGGCGTTGCGAAAGGCCCGGAACTTGGCCCGGTCTCCAGAGGATCTGTCAGGAGTGGGAACCTTTGGTTCAGGTGGGAGCATTACTACGGAAGGACCAGGAACCGTCTGTGCCGGGGTTGCGGCTGAGGAGGAGGCCAGGGGGTTAGGCCCTGCAAGGTTCTGAACTTGTCCCTCCAATCTGTTGTAGTTATCCTGGAGGGATTGTACGGCTTGGGTGAGGGCCGCAAGGTGGGTGCATATCTCTTTCAACGGAGAGGAATCTCCTGCAGGCTCAGACATGGCTGCTTCGTACTGTTAGGTACCTGGTAGGAGAGCCTGACTGTAGGAGAAGACCTCTCATACAACGCTGGTTCAGGAGCCACTGGAATGGGGACAGTGGTCTCCTGAGCGCAGTGGGGTAGGAGTGCCTGTTGGAGTATAGTCTCTGATGTAGAAGTAGAGATCCCTCCTGGGATGGCAGGACTGCAGGTGAGAGGAGACTGGAACAGAAGCAGGCTGACACACTGGACTGCAGGTGAGAGGAGACTGGAACAGCAGCAGATTGAAACACTGGAGGTGAGAGAACCACTAAGCTGAAGCTGAAGGTGCAACAGCAAGTAGGTTGGCAGGCACAAGCAGAGTCAAACAGTCCGGGTCGGCAGGTAACTGGCACAGATAATCACAGCAGGCAAGGCAGAGTCGGTGAGCAGGCAGAGGTCGGCAACGGTAGCAGATTCAGACAGTAGAGAGGTCAGGCAGGCCGGGTCGGGATAGGAGCAGGTCGGATGGTCAAACAAGCCGGGTCAATCAGGAAACAAGCAATCAGGATACAGGTTCAAGCAGAGTCACAGAGCTGAGACGAAGCAGCAATGTTCCCATGGAACAGGGGAACTTTTATGTGCTAATTGGCGCCAAACCGGCGCTAACGCGAACGCGCGCCGCGCTGATGCACGGCAACAGTGGCAGCTTGGTGCTGTGTCTGAACAGGGACGCGCCGGCGCATAGGCGCATGCAAGTGCCCTGATCTGGTGCTGGTGGGTCCCTGACAGATCCAATCACGTAGATATGAAAATAGATTTCTGGTGGCATTTTCGGCTGCTGACAGTATAAACCTCCACTTTGCATACGCCCTTCCCATTATCTGTCCCACAGTTCAATAACAGCGCCCTGACTGTCCTAGGAGGTATTGAGCAGCAGGAAGATGGGTGGGCAATGATTACAGGGCTAATTCTTAAAATTACACTGTGGTCCATCCTTACTGGCCAAAAGGTAGATACCAGATATGCCATGTTACCTCGTGGCTCTACCAGGAAGTGTTAACATTTGCATATTAGAGCAAACAAGGGTTTTCTCATCAGACAGGGGTATGTGGACAGGCTAAGCTGTAGGATTAGAACTTAGTTCCCAAGTTAAGTGAATCTGAGACCAGTACAAAAAAGCTTTTGTGGCCATCAAAGGTAACAGAGGGCATCTTGTGGTACCTTCTCATAGGCAGGCATTTTGTTTAAATTGCTGAGAAGTTTACTTTATGACAAAATTGAGATCTTTACAGCTCTGACTACACAAACTCTAGAATAGCTTTTTGTTTATTCTGGGGTTCTTCGTAAATGTGAAAACTGTTTACAGTGTTCCCATGCCTCCAACATTCATGTGCATTTTAAAGACAGGTTGCCCCAGAACTAATACACAGGCTTCTCTAGAAATCTGTTTTCTCAAATCCCAGGTTGCTCTGATATGTAAATGTTAACAATTCCAAGCACAGTTTGGCAAGGGATGGTACTTGGACATGGATCAGCTCCCATAGTCAGTACTTAGGTCTAGTGTTAAAGTGGACCTTTACCCATAACAACTTGATCAAATATACTGTTTTTTAGCAAGGAACATACATACCGCATTCATAATTATGCCACCAAAATGAGTGTGCTGTAATTGCCTCCGATATTGCTCCTGTTTCTTCTTGCCGGAGGCTTCTGTTATTTTGCTTGAAGCCCAGAGCTTCTGAGCAAAAGTAAATCGTATAGTTAAAAATTAAGCTATTGCTTTGCTCTAACTGGGCAAAGCACAGCTTTATTTTAAAGTGGTTGAAAACCTAAGAAATTAAAATGAACAAAACATATCTATCTATAGATTGCACTTGCCTCAATCTATAACACTTAGGGGTTGCAAGTGCATTTGGAAATGCAGTCACTGTCGATCTGAGGGGAAGATCCGAAATGAGGGGAAGCTCTGCTGATTTATATTATCTAATTATGTGCAAGCAGCAGTTTTTTTATTCTCCTTGCATATGCCCCTCAGATCTACAGTGAGTGCACTTCCAAGTGCACAGCGGATTTTCCCTTAGTAACTAAACCCCCCGGTGTGGTTCCTGTCTGCTCTCTCCTTCCTTTGCTATCTGCCTGGGTCACTTCTGACAGTTTTTCTGACATGAGGCAATCCTGGAAGACAGCTCTGCCCCCTTCCAGCATACTGCAAGTGATTGGCAGCCTCAGCTGGGCATGTTTTCCTATGAGACTGTGTGTGTTGGGGTGGGGTCTCCTTCCCCTACACTCAGCTCTCTGCTTTGTGCAATACAGTATGTGACATCAGATCCTCTGTGATCAAGGCGGTTTGCCGAAATGCGTTAGACCTATGTATACTCTTATCATGTAATCAATAAATTTTTCATACGGATTTGGAGTTGCCCGCTCTTTTACTGGATTCATTCAGATCTTCAGCCCTTGCCTATTGAGAAAACCCCATAGATTGGTATACTTTGAACAGCTCTGGAGAAGAGATGTGTTGCAGATAAACAGATACAACTTATGTTGGAGGATTTACTTCATCACTATGCATCACCTGAGGCTAGTTACGTCAATGGGCTTACATAAGGGAATATTATTACTTTAAGCTGGTAGGGTTTCTGCACAAACACGGTCTCCTTTTGACAGTTTTTTTGCACTGGGAACATCCATAAAGAAACTGCACACACTGTGGCAAGTCAACAATAATTTAATGGTTGCTGCAAGAAACCACACAATAGGGAACCTGACCCACATAGGGAAATAGACTGTAACACAGCCACAGGGCTAATATATGGCTTCTCAGAAGCCGCAAGCTCTCAGAGTCCCTCAGCTGGAATATACCCAGAATTACAGGGCAGAGTTAGTTGAAAACAAGGTACTTGAGGCAAAACTTAACATGGGGCCTAGAGTACCACTTGGCAACTAGCCTTATACATCCACAACATGTCTACAGTGTAAATCAGTGGTCTTCAAGTGTCACAGCTCCTATGAGGGCTTGCTGGAAAACACAGCTTGCCCCACATGACTCTGTGCTACACTGAAAGCCAGTTCTTCCCGGTCATCCTCACTGGCAGCGTGGAGCTGCCGGAAGGTAAAAACGTAATTATTCCTTTTTTTTTCCTTAGGATCCACTTGAAATAAATGGCATAGAATGGGTTGCCACAACCTACTTATATTGCATAATTCTATTATTTTTCAAGTATTGTATTAGTCTAGCAGTTCAAGAGCCACTTTTTCGAAAAGAGATCAGCAATTTGTGCATAATTACTTGCAATCTTGTTCTAATATAGCATCCTAATGGTTCTGTGAAATACTACAAGATTCCCAACTTCTCACATGAGTTAATGGAGCTAATGGTATATTTGGTGTCCTTAGAGTAATAAAGCTTTTATCCCTTTATGTAAAACCCTGGACTCCATGTGTAAAATGTAGAGCCAAGGAATACTAATGGATTCACCCAAAGCAAGATGCTTGCTGTAATCTTTCTAACGTGAAATGGAACAGCTGATATTTGGTCGCTATAAGAAACAGCACCACTTTTTTGGTTTTACAATAGAAGTCCTCATACTGTAAAAGAGCCTTCAAATTGGTTGCGGAGTATAGATTCTTAAAATGTAACCTCATCTTTTGGACAATATTGCAAATATAATTTAAACTTGTTACAATAAAGCATGTGTCAAACACAAGGCCTACGGTCCAAATACGGCTCTCCAGGCCATTTCATGTGGCCCTCGCACCTCTACTGCAGCTGCAGGACTGCTCCAGCCCACCTCTGGTCCTCCCCCAGACCCTGCACTTTCTGCTTCCCTGCAATGCCCCAACTTCTTCCCAGTAGCAGCACAAGCTAAGGGGGATGCACTGATGTAAGTGAGGCTGAAGGGGCTCTTGACCTCTGATGTGGGATGGGGGGTGCTCAGGACATCTAGTAGTACAGATACAACTGGTCCTTTGAGGGCAATCATAATGCCGATATGGCCCACAATAAAATTGAGTTTGACACCCCTGCATTAAAAAATTACTACAGTTTTGTTTTTAAAAACATGGGACTGCAACATGCAGTTGATATGCTGGCAATACATATATAAATTTGAATTATTTGAAATTCGAATGGCATCTCCAAACATGCATAACTATGAGTTGCGCTCATGTATGTTTCTGCAACACATAGGCGTGAAGCCAGCCTATAGGGCTCATTCACCCCGTTGTGTTTTAGTATGTGCATCATAATGTGATAAAACATACGTGTTGTGGATCCTCATAGTTGTAAGTGAAAAAAACCCCATGTTTTTCATGGCTGGGTACAGCACAAAGCCCATAGAAATCTATGGCAATGCATGATAGTGCATGACATCACAGCTAAAGATGCAACATTTTAAAGTGTGAATGCATCCTAAAAGGACAGAAGAGGAGGCAGGCCTCAACGAAGCCCCATGAAGCCTCATCAAAGTCTCATCAAAGCCCCATCGAAGCACCAAGCAAAAGCAAGGTGTAAACAGGACTGTAAGCTAACCATTTTATTTAGTGACAGGGGCTTTGACTGGCTTTAACAAAGCCTGTTCGAAGCCTTGTTCTGAAGCAAGTGTAAACTAGCCCTTAATGTGTGTTGAAGCCGAAGCAAGTGTAAATGAGCCCTTACGCTGCTTTCACACTGATCTGAAGGGACAACAGTGCACCTGTGGCTTTCCTGCAGGTTAGGTCGGCCATGCACGGTTCAGCAGGACCTACCCGAGATTCGAACCATTAATGGGCAGGCTGAATGTACCAAGTTGATCGATCGATCAACTTGGGTACAACCAGGCTGCCGGATTCACTTGGTGAGAGTGAAAAAAGCTGCGCTAACCAGTGAACTAAACCGAAAACAAAAGCTGCTGGCACACAACAAACCAAGTCGCAAACAGTGTAAAAATAAGGAAATGCAGCGCTAATCTAAACGTGAATAATTCAAAACAGGTAATATACCAAAAGAAATTGACATAACAGAAATATACATGTAAATGTCTCTAGAAGGAATTTGGCAATCCCAAAAGTCTATATGTAATAAACCAGAAGGTCCTCTCCCAAGCAGGGGAGTAATGGTATCTTGAAGGGGCTGTGGACACTCGAAAGAAGGCGACCACACAATAACTTAACACTCCAATCTTCAAGAAACAAGGTGGGTACTCTTACCGGATCAGTAGGACGCATCTGCCGTATAGCAGTGCGTCAGTAAGGCAAAAAGGAATGGTCATCCAGGATGTCCAACCAGGTAGTGTCCTCCAGGTCCCGACCACCAATGGAGGGGTGGTATCCTAAGCAAGATGAAGATCTCCAATGTACCCAATCACCGATAATGGAGGCAGATGATTCATAATAGATCCATGGAGGAAGAGAAAAAAGGACTCCGCATAGTGCAAATCAATGCGATTTAATGCTCCAAAAGGTTGTACACAAAGTAAGTGATCACAAACAGATAAAAGGCTTAAAAATGGCAATGTGGGAAGCTGAGATAGCTGGCCCTACGCGTTTCGACCACACAGTCATCAACAGGGGCATAAAACAGCCTCCCCACATTGCACTCGTATATATACTGTATCTAATTTACAAATTCAACAAGCACCACCCCTGTCATGGCGGAACCGGAAGTAGAAGTGATAAAATGACATTAACCAATCTGATGAATAAACTTATTATGAAGATACTATAGCATATAAAGGAAGATTATAACTTAATTCCTGAGGCAAGGAAATAAGGCTATGAAAGCGCTGTATCACACAAAAAATTGTAGGCATCGGCATCTCCGCTTCCCTGCGTCTCAATATCAGAGTAGCTTGCGTTCCAAGCCTCATAGGAATCACACTATAGAAGGATGACAGACGCCGGCCAATCAGCAACCGTCATCGCCTGAGTCCGGAGCATGCGCTCCACAGCTCCTACAAGTCAGAGGACGCAAACGGCCCCCTGACGTCATCACAGCCGCTGACGGAAAGGAAACCAATCAGCGGCTGGTAACGAAATACCTCGCCACGCGGGAGCTTGCGTTCCAAGCATTCACAACGAGGTGGGCGGAGGACAGCCGGGATCACGGCTCAGTGATTGGCTGCTGGTGTCCGTAGGCAGAACCTACACTCCGTAATGTGCAAGAGTGAAAGCCGTGATATGTAGTGTGCTGAGCTGTCAACGGAGGATAAAACCAATACTTCAAGAGACCTGGGGGGGAGAAACACCCCAGTATACTCTTCAATAATAAAATAAAATAACAGATCACATCCTGTTCCTCTGGTATGGCAAAGTCATACCTGTCCAAACCCCCAAAGGGAAAGTAGGACAAGGCCACAGTGCCACCCAGAAGGGACAAGGGGACCCGAGAAAAACAAATACTCTAAAAGAGCTAAAACCAATATTAAACATGTTGGATGAATAAAAACCCCTAACTCACCACACCCCCACCGGGGATGTCTTAATATTCAGTCCATAGTGCCACCCCCATATGGGTCGACAGAGTTAAACGTGCCCCAGCCTCATCAAAGAGTACTAAGCAACGCCACAACGCCAATCCCACAGGGAAGACACACAGGGGAAGAGATATATATGGACTGGAAAAATTGAAATTAGATGATTAATCAGTAGTCAGATCTCCCAAACAAAGTATGGGATTAGGCCCCTCTACCCAAACCAAGATGTTTTAGAATTTTATAAGAGCAGGGGTGTGCCATGGACAAACGAGGAGGTGTAACTCACGCACGGTTAATGAAACAATTAATGTCCCATTCCACGTTCATACCGTGCGGTGAGTAACACCTCAGCTCGTATATCCAATAGGTTTCAAGCCGTGACACACCCCTTAAGCGGGATTCACCCCTCCAGTGAGGGACAAACTTATCGATAATCAGAAAGGAGGTACCCGTAGGATCCCTATTATGGCATTCTCGATAGTGCCGAGGCACACTGTGTTTGATACAGCCCTTTTTGATTTTTGCAATATGCTCATTGACTCTAGTTGAAAATGCCCTAGTATCGATAAGTTTGTCCCTCACTGGAGGGGTGAATCCCGCTTAAGGGGTGTGTCACGGCTTGAAACCTATTGGATATACGAGCTGAGGTGTTACTCACCGCACGGTATGAACGTGGAATGGGACATTAATTGTTTCATTAACCGTGCGTGAGTTACACCTCCTCGTTTGTCCATGGCACACCCCTGCTCTTATAAAATTCTAAAACATCTTGGTTTGGGTAGAGGGGCCTAATCCCATACTTTGTTTGGGAGATCTGACTACTGATTAATCATCTAATTTAAATTTTTCCAGTCCATATATATCTCTTCCCCTGTGTGTCTTCCCTGTGGGATTGGCGTTGTGGCGTTGCTTAGCACTCTTTGATGAGGCTGGGGCACGTTTAACTCTGTCGACCCATATGGGGGTGGCACTATGGACTGAATATTAAGACATCCCCGGTGGGGGTGTGGTGAGTTAGGGGTTTTTATTCATCCAACATGTTTAATATTGGTTTTAGCTCTTTTAGAGTATTTGTTTTTCTCGGGTCCCCTTGTCCCTTCTGGGTGGCACTGTGGCCTTGTCCTACTTTCCCTTTGGGGGTTTGGACAGGTATGACTTTGCCATACCAGAGGAACAAGATGTGATCTGTTATTTTATTTTATTATTGAAGAGTATACTGGGGTGTTTCTCCCCCCCAGGTCTCTTAAAGTATTGGTTTTATCCTCCGTTGACAGCTCAGCACACTACATATCACGGCTTTCACTCTTGCACATTACGGAGTGTAGGTTCTGCCTACGGACACCAGCAGCCAATCACTGAGCCGTGATCCCGGCTGTCCTCCGCCCACCTCGTTGTGAATGCTTGGAACGCAAGCTCCCGCGTGGCGAGGTATTTCGTTACCAGCCGCTGATTGGTTTCCTTTCCGTCAGCGGCTGTGATGACGTCAGGGGGCCGTTTGCGTCCTCTGACTTGTAGGAGCTGTGGAGCGCATGCTCCGGACTCAGGCGATGACGGTTGCTGATTGGCCGGCGTCTGTCATCCTTCTATAGTGTGATTCCTATGAGGCTTGGAACGCAAGCTACTCTGATATTGAGACGCAGGGAAGCGGAGATGCCGATGCCTACAATTTTTTGTGTGATACAGCGCTTTCATAGCCTTATTTCCTTGCCTCAGGAATTAAGTTATAATCTTCCTTTATATGCTATAGTATCTTCATAATAAGTTTATTCATCAGATTGGTTAATGTCATTTTATCACTTCTACTTCCGGTTCCACCATGACGGGGGCGGTGCTTGTTGAATTTGTAAATTAGATACAGTATATATACGAGTGCAATGTGGGGAGGCTGTTTTATGCCCCTGTTGATGACTGTGTGGTCGAAACGCGTAGGGCCAGCTATCTCAGCTTCCCACATTGCCATTTTTAAGCCTTTTATCTGTTTGTGATCACTTACTTTGTGTACAACCTTTTGGAGCATTAAATCGCATTGATTTGCACTATGCGGAGTCCTTTCTCTTCCTCCATGGATCTATTATGAATCATCTGCCTCCATTATCGGTGATTGGGTACATTGGAGATCTTCATCTTGCTTAGGATACCACCCCTCCATTGGTGGTCGGGACCTGGAGGACACTACCTGGTTGGACATCCTGGATGACCATTCCTTTTTGCCTTACTGACGCACTGCTATACGGCAGATGCGTCCTACTGATCCGGTAAGAGTACCCACCTTGTTTCTTGAAGATTGGAGTGTTAAGTTATTGTGTGGTCGCCTTCTTTCGAGTGTCCACAGCCCCTTCAAGATACCATTACTCCCCTGCTTGGGAGAGGACCTTCTGGTTTATTACATATAGACTTTTGGGATTGCCAAATTCCTTCTAGAGACATTTACATGTATATTTCTGTTATGTCAATTTCTTTTGGTATATTACCTGTTTTGAATTATTCACGTTTAGATTAGCGCTGCATTTCCTTATTTTTACATTGCCGGATTCACTTGCTATTATCACTAGGAATTGGCGAACGGTTCGGCCCGAGCGTAAGTTCGGGCAGAACTTTGGTTTTTCGGAATGTTCTGCGAACACCGAGCAATGGGGGTCATTTACTAAAGGCAAATCCACTTTTCACTACAAGTGCACCGGAAGTGCAGTCGCTGTAGATCCGAGGGGGACATGCAAGGAAAATAAAAAACAGCATTTTATCTTGCACATGATTGGATAATAAAATCAGCAGAGCTTCCCCTCATTTAAGATCTACCCCTCAAATCTACAGCGACTGCACTTCCAAGTGCACTTGCAGTGCGCTTGTAGTGCAAAGTGGATTTGCCTTTCGTAAATATACCCCAATATGCGGTGTTCGGGGAAAATTCGGATGGAGACCCAAAGGGCCTGGTAAGGGACTGTGGGGGATCCCATGCCGTTTTTTTCAATGACTTTTATCTTTTTTTCCGGGACCCGACAATTCATTATAGCCAATACTTTTAAATTACTTTTTTTCCTTTAGAAATGTCATTTTGTGCAGGGACTGTTCTAAACATGGGAAAAATGCGCCACTTTACAGGCATACTATAGACATCCCCCAGGTATGAAATTTAAAGGAATATTTCACTTTTATTGTTTCACTTTAAGCATTATTAAAACCAGTGCTCCCGAAAAAACGTCCATTTTTAAAACTTTTTTTTGCATTGATACATGTCCCCTGGGGCAGGACTCGGGTCCCCAAACACTTTGTATGACAATAACTTGCATATAAGCCTTTAAAATGAGCACTTTTGATTATTCATGTTCGTGTCCCATAGACTTTAATGGTGTTTGTGTGTTCTGCCATATTTTTTGCCTGTTCGGTATGTTCTGGTGCAAACCGAACCGGGGGTGTTCGGCCCACCCCTAATTATCACAAGCAGCTGCTATAGCCGCTAGTGATACTTACTGTCTTCTCCCGGTGGGGGCGGCTTCCCCCGCCAGAAGAAGACAAGTGCTCAGCTGGAGGGATTCCCCTGTCAACACTGTCGAAACCATCTATAGACTTATTATATTCTGCTGGTTTTGACCGTTCTTCTGAAAGTGCACCAAACTTGCAAGTTGTAATAGAAGTCTATGGTAAGGCGCAGCTAACCCACAGGTGGACTATGCTGTACCCGCAGTGCATCAGTGTGAAAGCAGCCTTATAGGGGCCACAGGACAGTAAGAGCTTGTTTACATTTGCGGTTTGGGGGGCAGTAAAACCCCTTAGTTCATTGTGGCCCCGCGATCAGTTACGAAATCACTTAGGGGTTGATTTACTAAAGGGAAATAGACTGTGCACTTTGCAAGGGGCAGTTGCTCCAGGTCTTAGTAAACGAGGTAAATCTTCACTTTGCAAAGAATACCCAATCACGTGCACGGAAAATAAAAAAAACAGCATTTTTGCTTGCACATGATTGGATAATGGAAGCCAGCAGAGCTTCTGCTCATTTACAAAGCTCTGAAACAACTGCACTTGCAGAGTGCACAGTCTTCTTGCCTTTAGTAAATCAACCCTTAGGCTACATAAATATTGCTCCGTATATATGCACATATGCGTTTTTACCACGTTTTTGGCGTGTTTCCGGTGTGTTTTGCATCCGTGAAAAAGGGATATCAGCACCCCAGCCGATGTTTCCATTGGCTCTAGGGTGCTGTCCCCGCCACTGCTGGTAAGGGAACCCGGCAGGGAAGCTTGCGGCTTCACACCCGATTACCTACTGTGCATGCGCAAAGTGTGCCGCACTTTCTGAATGGCCCGGCAGGGGAAAGGAGGAGGGGGACCGACGGAAGTGGGGATGGGTACCTGTCAAAAACAGGTATCTGTTCCCCCCTCGAAAGGTGCCAAATGTGGCACCGGATGGGGGGGGGGGGGGGAGAGATAAGCGGAGCTTCCACTTTTGGGTGGAACTCTGCTTTAAGTGGCTCTCACTCTTCAAAAGGTTGAGCACCCTGCTGTAGAGCAGTGGTTCCCAACCCTGTCCTCAAGTACCCCCAACAAGCAATGTTTGCAGGCTTTCCTTTATCTAGCACAGGCGCTTTAAATCAGAGTCATTTTGGGAAGCTATTTTATCTAAGAGAAGTTCCCAAAACATGGCCTGTTGGGGGGTACTTGAGGACAGGGTGAGAACCACTGTTATAGAGTATATATATTGCACCAACATGGCTCAGGCTGTGCAAGAGGAAGAAACTTCTACTGCAAAAGGTACCCATTTAAATGTGTCAGTATACAGTGGGGAGAACAAGTATTTGATACACTGCTGATTTTGCAGGTTTTCCTACTTACAAAGCATGTAGAGGTCTGTAATTATAATTTTATCATAGGTACTCTTCAACTGTGAGATACGGAATCTAAAACAAAAATCCAGAAAATCACATTGTATGATTTTTAAATAATTTATTTGCATTTTATTGCATGACATAAGTATTTGATCACCTACCAACCAGTAAGAATTCTGGCTCTCACAGACCTGTTATTTTTTCTTTAAGAAGCCTCCTTTTCTCCACTCATTACCTGTATTAACTGCACCTGTTTGAACTCGTTACCTGTATAAAAGACACCTGTCCACATACTCAATCAAACAGACTCCAACATCTCCACAATGGCCAAGACCAGAGAGCTGTGTAAGGACATCAGGGATAAAATTGTAGACCTGCACAGGCCGGGATGGGCTACAGGACAATGTGCAAGCAGCTTGGTGAGAAGTCAACAACTGTTGACGCAGTTATTAGAAAATGGAAGAAGTTCAAGGTGACTGTCAATCTCCCTCGGTCTGGGGCTCCATGCAAGATCTCACCTCGTGGGGCATTAATGATCATGAGGAAGGTGAGGGAT